>CM045765.1:3855242-4455242 GCA_025200525.1 Camellia lanceoleosa
AAACAAGTCTTTCCTGACAAAAATTACATAAGAACGATAAATACTAAAAATTAAGTACAAATGGTTTGAGGTTAGCCAAGCATTCCATGGCTTCTGTGGCACGCCTTTTGCCTTCCAAATCTTTTAAGTAGTATGTCAGTAACATGCCCGGGTACCAAGTGCAGCTCTGAATTAAACAAGTTCGGACCTCGAGATCTCTTTGATCTCAAGTTTCACGAAGTGCAATGTGAAACGTAGATTTAGAGTCCGTGATTTAAGGCAACTTTTATTAAAAATCCATTTTATTGCAATTTTGTCAAAATGGATCAAGCGTCATCGGACTTCTCGAGTCGCCACCTAATATTTTGAGAAATTAGGAAACTCATGACTGGAGTGACTCAAAGGTTAAGGCCACTGCTAAATGCGTAACTCCAAGGATGCTTGGCTCGGGAAGCCTTAGGTATGAGAGCATAGGTCAATAATGATAGGCAATTCGCTCACTACCCGATCAAAAGATCGGCCTCTACTAAACCATGATATGAATTTTGATTTTCTTTATATGTTCATGTTACTCGATTATTGAATAAATTCTAAAATTCTACTATGTGAAGCCATACTTTTAAGTATAGACTAGTTTGCTCAAATTCGAAACAATTCAATTTCATGTTTGTTTTGTTGAAATGGGTTTGAATTTGCCCACTTGACAAAGAGTGGGGCTTAAAGTTTGTGAATTTGCCACTACAAAAGTGGGCTTAAAACATACATTCATCGAAATTATTCCAATTCAAACAAGCTTCCTTCATCCACGAGCATTCTAAATAACAGCTTATATCAATTAAGCCAATTAGCCTCATGGTAGGCATGCTAAACATAGTAATGAAAAACACATTACAAATGGAATGTAAAGCAAAGCATAAAACTCACAGATTGACTGACGCCCCCTCGAATAGCTACAAAACAAAGTTAGAAAAATATGCATGATCTTATATACAAATTCCTAATGCAATTCACATCATGAGACGCAGCCTACTAAGATTCGGCTATTTAAGATATGACATGTGCAACATCGCCAAAACATGTGATAAGCGCATAAAAATCATGGGATAATCAATTAAAGCATAAAGATGCAAATTTAGCTTCTAATCTTAACACATGGAACACATGGATGTATAAAGCATGGATATGCATGGCATGCTAGATATATATATATGTACATGTAGTGGAAAAGCGATTAAAGAATGGGATAGATAAAAAAAGCGTGGTGGGGTGAAGTTATTACAACACTTTAAATATTACATATCCAAACGGGGGAAAGAAGGAGGAAATGATACAATAAAACCTCAAAACACTCAAAATAAAAATAAAAGTTTTAGACCTCGGTCATTCAACAACTAGTAAAAATCCATGTATCTTTCAATCTAGCGCGTGCTCCCTACATTGCATATCAACAAATTACTGTCCAGCCCATGTCTCTTTACATGTTGAAAGCAACTTTAATGGAGGGCCCCACTTTGAGCCAAATGCACCAATAATCATCAATATATTACCACATGACAACAAATAACCCATTTCACTTTTTAACACTTGACTTCCTTCAACCCATGACCAAAGTACAAGAATGGTGGATCGGTCGCACTCATCGCTTGTAGCATCTGGCCACAAACACCGTAGGGCTTGTTTGTTTTGGCCCTTTTCCCTTTTTCCCTTTTCATTTTCCTTGCTTCCAGCTGAATTTTCCTTTTCCCTAAGCCTGCTGCAGCAGACTCCTCATATTTCATCTCTGCTGCTTTCCCGTGTTGGGTTATTCAATACATAATTCACCAAAGTGGAGTTGCAAATGGTGGTGGCTTGATAATGATCAGTCCACGGCTAGAAAGCAGAGTTTGATAGACATAGGCGCGCAGGCCGCCATGAGCATGGCTGATCAAATGCATTTGGCAGATCCACGTTTAGCTATCGTGTGATGTCTTTTTTGTTTTACTTCAAAGAGAAGCTCTCCTTCCCCTCTCCTCAGCTTAACATAAAAACCAATTAGCTTCACACAGCCAAAACCAGTTAACAACACAACCAAAACTAGTTCCAAAACTCTCACCCCTTTTCTCTTTTTTTGTTTGTTTTGAAACATTCCAAAATCTCAGCTCGTGTGTGTGTGCCCAGAGTGTATCCGTGTGTGTGTGACTATGTATGTATAAGTCTTGTGTGTTTGCTATGTGTGTGTGTGTATGCTGGGTATCTTGTGTGTTTGGTGTGTGTGTGCTATGTGTGCGTGTACATGGGATCGGAGAGAGAGAGAGATCACAGTGAGTGTGTGTGTGTTGCTATCGTGGTGGTGTGGTGGTGCTGGGTGTTGTCCCTGGGTATGTATGTGTTGTCTCGTGTGTGTCTATCCTTTGTGCAGGGTCTCTCCCCTGTATCAATGCTGTAGGAGTGTATCTGTCAGCCCAAAGAGAGAGATCAAATTTAGAGATCCGAGAGAGGGAGTGGGTATTGTAGGTATATCAGTGTGTAATGGGTATATCAGTCAACAACATGATCAACACCCATTATGCTCTATCCCTCAGCAGCTCAAAACCTGAGAGAGAGAGAGAGAGATCGGCCTCCTCTACACACCTTGGGTCTCATGAATTTAGAGATCGAAAAATCTGGAGCCCCCCCCACAGACATGCATGTGTATCTCTATCTCTTATCCCTTGCTGGGTCTGTATGTGTATACGCCATGTGTTGAGTGGTGTGTATGTGAGTGAGTGTATGTGATGGAGGCAGAAAAAGTGGCAGTGTGTATGTGTGATAGCAATCAAAGAGAGAGGTTTGTGCTGTCTATCTCGTGTGTGTGTGTTGAGTGTGTGATAGCAGAGTGAATCGGCAGTGTATGTGTTGTGTGTTTTGTGGTGTCTCGTTTTTAAACCCAAAAACCTGCAGAGAGTGAGAGGGAGAGAGAGTTCATGTGTCTGGAATGCGTGGGTTCATGCATGAGAGAGAGAGCTTGGTGATCATTTTTTGGTTTTGTAAATGGAGGTCCTCATCTGAATGAGAGAGAGGTCCCGAGAGAAAAGAGACAGAGAGAGATATCAGGTGTGTGTCAATCCTCCACTCAATACTCCACCCAAGAGAGAGATCCATCAGCCCATGTGCCTTGTGTCTTTTTTTATCATTGTATTCTCCCACCATCCACTCTCACTGCTCCTTTCAATCTTCACTGCCTCTCCTCTTATCTTCCAGAAAAACAAACACCAAGCCCTTTTTTTCTTTCTCAATGTTATCTCTCAATAAAATACTCTCCACCTATTCCACTCATCTTTCTTTTTTCTTTTTTTTTGTTTAAAACCGCCCCACTATTTTCTTCTTTTTCTTTATTTTATTTTATTTTCTATTTTTCTATTTTTTTATTTTGCTTTTGTTATTTTTATTTCTAAAATACACCACCTCAAATATATATACACACACATCAAATTATATAAAAACATATAAAATTATAAAATACTACAAAGTAATAAACTATATGATATAAACTAATTTGGCCAAAATAGGTGAGATTTGGGATTAAAATTTTAATTTGATTTTTTTGGTGAGGGTGGTCAAAACAAAGTGCTCAAGTCTTAGAAATTTGGTCAAAATGGGGTGTCTACATATGCCCCATTGCCCGCCAGATCGGTTATCTTGTAAGGGCCTTCCCAATTTGCCCCTAACTTGCCTTCGCCCGACACCAGCGTGTTGCCCATGACCTTCCTTAAAACCCAGTCGCCCACTTTAAATGGTCTGGGGTACGCTGTTTTGTTGTATTTCCTGGACAATTCTTGTTGGTATGCAGCCACATAGATCAAAGCTTTTTCTCGGTGCTCATCAGCTAAGTCTAATTCAGGCGGCCTTGAGTTCAATTCGGGCTCAAATTTTCCTTTGAGATGGTGGGCATCGCATTTCCAATAGGATGATCGCTTCCATACGTACGGGGCAAGAGTTTCCCTAGTGGATCATCGCAGGTCGTCCGATATGCCCAAAGGACACTTGAGAGTTCCTCGGTCCATTTTCCTTTGGCTTTCTCTAGTCTTTTCTTCAACCCATCGAGAATGGTCTTGTTTGATGCTTCGGCTTGGCCGTTGGACTGCGGGTAAGCCGGAGTGGAGTTGTAGAATTCGATCTTCAATTCCTTACAAAATCCTCTAAATAAGCGCCTATCAAATTGGGTGCTGTTATCAGAAATCAGAATCTTGGGGACGCCAAACTGCGTTATCACATTCTGTCAGACAAACCGTTTGACGTCCTTCTCTTTGATAGTCGCTAAGGGCTCAGCTTTAACCCATTTGGTGAAGTAATCCATGCGCAATGAAGAACTTCCGGTTACTGGTGCCGTGGGAGTAGTCACTATGTCGAGCTTTATCGCAAAAAGGCCAAGGGCTTGTGAGGGGAAGAAGTTCTCTGGCCGGTTGGTGAATTTGGTGGGCGAACTTCTGGCACTTCTCACATTTTCTAACATATTTCTGAGCGTCCGCTTGCATACATGGCCACCAATATCCTTGGGATATTTCGGTAGGCCAAAGATCTTCCCTCAATGTGACCGCATATGCCTTCATGAATCTAAGACAGAAAGCTTCCACTGTTTGGATGTACACGCTTGAGATATGGACCGGTGAGCGACTTCTTGTATAAGCGCCCGAGATGGAAGAGCCATGCTCGACTTCACCGGTTTTATCGCTTCTTTTTGTCGGAAGGGTCCAGTTCTTTCAGAAAAGGATTATAGGGTCCATCCAAGAGGGCCAAGCTTCGTAGTGATACTGCCATACTTTCGGGTTCATCAATACTAGGACTTGGAAGAAACTTAATCAAGAGAGGGAGATGAATCACGAGCCATGGAAGCTAAAGCGCTAACTCATCCATACAGTTTTCTTCACAACCAATTTGTTGGACCCTTATTGCACAGAATCGCTTGATGTGTTCTCTTACCAAAGCTTGGTACTTGGCCATTCTGTCATCTTTGGCTTCGTACACCCCAAACACTTGGTTGACAACAAGTTGGAAGTCGCTGTAAACCATTAGTTCGAATGCGTGCAACTGGAGCGCGCTCTTAAGCCCGGCAATGAGTCTCCACTTTTCAGCCTCGTGTTGTGAGGTCAGGAATAGGTGTGATAGAGTGTCCGATGGTCAGACCATCTGGCGAGATCAAAACTATGCCCAGCCCGGCGCCATGACGATTTGAGGCACCATCTACAAAAAGTTTCCACATTTCACCGACGAAGAGTTTCTAACATTATGACGGGTCCTGGGAGGCTTGAAAGTTGATGGGATCACGGCTTTCATTGTTCGGTTCGAGGTTAATGCCTATTTCAGCGGACACGTCTTCATCCTCCCGACAATGCGACCTTTGGACCCAACAGTTGATCTGTTATTCCCTAGTAAATAAATGCATGATTGAAGTACTATTCCGACTAGAGGTTCTATGGATGGGCGCACAAGTTCCGCGTCGCAAACATCGCCCAGTTGTGCAATTTCCGTTAAGCCTTCATTCACCACCTTGGCTACATGGTGAGATCCACGAGCATACTTGGTGAATTCGAGCAAAAATTTAGTAACGAAATCGCCAATGCTTGTGCTTTTATAGTAGATTTGTGGTTAAACCTTGACATGGAATTGTCCCAATTCGACCGCCCCACTTCAGAATTTGACTAGAAAAATCCGCCCGCTTGAACAAGGTTTTCAAGGGGAATTCGGTCAACACGATGATTATGTGAGAATAAAAGTGTCGCCAATTTCCTAGAAGCCATCATCAACGCCAAAGCAAGTTCTTCTAGCGGAAAATACCTCGAATGCGAGCAAGGTTTTGCTCATGTGAAAAAATAGGAAATATTGGATACCTTCTAACTTGGGACAAGCACCGCACTAAGCGCATCTTTGGCCGCGAGATAAAGGTAGAGTTCTTCGTCGGGCTTAGGTGTCACCAATAATGGGCGAAGACAAATCGCCTTGAACTCAGCCAATGACCTGTCATATTCCTCGTCTTATGAAAACTTGGACTTCAAGGCTCAAAAGAAAGGGCGGCAGCGATCTGATGACCGACTTATGAATTGGTTAAACAGGCTGACCATCTCGGCCGGATCTTTATGTCCCTTGCCGAGAGTTGCTTCAACCGATTCTTGTATGACTTTGATTTGTGTGGGGTCGCCTCGATGCCTCGGTTTGTGACTAGGAAGCCTAGGAATTTCCGGATACCACGTCGAAGGCACACTTTGATGCATTCAGGCGTAGCTTGTGCTGTTTAAGAATGACGAACATCTAGACTAAGTCGGAATAAGTGGTCAGCTTAATGCCTACTTTTGACCACCATGTCATCGATGTAAGCCTCCATCGTTTGGCCTAGCAGAGGAGCGAACATTTTGGTCATCATCCTTTGGAAAGTCGCCCCGGCGTTCTTCAAACCAGAAGGCATGACTTGATAGCAGAATAGTCCCCTTGAAGTGGTGAAAGAGGTTATCTCGCGGTCGGGGCCATGCATGGCGATCTGGTGATAACCGCGATAGGCATCAAGCGAGCACTGTTATGCGGCCGTAAGATCCACGGTTGGTCTAATGCAGGCGGATGAAAGGCATCTTTAGGGCAAGCTTCGATTCTGATCTTGTAGTCAATGCAAACTCTCCACTTCCCATTTTTCTTGGGCACTTCTAAGTGTTTGAAACCCAGGGGTAGTGCACCTCTTGGATAGTCCTTGCTTCTAGTAGATTTCTCACTTCCTCCGCGACTACCTCGGCGTGATGAAGAGCTGATCTCCTCGTTCTTTGAATGACAGGGTGTGCATCCGAGAAAACATTGAGTTGGTGGAAAATAAAGCTTGGATCAATGCCAGGCATGTCGTACGGCGTCCATGCGAAGACTACGATATTCGCCATCAAGAACTCTACCATCTCGGTCCTTTCTTGGGTAGTTAGGCTTGACCTTAACAAAAAGAACTTGTTTGGACTTTCGGCATTGATCCGCACTTCCACCAACTCTTCAACAACCTTGTCCTCGACCTTGGCGCCCACATCATCAAGGACACTCACGGTCTTAGGACTTTAATCATTTGCACAAAGCCTTTGGCGACTCTGCTCTCATTCACTACCACGAAACATTGCTTCGACATTACTTGATCACCCCAAATTTCCTCAACTTCCCTATGGCAGGGAACCTCATAACCCTAGTGGTATGTGGGCCTACCACTTGCATAGCATGAAGTCATCCTACCTAAGATCGGGTTGTATATGGACGGCACCTTCAATACCCGAACTCCACCTACTTGACCCACGGTCCGGCTTTGGTGGTAGATTATCTTTCCCATAGGCCACTCCGATTGTGAGTTGAAACCAACTAATGGTGAAGTTGCTGGAGCCAAGTCTGTATCCTGGAGTTTGAGTTGCTTGAATGTGTCGTAGTATATAATCTCCACCGAGCTTCCTTGGTCAATCAAGATGCGCTTGACATCAAAGTCTCTGATGCGGAGGGTAACTACTAGGGCGTCGTTGTGCGGCGTTTGAATGCGCTCTAGGTCCCAAGTTGAGAAACTAATCACATTTTTCTCCTTGGTCTTCCCCTTTTTGATCGCGGGCTGGACTGACAAAACTTCCCTCATATGTTCTGCCTTTTTGATCATTCCTCGGAGCTCGCATACATGCGCCGACTCCGCTATGCCGTGGATCACATTGACCACTCCTTGAGGGGGCGCCTCTAAGTCATCCGAACCACTTGGATCAGCCGAGGTGGGATGCGTGACTCTAACGCCCCCATCAATGTAAAGGTCTAAGTGACCGACTGCGATTAACTCCTCCAAGTGTTGCTTCAAAGGCAAACAGTTCTCTGTCTGGTGTCCTCGCTCCCTACGATATGTGCAGCGGTACCACGGATTAAAGCCCTTTTGCGCATCGCGTAACTTAGCAGGAAACTAGACGTAATCCTCGTCGCGGATTTCACTAAGTATACGATAGATGGAATCTTAAACACTGTGGTGATGCCCGTTCGAGCGTTCAACCTTCTGTTAGTATCAGCTGCGTCATCGTTGGGATATTATGCTCGGTCATTGCGGTGACCTCTACTCCAGTTTCTATGATTTGGTCCACAGTGATTCCTGGCGCGATCATTTGACGGTTAGTCTCTGTCCGACGCGTGTACCTTACCGGCCCGCTCTTTTGTCGATTGCCGCCGGTTGTCTTCACGGTGGACGCCGCGCATCATCCTCTACTTGGATGTGCTCATTGATACATGCATTAGTTGCCCCATAGGCGTTGGTTGGTTCATTGGCGAGTCCCTCATTATATGTCCCCGTGGGAGGCAGCGCTTATATTGGGTGATTGCCAAGTTGATCAGGCAATCTAAGATCTTGTTGAAGGTTTCCCAGTACCTGGAGTTGTATGCCTTGAGGGTGTCACTCAACTCTATCTTAACACTGAGAAGGTGGTCCACTTCCTTTGGCGTTTTGGTGCTGGTTTTGAAACGAGTCACGAATGCTTCCGCCAACTGCTACCATCTTTCGATGTTTTCCTCTGGCAACCTCAAACCATTTCAAGCCCAACTCGCCCAAATCGATGGGAAAATAAGGCACATGAAAGCGTCATTATGCCTGTGTCCGGCCATGACCTGCCGGAAGCGGCTTACATGCATGTACGGATCGGTTTTTCTGTTATAAAGCATAAACTTAGGCTGGTGAAAGCTCACTGGGAGCGGTGTGGTTTCTATCTCAAAAGAGAAGGGGGTGACGTTCAGTCTCATCAAATCTATGTTCGGAGGGGCGAGCCTGGTGGCGAAGCGACATTATGACCTCCTCATGGCGTGACCCGATGATAATAGATTAAATGGCACCCTTGAGTCTCCAGTCATGAGCGTTCCTTCAAGACAACACCGCAAGTCCTCTGAGCGAATGGGTAGGAATATCTCGGCGTTGTCGCGAGCGAGGAATGATAGGTATTATCTTGCGCTAGACTTCTCTGGCGTGTCTAAATCTCCAACCCTATAGCCACGGTGATAGAAAATGAGAGAGTGCGGTTGGCCTTGGTACTTTGGCGTGGTTGCGCGCTCACTATGGTCTCCCACTCCAACGACACCCTTCCCTTTGACCTGCCGTTTGAGAGCTTCCATCTCTGCTGCCATCTCCGGATAACGGTGTCTTTGTCCCTTAACTTATGCTTCAGACGTCTAGCATGCGATTCTCTTCGCCGCCGGTGTCTGTCTGGGCTCCATGAGTGACCAAAACTTCTGGCGCGTTTATCTCATGCATCTCTTGGAAGTCCTCCTGGGAAGTCTCCAGGTCCGCCATGTTCGGAACGGCAGGGAGTCCGTCTCTTCATCTGGCTGACTTCGGGGTAACACCGTCAATGGCAGACAATGGTATTTCGTCATTGTTCGCCATGGAAAGCGATCAGATGAGCTTGGAGGACAAGGTTGTGTCTATAAAAGTTCCAACAGATGGCGCCAATTGTACGTGGAGGAGGTATTCATCGCTGTCCGTACTCCTTGCGTCCAAGCTTCGTGTCTATCCGATCAACCTGAAAACACAACTGCGGTGAGCTACTCGGCGGTTTGTTGCCGGAAAACCCCTCCGACGGTCAAGTTAGCACACACTCGGAGAGAGAGAGAGAGAAGAGCCGAATCAATGTTGAGTTTCTCTCACCAAGTGATGTTCTATCCCTAGCATGGGGGGCACAATCATGCTTATATACTTTCTGCGTTCACCTTTACACCTACTCGTCTATTGATACGTGGAGCTGCTCTCACATTCATCAGCGCAAATCCAGCGAAACACCGTCTAATCAAACCGCCAGACAACATTAGCGGGAACGGGGCAGCCCGGCGACATCACCTCGCCCTCATCACGCCAGGTGCTCATGCGAGTCAGCGGCACCACTCATGAGCTCCATCACAACCGAGCTATGGCATTATTGCTGTTGAGCTCTAGACAAGTTAAGCGGTATTGAAGACCTTTCCCTTGAGCTAAATGTGCGATCCACGAAACCCGGGTTGGCAGACTTTCATCTCGGCCAAGTTAGCTCGGCCTAAACATGGGACCTGGGACTCGACCGAGCAAACCAGCTCTGGACCAGCCCAAGTTAGTTCGGCCCAAACATGCTCGGCCCTCCGTCGGCCTGGCTCCTACCACGGCCCAAAGCTAGATTATGAATCTCCCTCTCAATTTCGATTTCGATTTCAATTTCAATGTTAATTTTGGTTTCATTGTTCGAAGATATAGAGTTCATGATAATAAAATTACCTATTTAATCTCAGGTTTTTCTTCTTTTTTTTTTCTCAATATTCTTAATTTTAGAACTCCAAAAAAAAAAGAAGAAGATAATATTCTTAATTTTATAACTGATAGTCTCATTTTTAAAACTGAAAAAAAAAAAACTAATAATGTTCTAATTTTTACTAGATATTTAAATCAAACCTAAGAGCATAGGGCAAAAATGGTTTTTTTTTTTTTTTTTTTTTCTCAGTTAGCCAAACAACTATTTGAAATATTGTTGTGCAAAATTAATGATGTTCTCAATTTTAAAATTGCAAAAAATAATAATAATATTCTCAATTTTATTAGATAGTCAAATCAAACCAAAGGACAAAAGAATAAAAACGTCTTTATATCTCAAAACAAGACTTGTTGGTTGAAAAAATCTTAGACAAGACCCAAGCAAGTATTAGTGAGCCTCCGTTTGGCAAGAACTCATTGGACTCATGAGCCACAAAAGACAAAATAAGCTCATAAGTCACAACAGACAAAACATCACATCCAATCCCATAATCATTACACTCTTCTCTCACAAAAAAAGTCAAAAAGCCAAGAATCCTTCCCAAACCAAGCTTTTGAACCCAGGCTCATATAGCCAAAAAAGCCAAAAAGTCAAAGAGTCAGCCCATTTCCCAAACGGAAGCTGAATAGAACTTTTAGATAATAAATCCTAAAAATAAATATTTTATCCATTAAGTATATCTAAATTAAGTGCATCTAAAAATAAAATTAATTTAGGCTAGATTTGACATATCCTAAAAAAGTCAAAAAATCACTATTCTATTTAAGTCACATCATCTTATTTAAGTCACATCATTCTCTACCACATCACTTCAAACCCAACACATATTTCATAAAAAGTTAAAAAGTACACTTATTTAGAACATCCCAAACAACCCCTTAATTTAATTATGAAAAAAGTTCTAAAGACAAAAAAACAAAAAGACAAACAAAATATAAAATTTCAAACAAACAAGGTGGCCTATTAAACAAGGTGCCCTATTCTCAATTTTGGAAGCACAAATTACAGAAAATATAACAAAAACATTTCCAACATCAAACCAAACACCAAAATACATCTAAAGAAACAAATTTCGCAACTTCTTGATGTTCTCTTTCACAGTGGCACCATCCCAAACATCTATCTTTCCAAGAAAGAATCCAGCCCTGGTTTTCCATGTACAGTAATGCACTACTAAGCTGTTTAAAATTCAAATAATATCACCCAAGAGAGTTCACCACTTTTTTCCAGATTCAATACTTGGTTATACCAAAGCAATATATTAAAACCCACAAATCTGTTCCACTAATGTATGTATACAGAGACACATTTCCTTGGGCAAAAAAATTGCACACATTATCATAGTTGCATCAAGTTCTCATTTTCATCTCTTTCTCATTTATATCCCCCTAAGTATTATTCATATTTGAAACACACGAGGTCGGTAACAGACTATAGAAATGGGGAAAACAAAATTGAATGAAAATGTGTGGGGGAGGGAGGATAAAATAGCTTCTCTGAAGATAGAAAGTATGATCATAATATGGACAATGAAAACTATTAATGCACAAATTAATTGGGAAGAAAACCACTTAATGAGGTTACTATTACACATAAAACAGAGAGACAGTTCATGGGCGGTCTTTGGGTTCAAGGCCCGCAATTTCTCTGACGACTTGAGCTTTGTCCGCCTCAAATTGTTCATCCTCTGTAAAATAAGAGACTAAAATTGAGAAACACTACCAAGACCGCTGATACAACTGATAATTCTAAACGTGCATTTCATTTCTACCTTTATCTGTCTTGAAATCTGCAAAAAGACGAAGAAGCTTGCTTCTATTTGCAACAAGAACACTAACAATATCTGGGGGCTTATGTTGGTTAGCGGCAAATAACTGTCAACATTTTATTTTACAATTAGTAAGAAAGCAGACAATTTAATAATTCAACATACAAGAGCAGTGTCTATTTATATATAAGTACCTTAAAAACATGGAATGCTTCTATCTGAATGCTCTTGCTCGATTCCTGAAAGAAAGAGACTCCACCATTTAACACATAAATGTTTAGGGGAAAAATTATGGAAAAATAAATAATCCAAACCTACTTAACACTTTTGTCCTATGAAGCACAAGCACCTCTCTCGAGGACAAGCACTAGTGTTTTGGCACGTGTCGGATATGGACAAGTGCAGGACAAGCGGGGGAATTGAACATGCTAGGGACACATTGGAACACCTTGGGGTACACACAATGTCCTATTTTTCAGCCCACCAAAGTAACATATCCAAGGTTCATAAATTTGATGAAAAATGTCCTTTTTATAAAAATGCCCTTTTCATTGAAAATAGATATTGACATAGAATAAATTTATAATATAAAACAATATGGCGTACAATAAATATATAAACTATTATGTCCATGCGTCCCCCTCATGTTGTCCTACATTTTTTGAAAAATTGCACGCCTGTGTGTGCTGTGTCTGTGACCGTGCTTCTTGGCTTTCATCCCCCTTATTTTGGGTTGCCTTGTCTGTGGTCACCACTATTGTTGTCAAATCGTGGATCACATCAAATCGTGTTCAGTTTATTTAGCATAATATATAGTTTTGTGTACATACATATAAAATTACACATATAGTATTTAAAATGAAATAAATATCAATATAACTAAATTTTATGTGTCTATAAATATTAAACCACATATATCGATATAATTAGTTGATCTTTTCTTTTCTTTTTTTTATGGCAAAAATAACAGTTTCGTGCATTATGCAAACAAATTGAATTTTTTGAATTGCAATGAATCGTAGCAAATCATTGCCAAGGAAGAAGTGGCATATTTGGTAGTTCGCTGTCATGTAAAACAGTAAAAGGGAAAAGAGTATCATACTCTGAGAAGATTCATAAGAATCCTTAAGTTATCCCTTGAGCTCACATAGCGTGTCATCACAGCAGAATTTGAACGATCCAGCAGAATGTCTCCCAACAGCTGTAACAGTAAAAGAGGTTTTCTAAGCAACATTGTAGCGATCACAGATATTTTTATTAAAATATGATGCCACAAGCACCAGAGGAACTGCCACATCTATAAAGAGAATCATGAAGATGCTGAGACTGGAAAAAAAAAATGGAGTTATGCGCCATTTATTTGGGTGGAAAAAAATTTCCAGTAAACAAAATCAAGTTCATGTTATCGTATTAACACGTGTGTTATTACAATAAGCCATATTATGCAAAATATGACATGAATGAGGAGCTGGTAACCTACGTTTGTATACCAGCAAAAAGACAATAAAGTGATACATCTTCAAGCTATTCAAATCCCTATCATCCATGAAGGGTGCAATTCTGGAGACAAAATTGCATTCCCTAGGATAATATTGAGATGTCTAATTTTTTTTTTTTTTTTATAATTATTTACATATTTTCGAACAAAATCTCAAACTTTCATCCTACCTTGACAGCTTGTCGCCTGGTAATGTAATTGGTGGACTCCAGCAGCTTTGAGTTATACTCTGCAAAAAACTAGCAACAGAAATTGTGGAGAATATCAAGTTCTGGCCAACCAGAAATTCAAATAAAACAACCACCACAACAATGAAGATGATGACGGTCATGGTTAAGTTGATAAACAAATGGCCATGTGAAAAATTTATGGTCTCTGTATATCTATCACAAGATATACAAGTAACATACAATACTCCCTTATAATCCACATCGAATAGCACTCACAGGCCACAACTCTATTTATATTGACTTAATCTCAAGCACATAAAATGTGCAATATATGCATGTGTAGATAGTTCTGTAAGTATGAAATGAACTTGCAATACTTGTACAAGTTAGTTTAAACCTCATTAACTAGCACCACTACTCCACTCATATTGACTTATTCCCAAGCACATAAAAATGTGCAATATATCAATCAGTACTTTGAGCATGTGTCAGACAGCTCTGATGTAAATATTAACAGAGGGTGTCATACTAAATTGGTGGTGCATTAGCACGTTAATTAACAATTGAAAAGGGATTTCACTAAAGAGCAAAGACAGTTTCTTTGCAGATCAAGTCATGAAGACATCAATACAGATACATCAAATATAGCATTTAAATGCTAGCAATCATAATTTTTTACAAACGGTACTTCAATGTAGCATTAATATGTTTCTAAATTAAACACACCATAAAGCTTCTTAACTAGAGTGTGTGGACACACATACATGAAAACCAATATACATACATACAGACACATTCAAAACATCACTTACCCAGTCATAATTTTTAGAAAGAAATTCAGCTACAGTTGATTTATGCCTTGTCAAAAGTTCCTGCAACAAAAAATTCCAGTTGAGTTGAAAGCACATAATCACAAAACAGCAAACAATTGCCATTCTCAATCCCAGTTGACTGCAGATTGGCTGTTTTTTTTTGTACAAAGACTGAATAGGGTGCATATCGGTGTGGAAAGGGAGAGAGAGAGTTGATCACTAGTTCTGTTCTGTCAACAATACTGAAACCTTGAAAGTTGCTGTAACACGCTTTCAATTTTACAGTAAAAACTCACAGCGTTAAGCAATGAAACAAATTCAGTAGAAGCAAGCACCAAATTTTGATTGTACATTTGACTGGCTTTATTGTACAAAGAGTGAATAAGGTGCATGACTGTGTGAAGAGACAGAGAGAGAGAGAGTTGAACACTAGTTCTGTCAACAATACTCGACCTTGAAAGTTGCAGCAGCATCCGCAGCAATGTCAAAATTTGGCAGTTGTATATAATCAAAAAACTTCTTCATATGCTCTGATTCCAGAACATATCTGTAAAACATAACAGACAAATTAGAAAATGGGGGACATACGTGTAGATCCTAATAGGTGGACTTATTGTCCAATAGGTACTATGAGAATTAATGACATTTTTCATCAAACACTATTAAAAAATGTCACTAATTATTAATTTTCAAGAACAGTTTGAAAATTGTCACAAAAAATGTCACTAATTATAAGTTTTGGCGACGGTTTAAAAAAATGTCATAAAAAAAGTCACTAATTTTTTACTTTCAGCAACAATTTGAAAACTTTGTTACAAAAAAAGTCACTAATTGTGAATTTTAGTGACAATTTATAAAAAAATCATGACAAAAAAATTACTAATTAATTTTTAGCGACGTATGCAAAAAATTGTCACAAAAATTATTTTTAGCTATGATTTTACTAGGACTCATTTTCAATACAACTTTATGGGAACTAAGTCAAACAATTAGGACCTATTGGTAGTTTACCCTTAAAAAATTAGCACATTTAATAACACATGCAGTAATACCCACATCAAATAATAGTTAAATTTTCCTTCTTTCATAAAAAATAAGTTCCTAATGGCCATTGTATTTAGGACAAAAGCGTGCAACAAATTTATTCATGGATCTAGCTGTTTGATAAAGCTTTAGACAAAAGCCACCACCACATTCATAACCATAAGTCATTAACTTTGTACAGAGACATTGTTGCTTTTAATTAAGTTGATTAATAGTCTCTACTGAATATAGCAAACAAGCACTAGCATGACCGCCAGTAATTGAAATATAAACCACCAATAAAAACAATCAAGTACTAAATATACATATGCATGTATATATAGCTCACACAAAGAGTTAAAAATATGAACACATCCAAAGTATATCACCTTTGATATTAAGAAAATGGGGTTCAGGAAACATAGAGTTTTGATATTAAGATGCATCATTTCTACTGAAATGGGAAGAATAAATTTGTCAGAAGATTATGCATGATTATCTCCTCATGAGCAAAACATACAATTTCATCCCTCATTCAGGAAATTTTTTCAATTCCAACCAGTAACCAATCACAACAACAAAGTATATTCATGACTCACTAATGTTTGCTTTTTATTCATTTTGAATATTTGGCTCTTTGTACACAACTTCAGTCAAATCACAACATAAAAAGGAGCAACACTGTTCATTTGGCTCACCTTGCAACACTCTGATGGCGTATGCATTCCCTCAGCATTGCACCATAATGTAAAGCCATGTCCGTGTTCTCATAACTAAATGAACGAGCAATAGACCATCAAAAAAGTTGATCAATAGGACAAAAAATAACAAATATATTCAAAATCTTAAACTATCCTATTTATCTACTATTGCCCCCAAACACAAAAGGTTCTTGAAAAAAAAAAGGCCCAAAACAAGTCTGTTCACTCAAAGATACTTCCAAACAATGCACCAACAACATAAATATTATAAGATACTGCATAAATACCACAAAATAATGTGGACTATGAATGAATTACTAAATTAGAACTTCAAAAAAATATTAAAGAATTGTCTAGAAAATATTTTCCACTCATGTGAAGAGGTGTCTGTCCTCTATCTACCTCTTGGCCCAAACTTATATATCATTAAAAAAAAGATAAGAAAGTTTAGTATTCCAAAATTCTCTTCCTGTTTGAATCTAATGATTCAAATGTTAAAAAGAAAACATAGTGCACTAATGTTCTTGGCTCTCCAAAAAGTAGGTACATAAATTATACATTCTACAAAAAGTAATCTGCAAAAAGACAATTAGTTTCTGGTTCAAAAGTCTAGTCAGCAATAAAATAAGTCACTCTCATTTCAAATAATCTAATCCTGTCTTCCCATATAGAACGCCCAACAACTTGCACCGAGTAAGAGAAAAACCAAAGATGACAAACAAAAGATTCCAAATACCACCACAGTATAATAAGTTAAGCAGCAAATTAATTAATATATAATGATAATCACAACTTATCACAATCTCCTCTTGTAATAGCTTACCCTGATACCAAAACATCCATTAGATCTATGTTTGCTTCCAAGTAATCACAAGCAATCAGCCGTGACTGAACTTGTTGTCTTTGTAAATTTGCAACAACTTGAGTGGCATCTTTACGGGCCTGCAAAAGTTGAACATTGATATGATAAATAAGATTGAATATAGGGTCAAAATAAAGAGAAATATTACTGTGATAAATATTGTTGCGGTGTAGAAAACTAGAGAAAGACATGAATCACCAAATCTGACAGTTAAATTGAGTAGACTTGAAGTCCATTTATAGCACTCAATAAGAAAATCAGCTCATACTTACCTCTAAGTTCAATTTTGGAAGACATATAATTAATAGACGCAGTGTGTTCTCTCTAAAGAACTCCTGGGTCAATTGTGCCTAAGCTTCATGACTGGCTCAGCTTCACTATTTCCATAAAGAATCACCTTTAGCTCCCGAATAAGCCTACTTAACTCTGACATCTGTAGGTGGCATGGGGAGGGGGGGAATTAATACATAACAAATAAGTACGCATATATAGGCTAAGGTAGCCAATTAATTGCAATAATCCCCCCCACATAAGTAATGGTGAATAAGCAAGCAAATTCCTCAAACCCACAAGCATAAATCTTTCTGCATATCCCAGTACATTTCAGGCCCCAAAAAAAAAAAATCATTTCTTCACAAATTACATAGTCAATGTAAAATACACCCAACGTCATTTGATACTCGATTATAGAAGACAAAATTCAGCAAGCTGTGGACATCTTCCAACCACATGCTCCAAAATTAATTAAAAATTATCTCAATTGATACTATAACAGCAAAAAAATCCAAAATCAGAACTAAAACCCACTACCATTCTTGGCTTAAAAAAGTCAACATGTATCAGCATCCATGGGCATATGTTTCAGGCATCTGTTGGCAGGCAGTCTAAGAGTATCTCCAATCCTTATTCTCTTTTTTTAATCAAATTTTGGTTAAAAGCTTTATCTGGTATAAAACATTCCAATCCTCACTCTCTTTTTTTTTTTTTTCCATCAAATCTTTTTGAAAGTTATCCTAAAAACCTTTTTAACCATGTTTGATGAAAGAAAATCATCTCAATCCTTACTCTTTTTAAAATGCATCAAATTTAAGTAAAAATATGATTGTTGAAAATTTGGTAAAGGTGGTGAAAATTTAGCCTATCCTTGAAGCTCACTTCAGTTTGATGAAAGAATTAGTGAAGGATTGAAGATATGCTCTAAGAAGAAAGAAATTTTGCTGTCCACATTACAAAACTCACACTTGGCCTTACCAATACAAATATGTGCAAACCAATCCAATTAAATAAATGTGACAACAAAACTTGGAGAAAAAAAATTTAAATTTATTTAGTTCCAAAAAAGACAAGCACACTAAGTTACAGTTATAATTAAAAATAACTCATTCTTTCTAGAATTGCCAAATTATGTATAATAAAAATAATAAAATAAAAGATGAAATTTTTTTGATCATATATGATGACCCAAAAGAATACCCAAAAAACCCAATTGATACAGATGAGAATCGAATCGAAAGATGAGAGAACAAAGAACTGAACCTTCTCTTCCCTCTTGCTTTCGCGAGAGTCCGAATTGAGATCTGCATAGATGAGAAGATCGCGAGTCTGACGAACGAGGTCAACTGGAGTTTTGGGTTTGGATTTGAAAAGACCCTTCATCTTCTGCTTGTCCCCTTCACCCTTCTCTGGGGACGAGAGCCTCTGAACCACCGCAAGCGACGGCGCCGGAGAGGCTCTGCGTACCACCGGAGATTGGGTTTTGGGGGATGACACACAGATTCCTATTGTTGCTCCTCCTCTCTCCCCCAATAACTACTGTTTCTCTCTCTAGAATGCTCACTTCTCTCTCTCTCCCCTAGGGTTTCATTTTGTTCCTCTGATTTCAAAATTTTGTGAGGATTAGATTCATTGCTTCACTGTCCATCTGGCAAACTCTGAGATAAAAGAAAAGAGAGAATCAGGATCAGGAGAGGAGATAAAAAGAGTGGTTTTAATTGATTTTAAAATTATATTTGCTTTACTATTAAAAAATCATTTCATTTTCACCCTAGAGTTTAAATATATGATTTTAAAATAAAAATAAAAATAATATTAAATAATAATTAATGTTATTAACCTGACAAAAAGGGTAGAGGGCATATTTATTTGCTAATTGTTTTTTTAAGGAATGAGATTATTGGCTATGTTTAATGGGTGTTTAGGGTTTCCTCATTTGAAAGATTTTATTTATTTATTTATTCTTTTTTTAGTAAATTTTATTTTAAAATAATTTAAAATTTTAGATTAAGTTAAATTAATATAAAAAGTGACTTTTTTATTTTTTTTAAAAAAATCCAAAAAAATTGTTTTTTAGATTCATCTTCACAAGATGGACAAAAAGTAAAAAAAAATTTGATATAATTTTAAAAAAATAACATACTAAAGATAAAAAAAATTCAAAAAAAAAGTTGTTTTATTTAGTTCACTCCAAACAATCCAAGTATGAGAATTAAAAAAAGAAAAAAAGAAAGGGTACTTTTGAGATTGATTAAAAATTGGGATTAGTTATATCTATCTAGATAAATGATGAAATTACGTATCTAGGAGTATGTATATTATATTTTAATTAAGGTGGAATTTAATATCAAATAAAAAATGGAGAATTAGTTTTGATCATGGATGGGTTGATATAGCAATGATATGGTGTTGATATCAACAATACCAGTCAATCCTATCCATTTTAACCAATCAAAAGCATTAAAAGATAATACAAAAAAAAACAATGATACATTCCCTGAAAATATTTTTTTAAGGTCTCTAGTATTAAAATTTTATAATATAAAGGACATTTAATATTTTAATAATATCTAAAATCTCTCAAATTGATTCAGAGAAAATTTGACTTCACAGAAAAAATTGGTTTCTCTGACCTTCCCTAGACGTCCCATTGTAAATTTCTTTGTCCTTTCTTTCTCTCTAGAGAAATTTTTTTCTCTAACCTTCCCTAAACTTCCCACAAAATTACCTTTCTAGAGAAATTTTGGAAATTTCTTTGGCCTCCCTAAACTCGATGTGTTGCAGGTAATGTAGTCTCTCTTCCTCACTTCCACCTTCGAATCTTTGTTTCGATCGTAATTCCACATTGTTGCATTGCATTAGAGAGAGATTTTAAAATCAATAGAAGCAAGCACAAAGGCGAGAGATTAAGAATGGAAATAAAGATGAAGGATTGAATTACAGAGAGAATCACAAATGAGGAAGCAAGAGTTTTAAGCCCATAGATTGAGAGACTCAGATTCAGACAAAGGAGAAGACCAAAACTTGAACTCACCCATCAATGGTGTACGTAGACCACGCTTTCACTATTATCGACGAAGACACCATGATAGACTCCTCTTATAGCTTAAACAATCGCTTTCCGAACAAAGAGACTGCTTTCGTTGTCTCTTTTCTCGTTTTCGGAACCCAGAAAGAGAGAGGAAGAGAGAGAGAGAGAGAGGAAGACGAAAGGAACGGCGGTAATGGTGGTTAGTCGACGGCATTGCGGCGACGAAGAGAGAGAGAGAGAGAGAGAGAGAGAGAAGTCGAGAACGAGATATGTAGAGGTCGAGAACGAGAACAAAGAAGAAGGAAGAGAGAAAGAGCGGAAGTGAGGGACCTTAGACATCATAAAATAATATTGTGGATCTCTTCAATTACTAAAAATAGAAGAGGGACCTTAGACTAATTTTTTCTTCTCTAAATAATAGAGCTCTAATGACATGGAAAAATAAATAAAAATACAAACATCACTATCACAATGGAACCCACCTCCAATTAGAGCTCCTTTATTAGAGCTCTAAAACATTTTTATACAAAAAAAAAAAAAAAAAAAAATGGAAGACATATGAGGTGCACATTGGTTATCATTTTTCAAAAATACTTTTCAGAAAATTCTACTTTCTTATTTTTCGTGTTTTTTTGTTTTTACTGAATTTTTTTTAATATTTTGAGCAATTTTTTTAATTTTTAGACATACCTAACATAAATATACCTAAAAAGTAAAAAAAAATTGAAAAAAATTTTTAAAAATTCACTAAATACAAAAAATACAAAAAAAAAATACGAGCTTTCAGTACATTTTTTATATTTTTATGTATTTATTAATTTTTAAAAATATTTTTTTACAATTTTTTTACTTTTTAGATACATCTAGGTAAGGTGTATCTAAAAAAGTAAAAAAATGTTTAAAATTTTAAAAATATTCACTAAAAACAAAAAAATACGAAAACCAAAAAATTCAGTTTTTAAAAAACTGAGGCCAAGTTTGGCATATTGCAAAAAAGTCAAAAAGTCAAAAAGTCAAAAAGTTACTCAAAAAGTTAAAAAGTTAACACTATTCGCCAAAAATCAACAATTACGACTGCACAACTCCCAATCCTAATTTTTCCCTACAAATCAATTTTTATAATTTTTTATTATATATTTTTCCATAAAAGTCTAAAAGTTAACCCAAACATCATATTTTCTTCCTCAATTTTTTAGTCCAAAAAGACAAAAAGTACACTTATTTAAGACACTCCAAACAACCCCTTAATTCAAAAAATTTAAACCAAACACACTGATTATTAATCTCAATCTTCTTTTCAAACCACGTATCAAATAGCAAAAATGTTAGATATCTTAAAATTTTTACTAAAATTTCTATCAAATATCTCACATGAACGTGAGACCATATAAAACTCACATGGTATAAATCCTACACTCATATAAAATATTTAATAAAAATTTTATTAAAATTTTTAAAATATCTAACATTATTCATCAAATAGTGCCATAACTATATGTTATACAATGGGACAAAATTATGTTGTTTTGGGGGATGACACACAGATTCCTATTGTTGCTCCTCCTCTCTCCCCCAATACCTGTTGTTTCTGTCTCTAGAATTGTCTCTTCTCTCTCTCTCTCTCTCCCTCTCTCTCTCACTCCTAGGGTTTCATTTTGTTCCTCTGATTTGAAAATTTTGTGAGGATTAGTTTCCTTGCTTCACAGTCCATTTGGCAACTATGAGATGAAAAGAAAGAAGAGGATCAGGATCAGGATCGGGAGATAAAAAGAGTGGTTAAGTACACTATTTTATGCTATTGATTTTAAAATTATATATTTTTTTTTGACCTACTTTATTATAATAATAAAAAAAATCATTTCATTTTCATCACTACAGTTTAAATATATGATTTAAAAATCAAAATCAAAATAATATTAAGTAATAATTAATGTTATTAACCCGACAAAAGGGGTAGAGGGCATATTTATTTGCTAATTGTTTTTTAAGGAATGAGATTATTAGCTTGTTTAGTAGGTGTTTAGGAGGTGTTTGTTTGGAAGGATTAAAATAGAAGATTGAGTTTCAAGGAGTTCATTGGTTTGTTGGAAATTTGTTGGCCAGATTAGAAATCTATCGGGACTTCATGTCCTTTAAATATGAGATTGTTGTGTCCTAGAAAGAGGTATGTTTTAAATGACGGATAACAATCACATGAGATTAACTTGTAAAAAGACACTTTTACCCGCTAAATACATGTATCTTAATTTTTTTTAAAATAAAAAATTAATTTTTTCAAATTGTGAGATAAAGAATCAATTTTTTTTTTCATTATCACACAGATAAATGTTTAGTTTCATTATGTATTGTACTCAGTAAATTAAAATAAAATTTAAAAGTCTCAATTAAAAAAATATTTAATTTTTATTGATGTTTTATTTATTTAATTTTATAGAAGTTCTAGCAATAAAATAAAATAAAATAAAATATTAAAGATAGATTTATTATTGCTAGTAAACAATTGAAAATGATAAAATAGTCTTTTGAGTATTTATCCTTCATCATAATATTCTAATCAAATATTGGATTCACTAGGATAATTATTTATAGACATCTAATCGCATAAGAAAATAAACATGTAATACACAATTTTTCCAACCAAATAGTCCAAGGACTATTTATCCAAGATTAACAATTCGATAGATTACAATCTCCCTTATCTAATCTATCCAAACAAACATGCCTTTACGGTTTATTTATTTAGTAGCTTTTTTTTTTCGTTTTTAATGAATTTTTTAATTTTTTTTTCAAAAAAAATTAAGTTTTTAGATTCAACTCAAACGAACCGGAAAATTAAAAAGTTTTAAAAACTCGAAAAAAGTTCAGAAAATACAACAAAAAAATAGTGGACTCTTTTTTTTTATACTTATTTTGGCTTTATTATTTTGATTTTTTTTTTTTAAAAGTTACCGAAGACAAGAATTTAAAACAAAAAAGGTGGCTTGTTTAGTTAGTCCCAATCAACTCCAACATTAAGGAATTATAAATTTTCTCCCTACTTTTGAGATTGATTAAAATTTGGGATTAGTAATATCTATTATATAAATGATGAAATTATATATCTAGGAGTATGTATATTATATTTTAATTAAGGTGGAATATAATATCAAATAAAAAATGGAGAAATAGTTTTAACACTAATGTTATATGCAGCAATTAGTGTACTAATTAGTGTACCAATTGATAATATAGAATAATTTAAGATATTTTTAGTATTTGTAATTTGTATAATGAGTGTGATCAATAATAATATCACAACTAGTATTAATAATACACTAGTTGGTGCATATAACACCCCTTTAGTTTTAAACATTGGCTGAGTTAATATAGCAATGATATGTTCTTGATATTAACAATACCGGTCAATCCTATCCATTTTTACCAATCAAATACATTAAAATATAATATGAAAAAACATGCAAGACATACATAAGGTCCACACCATTATTAATTCCCATCTTCTTCTCAAACCACGTATCAAACAGTGTCCATAGGAATATGTTATACAATGGGACAAAAATTGAACAAAGGAGAAAGGGAATTATTTGTAGGGTAAAATTCATATTATCCTTGTAGTTTAGTGGTGGAATACTTTAACTCTATCTTCTAAATATCCTTATTGTTTTGGATTAAAATATAATTTTTAACTTCATTATTAAATATATGAATTTATCACTTAACACTTCTTCTTTTAAAAAATGAGCTTCAAAATTTTAATTTATTTTTAGTAAGTTGACACAAGGACTTAAAACCATTAACTCAATGGTTTTTATATATACACAACGACAAACAAGGTTAGGTCAAAGAAGAAGGGGTTGCAAGGGTGGTTGGTGATAAGAGCGGCATGCTAGGGTGGTGAAAGGGATTGTGGGGTGTGGATGGCTTGAGATGGTTGGCTTGGCGTCCTTTTAAGGATAGAGTTAGATTTTTAAGAAGAAAATGAATAGAGTTATGATTTTTTTTTACAAGAAGAAGATGAAAGTAAGGTTCGATTTATCATTTTACAACTTATTTTGACTTCTAAATTAGGTTTTGTTTTTTATATTTATGTTAACTCTTATTTTTGGCCCGTGTAACACAAAAATAGTTAATTTGGACAAAATCCCGACTTAGTGAGTCCTTTCTTCCGTGATGAACTGATAGGAAGTTGAAAAAAGCCAAAACCGCAATAGAAATATGTGACTATTTTTAAAGACAAAGAATAAAATGATCCAAGGTTTTAGGAGAGTTAAAATAAAATTTTCCCTTATTTGAATCATATTTAGTTAAGACCAAATAAATAATAGAATAAAATATATAATTCGAAGGTAATGGTGAAAATGGGGAAATGAATGTAAGCCTTATCCTTCTAGATTTCAAATTTGGATCTATATTAGTTTATTTTTCCCCTAGAAATGAAAAAGAGTTGGATCTTGGTAGTAGGTGAAAATGAATATGCTTAAGCCCACTTGGAATTGAATTGAATATCCAACCAAGACTAGGCACCTTTCCACCCCCACATCTGCATGCACTTCCCTTTGTACCACTAGTTTAATACTTTTCTAATCCCCACACTTTCAAATCCATCCTTTTCTTCCTTTTCAATGTCCCACTACTCCTTTGATTTGTCACATTCTTAAAAACTTTCTAGAGAGATGGTTCACATTGAGTTTTCATAATCTATTTTTAAATATTTTATTTAAAAATTAATTTGATGAAAAAATAAAAAATAAAAACTCACTTTTTCATATAATGTTAAAATATCTAATTTAGTTATTACTAATTTCTATTTTTTTATAAAAAAAAAATAAAAATTCAGAAAACTCAAGAAAGGACTTTTGTTTTTGGGTGCAAATGAGATGATTGTACACTAGGTCACAATTATGTTGATTTTTCTTTTAATAGGAATCTTCATGCAAGCTTGGGCTTTTCTTATAAAAGTCACATTTTTTGAAAAAATTTCTCATTCTTTAGTCTGCAATTATATATCATCATGTTCGGTCTCGTCATTTTTTGAAAGATGGTAAGTGTTACATGTAGTACACATGTTCATCGTCAAAATTCACATAAGAGGTAAAAATACAGTTCATGACAAATACTATATTTCTTTTTCTATTTTAATTCTCTTTTTTAGAAATGAATTATCAAAAATTTAAAACCAAAAACTAGGAATAATTACTGCATATCAGAGAAAACATATTGTCATTGTGATTAATTTAGATAATGTTTGGTATATTATTCCCCATCATACCCATTACACAACGGGCCAAAGTTATTTGAGATAGGTGATTAACAACTTCAAAGTCCAAACATATGGGTCGGTTTGAAGAGGGCTTTAGGCATTGATAGGTATCCATATCTTTCCCAAGATTTAGAAAACCATACTCTTCAATGAGGTAAGATTAATGGGTCCAGTTTAAGTTATTTTAAGCCCACATTGACCCAACCCAATATATTGTTTTAGGTCTCGTTTGTTAATTATACATTTTAATAAAAAAGTCATTGTGAGTTGTCATATTATTCTCTTTACTTTTTTATATATCTTTTCTTAAAAAGTCAAAAAATTATTGAAATAGTTTATTCCCAAATGAAGTCTTAGCTCTTGGCTCCGTCATTGATGGAAGGCCCTAATTTTTTAAAGCCCAACAAAATAAAGACTCATTTTTGAGGTTTAATTTTGAAGTCTCTAAAAATCTTAGATTGCTATAGTACATAATTTATTTAAAATGGATTTAAGGTAGATGAGTAAGGAATGCAATATGGGTCATGTAAGTAAACACATTTTTTTAATACATCGAATGGAGAATCTTGTTTGTGTCAAAATGTAAACTCGCGACATTTTGTGAAGTACATAAGTTTTGATAAATTGAACTAGTTTAGTTGTGGTTTGGAATGTTATAAATAAGTGTATTTTTTAACTTTTTATAAAAAGATGTGTAAAAAAATAGAGAGGAGATGTTGATTGATGTGACTAAAAAAAAAAAAAAAAAGATAAACTTATTAAGAGATGACAAACAAGACCTAGTCGCAAATGCAATTAAATTTTGTCAAAAGAAGGTGCAGAGCTGTGAATTTTGAAGTATTAAACTATTGAAACGTAAATGAAGAAGTGAAATGTGTTTGAAAGAATTCAGAAAGTCATAACATACCAATTGCATGTTAGTTAAGTTGTCTCTTAACTAGGGGTGAGCAGCGGATATATCGATCCGCTAAAATCGACCGAACCGAACTGATCCGTCGCATTTTGGACGGATGCGTGATAACAATGAATGATTCTTGAATTGATTTTCTCCAATCCGTCAATTTAGGCGGACGGATGGCAATTTAAGATTTCTTTGGCATAACCGAACCGCCAAACCGCCAAATCGCGAGCACCCCTAGTAATTTATAAGACTTTGTATTTTCAATTTGTTTAAATATTATGTTTGTGTTTTCAATTAAAAAAGAGTTTAAATATTTTGTTGAAAAAAAGTTTTCAACTTGAATATATTTTTTGAATTGAAAAAAATAAACGTATTATTTATCTATATTTTTTGATTTTTAAATCTAGCTCTAAAAATAATAAATAGAAAATATGATATATGCTGATTGGTTTTTTGTTTTCAAAAACATATGTAGATGTAACAATACAGAGACATACAATCTCTACTACTGCTCTGTTCATGGTTTTGGTAGTTTGAATTGTTATTATATTTTAAGAATCACAGATTGTAATACTTTATGTGGATGAATCATGCTATGATTGTAATATGTGGATGAGGCATGCAGTGATCGTGATATTCTAAAGTTTCAAACTTTCTTTCTTTGGATAAGGCATACAGTGATTGTAATACTTTTTTTAAGTCATTGATTGTAATACTTTCTTTTTCTTTTTTTTCTTTTTTCTTTTTGAGGAAGTGCACAAGTTGAATTATGTTGAAAATTTATAAAATTTTAACCCGCCAAACCGCCAATCCGCTCAATCCACATCCGCCGGATTGGCGGACGGATGCGGATTGATTTTCTTCAATTTGCCAATCTGGCGGACGGATGGCAGATTGGAGGTTCTGTGGCCGCAACTGACCCACGCCCACCCCTACTCTTAACTACTTACGAGGGTAAATCAACATGGTTCACCTAGAAGATTTTTCGTTACATGATTTATTTGAAAGATTATGTAAATAATATCACATAATATTTTGAGATTACTAAAATTACCTCATATAAATAAATCGTATATATAATATAAAAGGTTAAGGGTAAACTATATTCATCTCTCTTAAAATTTGAAAAAAAATACAACAAACCCCATAAGATTTTAACTACTTACAAGGGTAAATTACATTAAACTCTTTTAATATTTGTTGGCTACATATTTTGTAAAAGCCAATTACAATTCGACACGTGGCAGAATGAGGGTGTTATTGGAAGATGATTTTAATCCTAAATCTCGATCATACACGTGGCAATAAGTATTGGTTCTCAAGTGGTCTGAGTAACACTAGATCAGTAATGAGATACAAGGTGACGTGGCTTCAACGGTTACCTATATTCAAATTCAAATACATGAGGAAGTCAAGCTGCAAGTGATGGCATAGTGGAACTATTTCTAAGGTAACATGATCGTGATCATGGAGGAAGCGATTGACGGTTGAAATCGATTCGAAGGTCATCTCTAACAAGTATAAATAGCAAGGAAGTTCCCAAAAAGCCCCCAGACTCGGATCATATAAACCAGTTTACTTCATATTTTCCTTTTCGGTTTACCTTTTCTGTATTTTAAATACTTGTTCTTTAAATACTGCATTGTACTTCAATTCATAGGAGTAGTCTTCAAGTAGATTCAAGTAGATTGTTCTTTGTAAACTTCCTCAAAATTTGAGTTTGGACTATTGTAAGTGTTTATGTTAATGAAATACTTCAATTGTTCTTCGATAATTATTATTTCTCTTAATTTCTCCTAAAGTCAAGCCACGGTAAAAGTCCTCTTCATTGAAATTTGAAAGAACTAAAACATAGTCGTCGATAATTGATTGGCAATTATAATTTCTGTAAGGGGTGATTGATCCTTCTTTGTACGCTCGCATTTACAAATATACCCTTGAAAAGCCAAAAAGCCAACATATATTTTTGCGCGCCCGATGGGACTAATTAAAATGGCTGAGCGAAGGCGACAAGGAGAAAATGAGCGCTTGGAAGAAGGCGTAGAAGGAGAGGTAGAAATACCTAATCGAGAGGAGAATGTGGTAACACACCTGTGGAGACTCCTATGTTATCGAGAACCTTTGGTCGAGCAGACCCGATATACAGACAAGAACCATATGTTCATAATATTGGGCGAAACCAAGGCTGGGCCATCAACGTTCCATCTTCTCGACCAACAAATCCATGGGATGGCTTGGTAGATGCTATGGGACAACAACTAATGAACACAATGGAAAGGTGGGCAACATCCTTTTTGGATCGAATGAGCAACCACCAACCAACAAATACAAGACATCTGAGAGGAAATTTTAAATGTCCCTCGGCAAAAGATTGGCTAGAGAAAAACTTGACCTATGCAAGTTAATGGACAAACTAATGGTGGACTAGTACTCGAGAACTATGAAAGACCATCGCCTCGATCTTAGTATGAACCCATTTCAAGGCACAGTAGGCCAAAATGCCTCGATACTCAACAGTGAAGCCACACCAGTTGGCGGATCTGGCCAAGTACAAAGCGCATAAGAATGGTGGCAAATCCATGTTAAAGCCATACAGCACCGGGGTTATAATAATCCCTTATTGAATTTATACCGGGGTTGGAAGGTTTACTGCAAATGGAAGGACACAATGCCTATTCAACACCTTTCACAGTCCTTTCGCGGGGCAGGCTCAAAGGGTTATCCATACCCCAACAACAACTTTGCACCACAGGGCAACCCAAATGTACCATTGTATGGACCAAGAGGACCACAGCACAAGTTTGTCCACCAAACCACATGTTTGCTCCTCCGATAGTGGTTGACAAACCCAAAATATGGTCCATAGGGACCAAATTGCTGATATTGTTAGGGAGATATGTGGACCAATGGCTCGGGGGGTCAGACTCCTGTATACAGAAAACCATACCCAGAGTGGGTAGATAGGGTACATGAATACCCAAGAGGGTTGAGAATACAGATTTCACCTTATTCTCGGGCTGAAATCAATCAACGAGAGCATATTGCTAGATTATTTGCTCGGTGTGGTGAATTCGCTAATCATGACTACATAAAATTGAGATTATTTCCAAATTCTCTAAGCGGGAAGCGTTTGTATGGTATATCAACCTTACACTGGCTCCATTCAAACAACCTTGAGATGGAAGAGGCATTTCATGCCCAATTTTTCCAATCGACGAGAGGTATCCATAAGCGATTTGGCAAGATTGAGTCAAAGGCTGAAGAAAAGGCTACTCAATTTATTGCAAGATTTAAAAGGGCTCGAAATAAATGTAGAGTCATCCTTCGAGCGAAATTTGTATGATTGGCTCAAAAGCGGTTTAGAGTTCGGGCTTGAAAGAAGTTTGACTCAATGGAATTCGAGGATTTGGTCGAATTAACCTATAAGGTGTCTCGATATGAAGCATTACTAGAGGAAGAACAAGATCGAAACAATGCTTCAAATAAGACATATTATAGAGATCCCAATTATGAGATTGATCGGTGATTGTGGGCAAAGAACCCGTGTCTGTGAAGCATTAATTCATAAGGAATCGACTATCGACCGGCGGTTTAAAAGAAAGACTTTCACGAAAGTATTCTTCGATTTAACAAAAGCGATGACATTTTCGATCATTTGCTTTGACCAATTTCCTTAAGTTACCAAAAGGAGTAAAGCGCCTTCTCTTGATGAACTTAAAGGAAAAGTATCTTGTAAATGGCATAATTCTTGGTCTCGCTCAACTAAAAAGCGCATTGTTTTTGAGGCGGATCGAAGAGCAAATCTGGAAAGGAAGTCTGAAGTTCCCAACCAAAGCGAGAAAGCCATGGGAATTAGTGATAACGTTTCGAAGTTGGAGAAAGCGGCTAATGTGGTTGTGCCAAATTTTGAATCTATCTCTGCGAGGAATTGGAAGAGGTCAATGTGCAAATGCATATTGCCAACGAACAATTGCTAAGAAAAGACGAAATTCACGGTTGTTGGGGAGTCTCTCACATCGGAAGAACATTACGATGAAGAAATCTTGAACGACGATTCCTTGGAAGCGATTGTAATGCAAAGGATGTGTCCAAGGTGTAGACTAAGCTACAAATGGTTGAAGGGCTTCCAATTGATGGGAAGCAATACTATAAGGATGTTGAAGGCGTCCTAGATCGATAGCAACTTACAACAAAAGGCCGTGCGGCTAGTGATAAGCGGCGACGATGGTGGTTGAACTGCGGTTAATGAGAACAAATGCTAAGGGTAAAAGGCCCTTGTATGAGTCTAGGCCACTTAACTACTATAGAATGGAGAGTAGACATTCTGAAAGAAAATTAGAGAGGAGTTCAGGTTATGGGACTAAAGCCAGAGATTGGCCCCCCAGATCAACCTCACCAGCGAGAAAATGGCCATCTCAAACAAAGGCGAATCAAGCTCGAAACATGAGACGAACTAAGCACTTACCTCCTGGCCGGTTTGAAGATGGCCGAAGGTGGAGAAGGGTGGTTCAACATCTGAATCGATAAGCTCTTGGGTACACAGGTTCAGATTGGTTTGTAATGCAAAACAAACCTAGGGAATTACTGACAGGAGAGATGTTGGAATCACGAGTAGAATGGTCAAGCCTCCTTTGGTGGCCCCAAACAAGCTGGGTATTCTTTGAAGCATCCAAAGACAAAGGAGCCAAATATGGTTCCAGTTATTTCCAGATCACAAAGGAGGAAAATTCAGCGCAGGTACACCCAGTACCAGCAAGATCTGAAAGAGAGTGAAGAGAGTTCTTCACATGTCAAGACAGAAGAAAAGAAAGCTTCGAAGTCAGACCATGTTCCAAAACCGACGCTACAAAGTAAAGTGGTTTGTAGCAGAGAACAATTGGCCCAAGTTCATTCTGAACTAAAGGCCAGAGAGAAGTCTAGTTTGGCAGGATTGGAGAAGGCTCTGATGGAAAGTGATAGTGAAATAGAAGAAGAGATTGGCAAGAGCCAAATGAAGGAAATGGCAGAAGAAGAAATGTTCGAAGCCTTCATGGCTGAACAAACATTTCTAACTGAAAGTTTAGTTGAGAAGGATCCTTCGAAGGGATCAGTTATCAATGAAATACCAGAATGCGACATGGAGAATGGCTTTGAAGACAACGAGCAAGGTAGCCAAGAGGGAAGAAGGTACAACCGGCCATCGGTTTGGCTCATTTCCACTGTGTCGATCAACATGGTACATATACTACCTCATGAGTTTGGTTTGAAAATGAGGATCGGGAGGACCAAGACATGGATCAATTCTGTTTCTAGTGAGGAATCACAAGTGAGCATAGTGCAGGATGCTCTGAAATGGCTAGTCCTATGGAAGTTGAGTCTTGGCGAGGAGGAGGTGAGCATCAACCTCTCATATCCTTTTGAATACCCTCGAATTCCATGACCCAACACGTCAAGCCTTTGTACATTAAGGCTTTCTTTGATGGTATCTGATTAACCGAGTCCTAGTAGACAATGGGGTGGCGGTTAATTTATTGCGAAATCTTCTTTGAAGAAATTAGGAAGAAGAATCGAGTTGATCCCAACAGATTACAACCATTCTTTGGCTTTCTTTGGAGATAAGCAGATGGCCCAAGGTATTCTGCTTATTAATTTGAGTGTGGGAACCAGGGATTGTATGACAACATTCTTCGTGATCGACAGCAATGCTAAATATAATGCCTTACTTGGAAGAGACTGGATTCACACCAACAAGTGTGTACCTTCCTCTTTGCATCGAAGATCATGATGGCTCACGGGCAATGGAGAGCAGAGGAGATTGATCAGATCCTCAACCTTTTATAACTGTCGCGGACTTTGCAGAGGCCAACCTTTATATTGAAGGGGTAACTTCACACAGTATATTGAGGAAAGCTGATGGCACAGCCGAAGTGACGGCTGATGAGGAAGTTACACATCTGAAGCACTTAGTCCAAGAAAGTGCTGATGAAGAGGTTGTCGTGAAAGATGACAACGATGCAGTTGTAGGCAAAGAAGTGAAGAACAAGAAGCCAAGTCATTGGCTTTGATTAAATTCTCATCATTGGATGTAAGCGATAGTCCGGAAGATCTGAAACAAGAGAGAAGCCATGATAATTGGTACGTAAACAAAACAACAACAATTCGGGAAGATTGACCTTTGGGAAATATTATTACCTTGGACATTGAAACAAAAGTCCGGAAATACAAGAAGAAGCGCCTTATGGAATGATTTTGTCTATGAGGAAGAAAGCGAGATGTCGAAATAGAGAACTTAGAGGCAGAACAAGGTGGAAAGATTGCTTCAAAGGTTGAAGAGACCAAATAGAAAGCTTCAATGAATTCTTAGACGCAGGACCCCTTAGAAGAAGTGAATTTAGGGGAAGGTTCTGTGCAGCAGCCCACTTATATAAGTACTTGTTTGAATGCTTTGGACAGAGACCAGTTGTAGGTTGTTTTAAAAAATACAAAGATTGTTTTGCATGGTCCTATAATGAACTACGAGATTGGATAGATCATTGGTGGAACATAGGCTCCCCGAAGCCTAATTTCAAGCCATACAAGCGAAACCAAGAAGGATGAGTCGAGATGTAATTGAAGGTCAAGGAAGAAATTCTTAGACTACTTAAGGCGAGACTTTATTAGAATGACGGTATGTTGAATGGCTATCTAATATTGTGCACGTAGTTAAGAAAAATGGCAAAATGAGGGTATGCATCGATTTGGAACTTAAATCTAGCAACTCCTAAAGATGAATACCCTATGCCTATAGTGGATCTGTTGGTGGGCCGATTCGTGGGGCATCAAGTTTTGTCAATGATGGATGGCCACTCTGGTTATAATCAAATATGCATTGCGAGAGGAAGACATCCACAAGACAACATTTAGATGTCACAGGAATATTGGCACCTTGAATGGGTTAAGATGCCATTTAGTGCGAAGAATCTTTGGAACTACGTGTCGAGGGCTATGAACACCATCTTTCATGACCTTATTGGAGGTATCTAGAATGTTATATTGATGATATCGTGGTAAAATCCCAGTCCATGGAGAAGCATTTGCTTCATTTAGAAGCAGCTTTCGAAAGAATGAGGAAGTTCAAGTTGAAACTCAACCCTCTTAAATGTGCTTTTGGTGTGTCATCTGGAAATTTCTTGGGTTATGTAGTGCACAAGAAAGGAATACAAATTGATCAGAATAAAGCCAAAGCCATCATTGAAGCTAGGCCTCCATCAAGTAAGAAAGAATTACAAAGGTTCCTTGGGCAGGTTAACTTTCTTCGAAGGTTTATTTCTAACACTGCAGGGAAAACTAAAGTATTCTCTTCCTTGTTAAAATTTGAAAGGTGAAGAGGAATTTGTGTAGACGGTAGAGCATCAAAGCGCTTCGAAGGTATCAAAGCCTACTTGGCCAACCCTCGATCTTGATGCCACCAAAGCGAAATAAGCCCTTGAAGTTATACATAGCGGCGTGAAGATTCATTAGGAGCTTTCTTGGCCCAAGACAATGAAGAAGGCAAGGAACAAAATTTATTACCTTAGTAGGTTTTAAATTCTTGTGAATGTAAATATTAATTTGTTGAAAATTTGTGTCTTGCTTTGTATTTTCTTTGCAATGAAATTAAGATATTATCTTTTACCTACAACTGTCTTAGTAATTGCAACCATAGATTTGGTTAAATACATGTTATCTAGACCTATGTTGAGGGAAGAATTGGCAAATGGATATTAGCCTTATCGAATTTCATTTAGAATATGTCCTCAAGAAGCGATAAAAGGGCAAGTATTAGCCAATTTTACGGCGAGATCATCCATCTCAAGCAGAGAACCAAGAGGTAATGGAACTTGGTATGGCTAGTGTTGAACCATGGCAAATGTGGTTCGATGGATCGAAAAGCCAATGGATTAATTGGAATTGGTATTGTGATTAAGTCTCCAAGGGTAGAAACCACACATGGTTTGAGTGGATGAAGCTATTTGTTCCAATAATCGAAATTTGAATATGAAGCCTTAATAGTAGGACTAGAAATCCTTATTGGATTACAAGTACATGCAGTTGACATATTTGGGGACTCTCAATTGGTGGTTAACCAAGTAAAAGGGATTTTCAAGTGTCAAAGCATAAGCATTCTACCATATTATGTTGTTGCATTACATCTGCTTTCTCAGTTTCAAATAGCGAATGTAACCTATGTTCCAAGATTCTTGAACAATAGAGCTAATGATGTGGCTCAAAAAGCTTCGAACTTCAAGAAAAGGGATAATACCCAAGGAGATATAAGCCAAACAACATATCAGAGATTAATACAACCTTTGAATAAAAGGAATGTGATCTTGGAAGTCAATCATAATGACTTACAAGAACAGGATTGGAGGCATCCAATAATGCGATGCCATTTGGTAGTCCATCTTCAAAGGCGTGAGGAAAACCAAATTGCAGTCCATGCAATACATGATATATGGTAATGCTCTATACAAAAGGGGAGGAGATGGCTTATTATTGGAATGTTTGGGCCCAAAAGAAGCATTAACAGCTATGGCTGAGGTTCATGAAGGTATTTGTAGTGCTCATCAGCCTGGTGTAAAGATGAGATGGTTGCTTCGAAGGCATTCCTATTATTGGCCAACTATTCTTAAAGATTGCATAGAATATGCAAAGGGTTGCCAGGCATGCCAAAAACATGGCACAATAAGACATGTGCCCATAAGCGACCTACATGCGAGTGAAGCCTTGGCCATTCGGAGGATGGGCCATGGATATGATGGGTAAAATTCACCCACCTTCTTGAAACATCATTGTTTCATTCTAGTGACTCTTGACTACTTCACTAAATGGGTGAAGCCAAACCATATAAGTTTGTAGACAGACAGAGGTCATTGGGTTCATTAAAGATCTGATTCATAGGTTTGGCATTCCACAAACCATAGCATTGATAATGGGCTGTGTTTGATGGGAAAATGGTGAAGTCTTTTGTGGCAGAATTTGGGATTAGCCTTATTAATTCTACTCCCTATTATGCGCAAGCCAATGGTCAAGCTGAATCATCCAATAAATCCTTGAAAAAAGGAATATAAAAGGTGGTGGAAGATAATCCTAGGGATTGGCATAACTTATTGTTGGATGTTTTATGGGCTTACAGAACTTCCCCAAGGTTAGTCTGAGAGTCACCCTTATGCCTTAGTATACGGGCATGATGCAGTGTTACCTGTGGAGATTAATGTTAAATCTCTGAGGGTAAGATGTCAAGATCAATTAGACTCTGAGCAATATTATCAAAGCATGTGCTTGGAATTAGAAGACATAGATGAAGCGAGGATTCTGGCGTTAAATAGCATTCTTTTTCAAAAGAAGAAAGTAGCCAAGAATTATAACAAGAAAGTCAAACATATTGGTTTTGATGAAGGTGACTTGGTATGGAAAACAATACTCCCAATAGGGATTAAAAGCCATAAGTTTGGCAAATGGTCACCTAATTGGGAAGGACCATATCAAATTCATAGAGTGCTGCCTTTTGGAGCATACCATTTAAGAAATTTAAATGGCTATGTGCATCCCAAAAAGATTAATGGAAGATATTTGAAGCCTTATTTTCCAACCATTTGGGAAACACAAGGATTAGAATAAACATTATGTACAAACACACAAGACACTCAGGTAATAGATAAAAGCTTGATTTTTCATAAAGAATCAAGTACATGGTGCCTAAATTGGCCCAAAAATCATTACAATGTTTCAATTGTTTTTATGCGATTGATTTCCTCTTGCTAAGTGATGGAAGCAATTGAATAGCTGACCATGTCTTCTTTTCGTTCGAGCAGTTCTTGGTTGGTGATTTGCAATTTGGTGTCGATTCGAACCAAGGCACAGTTTCTTTATGACTAAATCCTCCTCAAGTTGAGCTTTCTTCTCCGGTAATTTGAATTCGAAATTGGGAGGTAGAAGAGTGTTGTTCCTTGAGGTCTGATATCTCGGTATGCACTTGAGAAACAAAACACTGATCCCTGGCCAATTTCTCATTGGCAGTATTGGCAGCATGACAAATGTTGATATAGAAATCAATAGTAGCTGCAGCCTGGGATAGGTGACTTGAGACGTTCATATTAGACTGCTCAGCAATATTACAGCACTGAAGAAACCCATTCCTGATAATAGGCCTTTGTAGAGCCTCGAAGGGGATCCTCAAAAAGGAAGTCAACAGTTCCAGACATGTGTCTAAGTCCACTGAAGGTACAGGAGACTTGCTGCTAGGAGAAGGAGGACTCTCAAAAATCTCCAGCAAGGAGTCAGCCAAGATTAATGGCTCAGCTTCAACACTAAATGTTGGAGAAGTAGAAGATATGTCGAAAAGACTAGCAAGTCTTCCTTCGAAGATGTCTACTTCATCCCTAGACATGAAGGGCATAGAAAGTATGGTGGTGGAAGACACAGAGGGCTGCATGGGGATGGGAAAAATGGATGGAGTATCTTTGGCAGCTTCTATGGTTTTAGCCACCAATGAATCAAGTGAAGAAGGGCTAGAAATTGGCATAGGTGATGAACCATGAATTGGAGAATTACCAACACCCTCTGTGGAAGAATCAACTGCCATTAGAATTGGAGTAACAGCTGGAATATCCTTGGAAGAAGGAAGAGTAAGGCTCGAAGAAGGAATGGACTGAGGTAGATTGAAAGTCAAGAAAGGAAGGTACAGTTCTAGGCCAAGAAGAAGAGATGTAGGAATGTTGGGACTCAAGGAAGGTACAGGAAGCGTAGGCTTATGAAGTGGAAGTTGTATTTGAATAGTCTTCACGTTTTTCATCTGGTCAAATTCAACTAAAACTGGAAGAGGCCCCATTGGAAAGATAAGCGCAGTGGTTGTTCTTTGAAGGAAGAAATGTAAAGCAATGTCAAACTTCAAATATTTAAAGCTGACAAAGGAAAAATAGCAGAAGTATGAAAGAAATTACTTGTTTCGGAAATGTTGACGTTGATGAGAGAGCTACGAAGAGAATAATGTTCGCCAATTTGTTGTCTTGACGATTTCTCTTTGTAACACATCGTGACGGCTTCGTCTCTCGAAGCTATTCTTTGCCGTTTCTTCTCAGCCCTCTCAAAAACGATTATTGCTTTAGAATGTTCCTGTTCTACTGCCTTGGCAGCAGCTTCATGGATCGGATCTTCCACCAAGTCAGCAGCAGAAACAGTCATCTTCTTTCTCTTCCTCCTTGGCAGTGATGCTACTGGTTCTTTTTCAATCTCCCTCTCCTCAATTTGGGTTTCATATGTTTTAGAGGTAAATGCTTTCTCTATTACTACAGTGGGTGCTTCGAAAGAAGGATGCGTAATTGTATCAGGAAGGGAGGCAACTACTTTTTGTCTCTTTGTTCTCTGCAAGGACACTTCTGGCTCTTGCTCAACCTCTTCTTCTCCCAAAGATTCGGATTCCTCAGGAGGGAGGACTAGCTTCCTTTTTTGTTTTTGTTGTTGTTGTTTCTTTTTTAGAAACGACTAAAGTTTGACTCTCTTGGGAGATTCTTCGTGTGGGGCCTGCACCAAGAACAAAAGTGTAAAGGGAAGGAGCGAAGATTCAAAAGAAAGGAAAAGGAGAAGTCGAAAATATTTACCCTTCTTGAAGCGACTCTAGTAACTCTAGGCTGGAGGGATGAAGTTGTAGGATTAGTCGTGGCGACCACGTGAAGAGGAGGAATGTCCTAGATGTCTGGCTTAGCCTTGAAGGCACTCCTAATCCTACCGACAAGTCATGGGGATGTTGAGATAGGCGTACTTCCATATTATTTGTCCACGATTCGGAATCTTTTCAAGGCGAGCCATACGGAAGAAATGGGATAAATTGGAACTCATTGACTCTTTCGATGGTTTGAGGATTGCCGTCTCTAGTCTGGATTTGGATATTCTCAAATCTCGGCGATAAGATGGACATTCGAGGCAAGAGAGGCTGGTATCCCTTGAGTGAGTCCAAATTATGCGGCAAATTGAGAAGGCGACACCTCAGATATGCATTTGTAGGCTCGAGGGTTTAAACTACCAATGAACAATTCCCTTGGTAGTAGTATAGAAGCCCACATATCTTTATGAGGAGAAGTGGAGCATTCTTTATCAGCTAGGAAAGCTTGCAGCCAAGTTGGTCCTTTATTGGCTTCAAAAGGACAGAAGAAAGAAGCAGATGGAGAAATGGGGAGTTGATAAAAGAAGGTAAAGTAGTAAGCGAAGGAAGCAGGGTAAAGGGCAATCCTAGCATATTTTTCCCCATAAGTACTAGGATCCTGAACGAGGAATTTTAGACATTTAGGGTGTAGGTCAGTGAAATAGGCGAAGAGCCAAAGTTGAAGCACCCAGAAGGGACCTCCTTGGTTAGCATCAAGAGGTTTCTCACAAAATTGGGAGCAGACTCTGTAGACATGACCTAAAAGATAAGGAGCAAGAGCTATATGTTTTTTCAAGACAAGTGCCTTCAGAGAACAAATTCGGGCATAATCCTCACGAGATGAGGTGCAAAGAGGAATTTGCATAACCAATATAAAATAAAGGAAAATAGCTCTCTGTCCTTCACAGGACCTTCATTTTTATTTTAGGACTTTCTGAAGTCCTTTGTAAGAGGAGCTTAAGGATGGAAGAAAACTTAATAGGAAGGTGCAGGTAGTTGGGAGTAAATGGAGAACCATGGAAAGCCCTAAGAGATGGCAAATATCAAGAACGGTGGGGGCCATCATGCATACCGAAATTGGAAGAAATTAAAAGACATATTCGAAACATAAGGCGAGTATCAAGAAAGGGTCTTGAGGAATAATGAACACGGAAAGAAGGGCATCGAGAATCTGAGCTCTTGCGGGTCATCTTCTCTCGCAGTACAACTCTGTCATACCATTCTTCCCATTCGGTCCTCATTGTCGGCCAAAGCGGTGAGGACGATTCACCTCAGTTTCCCCAATCAAGCCCTTCTTAGAAAGAAGGAAATGGTCCTCAAGCGAGGATATAGAGCTGCGAGTTGAGCGGAGCTTCGAAAAAATAGGGCCAAGGATGTATTCTGTTTATTGCTATGACGAGGCACGAAAAGGCGTCCATCTATGTGGCTTGACTCACGGATGAAAGTTTGGTGATTTCTTCATCGATACATCGCTTCAAAGCCATGGTAGAACGTCACGATCGCCCGAAGCACTTTTAGTGAGGAAGGATCCATTGATGGCGATTAATAGGAAGAGGGGTTTAACAAGAGATCGGTAGGGTTTGTGTGTCAAAAGAGCAAGTGATTTGAGTACAAAGCAAAGGGGCTTTTAAAAGATTTTATGTCCGAAAAATATATTGCGTTATGTACTAAAAGTGTGAATATGAGGAGACTCTTCCAATATTGATAGTTTTGGAGGAAGAACACATTCTAAATGTTGACATCGACGAAGAACAATATTTGGCTTGAAGCCAATTTTGGCTCCAAGAAATCAAGTAAAAGGCTTTGAAATCCGGCTTCAAGTAAACTCTGACAGCTAAGATGCAAAGAACATCAAAACCAATCATTGGTTTTTACAAGAGAAGGTTGTCCATTGAATTAAAATGGCGACATAAGATGCTTTTCAAAGCGAGAATGGTCAATTTAAAAATGACTATATTAACTATAACCATATGTTGGTTATAATTAGTTTTGAAAAGTAAGGTTGTTAACTTCGAAGCATTAATTTGAGATAATATTAACCAAAATTGTCAAATTTTGCTCCATAAATTAAAAAAAGACATATTGGTTGTTGGTTATAATTAGCTTTGAAAAGTAAGGTTGTTAACTTCGAAGCATTGAGTTGAGATAACATTAACCAAAATTGTCAAATTTTGCTCCATAAATTGGAAAAAGACATATTGGTTTCTTTTAGTGTTTCATTGAAAATAAGTGAGTCCAAATTCAAAGGATGAGATTATTTAATTCAAGGCTATAAGTTGGCTTTTAAAAGTAAGAGGAAACAGAGTCAAACAATGTCAAGTACAGAGGACTTTGCTTTCATTAGAGCCAAGACAATTACATTAAGTAATCTTATTTTGGTACAAATTCAAGCTCATAAAAATAAGGAATAGAATAAATTATAAGATCATGGAATTTCGTCCAACAATGATCAATAAATATTTGTTCTTTCTTTATTATGTCTTCCATCTCCTCCAAAGTTGGCTGCATGAGTTGATGTGCTCTCATTTCATAATACAGCTCTTCAGCCTTTACTTCGAAAGCCTCCTCCCTCAAATTTTGTTCCAACTCATCTATAACTAAATCATCCCAATACGCAGAATCTTTATTTTTGAAGTCATCAAAGTCTTCAATGAAGTTTTCTGCTTCGTATTGAGCATGAATTCGAAGAGATGAAAGTTGATCCAAAGATTGAATGGTGACTTTGGAATTTCGATGCCAATGGAGAATCTTGGAAGTTGATCGAGAACATGTGAAGTTCTTGGGCAATAGGATTAAGGATATGGCCCCTAGTCAGAATATTACAAGCCCATCGGAAGTTCTGGAGAGGAATGTCATCCTCAAGAACATTGAAGGGTAGGTGAGAAAAAGCTGCAAGCAGAAGTTGGGCTTCTTTCCGCTCAAATGGAGTTGGAGATGATGGAGGTTTGTAAGGAGGGAAGATTTTGTCCATTGGAAGAGCAAGCTTTAATTTCTCTGTCCAAGAAAGAGTGGGAAGAGGAGAAGGAGTAGATGGTTCTGCTTCAGAAGAAAGAGAAGGTGTGGATGCCTCTAGTCCAGAGGATGGAGAAGGTGTGGATGCTTCTATTTCGGAGGATGGAGAAGGTGTGGATGCTTCCATTCCAGAAGATGGAGAAGAAGAAGTGGTTGCTTCAGTTGGGGGAGATGACACAGGGATGGGAGGAACAAAGGCATTAATATAATCAAGCCAGTCAGAAGAGCAAATCTGCGCTTTCTTGGCTAAAAATGAAGGGGTATATCCTTGTGATTCTTCCAAGCACCGGGCAGGGTGCATTATCCTTGTGGGCATGGAGGATGTATACCAAGCCACAAGCAAATTCTCCTCTAAACTACGTCGAAGGTCGATGGGCACATAAGGATAAACCACCGAGCTTCGAGCGTAGGAAGGAAAATCTAAAGGGTCAGTGAACTCAATAAAATGATGATTGATCCGTTCCCTCAAGTCCCAGGACTCAGGTGCAGACCAGTTCGTCCATCCAGAAACCCCGGAAGATGAAGAAGTTGTAGCTTCATCCCAAGCAGAAGTTTGTGAAGAAGAATTTCCCAATTCCATATTTGTAATTTGTTGAAGCAAAGGCTTGAGAGTTGTTCGTTCAAAGTGCGAGGGAAGTTTAGGGGAAGAACTTTTTGTATCAATGAGTTTGTAAACCAAATGATTGAGGGCAATGTGTTCGTAGTCCAAAGGTTGATAATCTGCGAAAGCCTCCATGACCTGAATATAGAAAGGCGGGTAAAGGTGGCTAATAAATGCGTGGAGATTCTTTCGAGAAAAACATTACTCAATGGCTCTTCGTATGCTCGATCAATAGAGTGAGAAGGTGATTGAGTCATAATCCGTTCGAATCTTTGAAGGTATTGGAACGTCCAACAAAGTTAAGAGTTAATGCAAATGATCACCAAAATAGGTGACGGTTGTGTTTCCTGAAAATAGATTCTATGCACGTTCCAAAAAGCGAGGGAAAGGCATTTGATTCACTAATATCTCCAAGTATTGGGTATATTAGTGCGAGAATAATATTGGCTACATATTTTGTAAAAGCCAATTACAATTCGACACGTGGCAGAATGAGGGTGTTATTGGAAGATGATTTTAATCCTAAATCTCGATCATACACGTGGCAATAAGTATTGGTTCTCAAGTGGTCTGAGTAACACTAGATCAGTAATGAGATACAAGGTGGCGTGGCTTCAGCGGTTACCTATATTCAAATTCAAATCTGAGGAAGTCCAAGCGCAAGTGATGGCATAGTGGAACTATTTCTAAGGTAACATGATCGGCGATCATGGAGGAGCGATCGACGGTTGAAGTCAGATTCGAAGGTCATCTCTAACAAGTATAAATAGCAAGGAAGTTCCCGGAAAAAGCCCCCGGACTCGAGATCATATAAACGGTTTTACTTCATATTTTCCTTTTCGGTTTTACCTTTTCACGTATTTTAAATACTTGTTCTTTAAATACTGCATTGTACTTCAATTCATAGGAGTAGTCTTCAAGTAGATTCAAGTAGATTGTTCTTTGTAAACTTTCTCAAAATTTGAGTTTGGACTATTGTAAGTGTTTATGTTAATGAAATACTTCAATTGTTCTTAAGATAATTGTTATTTCTCTTAATTTCTCCTAAAGTCAAGCCACCAAGAAAAGTCCTCTTCATTGAAATTTGAAAGAACTAAAACATAGTCGCCTGATAATTGATTGGCAATTATAATTTCTGTAAGGACTGATTGATCCTTGCTGGCACGCTCGCATTTACAAATATACCCTTCGAAAAGCCAAAAAGCCAACAATATTGTAATTATATTGAGTTCCATTTTTATCATAAATTTGTTAGTTATATGGATGAAAAATAATATTTTCATATAGTTTACAATGAAATATATATATATATATTTTACCATATTTACCTTTATGTATTTATGCCATTTGTGTTAGTTTTATTTTAGTCCGTTTAGTCTTATTAAAATAAGAACAATAAAATTATATTAAAATTATAAAAATTATTGTATTTTTTTAAATTTTTTTAAAAAATTTAATGTAATTTACCCAAAGGTTAAAAAGCAAAAGGCCTTAATTACAATTTGAATTCTTAGGTCCTAGGGAAATTGTAATTATTACTCGGGCATCATTTTCTTTTCTAATTTCATTTCCAACTATGAAGATATGTTAATTTTATCAAACTTGTAGAGTTGGTAAAATTAATTACATTACTTTATTAACATATGGGCACATATTAACAAGATGCTACACTTTAGGTCAATCGAAATCATTACTTATCCCAATCTATTTACAATAATGACCACAGTTATTTTCACATCTGATAACTTGATATGCATTTAAAGCGTAATTATTGAGGATTACAATAATAGTTTTATGTGTATTAATTAGAGGTATTTTGAAAAATTAGTAAAAAGTTAACTTTTTAACTATTTTGATAAAAAAATTGATTTTTTTGATTTAAAAAGTTAAAAAATCAAAAAATTAACTTTTTTAACTTGTTGCCAAGAGACTCCTTAATATATTATTAAGTGTATTAATATATGTTATAATATTATTATTTTAAAATTATGATTTTATTTATTATGTAAATTATAAATATTTAAAATTATTTATTAATACTAATTATTATATCGCATATAGCATTATTCGGATCCCAAACCTTACGCATTAACTGGACATACTAGTGTCTACATCCATTCATTTGATTGGAGATTTTCTTACCTAAATTTAGGAGCATTTATTGGAGATTTTCTTACGGAAATTTAGGAGCGTTTGAAGGTCCGTAAGTCTCATTGCTGATTCAATTTTGATAATTTGAATAGTTTATTTTACAGAATCTTTAGTAAATATTATTTAGGCACCGTTTGAGAAGCAAGATTTGAGGTTTTTTTTGACTATTTTAACAACAAAAAATAAAATAGGCTATTTTAGTTACAACAAATAAAATATTACATCTAACCCATAATCATTATACTTTTCTCTCACAAAAAAAGGTCAAAAAGTCCTTCCCAAACCAAGTTTTTTAGTCCAAGCTAAAATAGCCAAAAAAGTCAAAAAGTCAAACCACTTCCCAAACCAAGCCTTATAAAAATAAAAATAAAAAGTGAATTTGATAATTATAATTTTTTTTTATTTTTCTAAACAAAATAAATGATAAATATATTTTTAAAAGTAGGCTATCTAATTTTTTAGAGATAAACATGATAAAATAAAAAAATAAAATTATTAAATCTATATAAATAATTTTTTAAATATATTTAAATTATAAAAACAGAACATGTAGTAGACTCACGAATTCCTCACGCTCAAATCCCAACCCTTAACATTTAGAAAAATGTTAGTGAGTCTAAAAATTTTATTAAATTTTTTGCCAAATATTTCACATGATTGTGGGACTCACATTATGTGTGAGACCAAACCATATAGATCCCATGTGAATCTCATACTTATATAAAATATTTAATAAACAATTTGATAAAACTTTATCCCACGTAGCAACAATCATAATGAGGTCAAATATTTGAAAAATTGAAAAAAACGAAAAACAAAAAACAAAATAGTGATACATATTATTATTTTGTCTCAATTTGCTTCACGTGTTATAGAAACTTAAAAATAAGTTTGGGTATATACCCACCATTAATTACGACTTTTATAATATTTAGTTATTGTATGTTGTGTTAGTTATAATTTAATATAATATAAATTATGATATTATTTTAATTATAATTCAAGAATGCTTTATGGTAAGTTTTTTAATTATGACTCATAGTATTTAGTTATACTATTTGTACCATATCATTACTCTTAAAAACATTATACATTTATACAAAAGTATGTATAATAAAAAAAATTAATATTTTTAAATTATTTAACACGTGACCTAAGTGTATGGATAGTCATTTTAATCCGATCTGCGAAGGTCTGCCCATACCCATCTGAACGAGGTGGATTTTACCTGACTGGACACTTATGTGGGGTAAGTTTTACCCGATCCAACACTTATGTGGGGCAGGTATTACCTCCCCCAATCCAAACCCGACGCGATATAATTAAAAATATATATAAATAAATAATATACATGTATATCTATACAATGTAATTAGATATAAGAAATGAATATTAAAAGTCTATGGTTCTATTTAAATATAAATATATAATAATTCTAAAAGTCACATTGTTTATATATATGAAAATAAGAGAAATTATTTAGTGTCTTAAGGATTTAAATGATTCTCAATTTTCTTGGCTATTTGAAATATGGTCGGGTATCTATAGGTATCGTGTATTCGTAGATATCTGCGGGGGTGAGAATGGAGTTGAAAATTTTCACTCGTAGTGGGGTTGGAGCGGGAGCGGGATTTATCCACGGGGACGGGGGCAGGAGATGACAAAATTATCCCAAATCCGTCCCGTGACCATCCCTACCTAAGGATGAGGATGGGGTGGCGACCAACCGTGGTGAGGGGGGAGGAGACAGTGAAAATTTACTTTAAAAACAAATAAACTTTTTTGATATATTTGAAATTAATTTTATTTTATAAAAAACAAAACGTTATATTAAACAAGTATTCATTTTCAGTTTATAAAAAATAAAATATTAACCATTACCAAACGAGGCCAATTGCAATAACCAGTATATCTGGATCAGTTAAAAAAACCCACCACAAGACATAACACAAAGAAAGAGCCAACAATATAAAAGAGAATGTTTGCACTTATCCAAGAGATACCAAGAATATCGACCCAATAGTTTCAAATATGTAAGAATTTTTTCTTAATGTGGCTTATGCATAATTATACTAGATTCATCTCATTAAGTAAGATACATGTACATCAATTAGATGGTGACTAATTATTGATGAATGCACCTATATATACAATGTATAGAAGACTAATGTGATGGATTCATTATGAATGAATCTTAGAGATGCACATTGAATGTGATTGATTCATTATGAATGAATCTTAGAGATGCACATTGTATCTATTATGAATATGTAAGATACATTAGTCTTATCTAATGAATTCATTAAATATAAAAGATGCATTATGTATCATGAATGTATAAGATACATTAATCTATTTAATGAAGTTCATTGAATGAATGGTTCTTTGATGGGAAGAATATTAGTATAAATAGTGTAAGGTCCCAAACCATACTCTCCATAAAAAACTTAAGTTGTCACCACAAGAAGGCTCTCATCACCTAGAGAGAGAGAGAAGTGGTTTGAAGATCTTAGACAAGTCAAGAACTTAAAGATCAAGATCTTCCATTCAAGGTTTCTCTTTCTTAAAAGAGGATTTCATACTATCATGAATCAAGGTATGTATTCACTTATTTTGTATATTAGAAATTCATATAGTTTTCATGTATGGAATTGAATCCTTAATGATTTTTAATTTATGTTCCACAAAGTTTTTCTATCCTATTTGCACCGATGCAGCTTATGTGTGTGTGTGTGTTTTTTTTGCTTAATGAGTGGATGTCCAAACCAGTTTATACGCATTTTAATTAATCTTAAAACTTATGTAAAGCGCTTTCTCCTTATAGATTGGACAAATTTCGAGCAAAATTTACGGACATAACCTCAAAGATTTGCAGCTTATATGTTAATTGATTCAAATTCTACACATTGTTTTATTCAATTTAGTTTGTTGATAAATTATCAAGACTAGATGAAACAATAAATCAAAAACATTGAAATTTTCTTTTAATATCATTTATTTTTTTGTTGTAAGCATTTTACATTATAACCCATGTTGTCTATCTACCCAACAAGACCCTCACAACTTTCTAAAGGAGGTGAGATTCATATAATTCTTCCAAGGCTTAGTCCAAACAGTTGCCTCATAATGCCCTATAACGGCGCCATCTATTGCCGCGATGACTAGATCGAAAATAAAGCCCGCAACGTCCATGGTCTGGCCCGAAATCACCGTTATGAATTTCAAGTTGACCTTGGCCTCCTTGTTGTGCTCTGTGATGGCAAATTGTGCTACCGGTAATACATTGGGGCCATTCGGGTCCAAGATCGGGGCCCAAATTCCAACCAACACTGGTTTCCCACCGCCATACATGGCATAGACATCGGTAGTCAGGACAAATGTAACAACAACTAAGAGGGTGGAGAAGATGAGGAGGGTGAATTGGGATTGAAGAGTCATTGTTGGATTGAATTATTTTCTTGATGTGTTGGAAGGTTTGGAAATGGTGAATGGGTATGGGTTGGATTTTATAGATAGTGATGTGTAATGGAAAAAATTAACAGTGGTATTATGTGCACTAATTAGTATATTAATATATCAATACTAATTATGACATTATTATTGATTTAATTCATTATACAAATTATAATTATTAAAAACCTATTAAATTATGATACATCCTCAATTGATACACTAATTAGTATACTAATTGATGCATATAGTATTATTCAAAATCTAATTGTAAAAGAATGGGGATCAAAATTTGGAAAGATTTAAGTAATTATTCAAAAGGTAAAAATAACTTTACAAGATTACCAAATCCGCATTTTCTTTCACTTTTACTCCTCTACCTCTCTTTAAGAGTGTAAAAATGGCCTATGGTGTGTGACCCAACCCAGCCCAAGCCCCTGGGCTTGGGCCTATGCTATTATTTTGAAGCCCAACCCGCTTGGCCCAACACATCAACCCGCTTAAGGCTTACTCAATGCCGGCCCACCCGAGATCCATTGTCTTTTTTAGTAAAAAATAATAAAAATTTGGTAGAAATTTTTTTTAAAAAAGAAAGTGGCTAGGCTCGTCCAAGCCCCGGCCCATCGGGCCGGACCGCTTAAGGCCTGAATACCCTAAGCTTGGAACTAGGCCTAGGCCTAATTTTTTGACCCATGGACCGGCCCGACCCAGACTGAATTTTGGGAGGAGCCTGCGAGACCGGACATGGGCCGGCCCAAGCCTGAGCCCGAATGGGCCGGACCAAATTTACACCCCTACCTCTCTTTCATATTCCCTGAGATTTCCTAAATCTCTAATGTTCCATTTGTTGAGTAAAATGCTTTTCGTATAATAATAATAATAATAAATTTATTTGAATGAAAATATTTTTTACTTACTAAGCCTCCGTTTGGCAAGAACTTTTTTGGGTTTTTTTGGCTATTTTAGCCACAAAAGATAAAATAGGTTTTTTTAGTCACGAAAAACAAAACATCACATCCAACCCATAATCATTACACTTCTCTCTCACAAAAAAAGTCAAAAAAGCCAAAAAGTCAAAAAGCTCTTTCCAAACCAAACTTTTAAGCCCAGGTTAAAATAGCCAAAAAAGTCAAAAAACCAAAAAGCCAACCCACTTTCCAAACGGAGGCTAAACGTAAAAAATGTCCATCATTGTTACCACTAGCAATGTAGTTGTTGTTATTGTTACTGTTACGTCACCATCTCCACTGCTACTATCACCACCACCACACCACTACCGCTAGTCCCACCATCCCATCATTACCGTCGCTGTCATTCCCATCATCCCATCACCATTTATTTGAGTAGAAAATTAAATATATATATATATACATATATTTGACATTGGCACAATAAAAAACATGAGCTAACATTAACACTTTTTATCAAAAGTTTTATACTTTTGAAAAGTGAAAAACATCCACTATTGTCATTATTGCCATTGCCATTACCACTACCACCACAACACCACTACCATTATTGCCTTCATTATCACCACCTCGACCACTACTACTATCACACCACTACCACCACCACCACCACCACTACCTCCACTGACTCCACCACCAATCCCCTACCACTAGTTATGGCCACTAATATATTAAATAAAAAAAATCTAAAAATATTTTTAATCAAAACAATTGGATATTGCGTATCATAATTCGAAGAAAGAGTGCAACAATCATCTCCCACTTGGAGAGATTTCTTATCACCAGACACATTGGGCTATTTGATGTAGTTTGTTTCATAAATTTTTTTAAATTTATTTAAGCAAATTTAACCTCACAAATTGTAAATTTAAAACCATACTAAACACACTGACAAATTTTTTCCAAATTACAAACAACTAAAAACAATTCTAATAAAACTGTATACACTTTCTGGGATGTATATGAATGAAAAATGCTAGTAACTCATCCTTACAGATTCCGAATTTATTCTGAATATGTTTGTATGGTAGAGATTAAATTAATAAAATGTGAGGTCCACATATGAAATAAATATGAGTCATTGATTTCTTTTTATGAATAAACTCTGAGTTGATAAAGATGAATTTTTAGTATTGTCAGATATCTATCTATCTGTCTGTCTATATATATATATAAAATAAAGACTTAAGTTGGTATCTTAGAACTTTTACTTAAAATTATACAAATATTTTTGTCATCAATTTTACTTTTAACTAATTTAGTTTTAATGTTAAAAAAATATTAAATTTTCAGCTAGGGCTCGTTTGAGAATTGAATATTTTAGAGACTTTTTAACCTTTTACGAAAATAATGTAAAAAAATAGAGAGAATGATATGATAATTTGTCATTTTTTAAACTTTTTTATTAAAATTTTTAATGGCCAAACAAGAACTTACAAAACAGTTACAACTACTAATTATTTTCATTTTTGTATAATTTTTTTAACAATTGAAATGTGAAACACTCGAGCACACTTTTGAATGTCATTTGTGGGTACACAATGAAGTTTTTAGAAGAAATTGTAAATAAGTGGAAGGATTAAAAAAAATTACAAATCAATAGTAAAACTTATCAATTTTAATAATTAAAGAGATAATTTTTTTCATAATTTTGCAATTTTTTTGAAATCTTTTCACTAATTTGCAATTTCCCTATAAGTTTCTAACTTCAAGAATTAATACACATGTACTTAACAAAATTGTGTGCTAAACTCTACGATACTTTTGATGTTTTTATTAAAAGAAAATGAAGGTGAGTATTAATTTTTTTTAAATAAAATGAAAACAAAATTACATGATTTGAAATATTCTTCATTAATACTATTATAAAAGGTAAATTACACTAATTTAAAAAAAAAATTACAATGAATAATTACACTCATCTCCTTTCCAAGAATAAATATATTAACAGTGTTAAATTTTGGTAATTAGATTAATGTTTTTCCTTTATATTTTTTATATTACTTTCTTTCATGATGTTTATATATATATTTTATATTTTTTAATTTTTTACCTTTTAAATATGAAACTTGAGATTTTACTAAATCAGAATTTATGTATTGATATATTAACAGTGTTAAATTTGGTAATTAGATAAATTTTTTACCTTTATATTTTTTATATTATTTTCCTTCATGATGTTTTTTCTTTTTTTTTTAAATTTTTTTAATTTTTTGCCTTTTTAAATATGAAACTTGAGATTTTACATAATCAGAATTTAAGTATTGTTCATACACTCTAAGGCCACATTTGTTTGGCGGATTAGGTTGGATGAGATTATTAGTGAGAGGATTGTTAGTAAAAAGATTGTTAATGTGTGGATTGTTAGTGAGGGATTAAGTAAAAGTATGTTTGTTTTGATGATAGTGTAGGAGAAGATTAATGATGGGATTGTTAAATTATTTTTATATAAAATAAATAAATAAATTATTTCTATATTAAAAAAAATTAAAACAAATATTAAAACAAATAGGAGCACTTGGTAAAAAAAATAAAATTAAAATAATAAATTTTTTTATATAAAATAGACTCAATCCTCTCACTATTTTCTTAATCCCACCTAAAATTCATCCAAGCTAATCCCCCTACAGAGGGGGATTACTAAGCCCCCTTCACTACTAATTCTATCACATTGTGTTGCATCCAAACAAGGGTTTGGTGGGTCCCACGGATTGCTAATCTAATCCACCCCCCCAAAACCCCAATCAAACATGGCCTAAAAGTATCTAGTGTGAACAAATTTATTCTCATATTCTTGTGTCAATGTAATTCTAGCACTGGGTCTGATTATGAATCCTCTATAAATATGATATAAGGGGTTGTTTGGGATGTTCTAAATAAGTGCACTTTTTTTCTTTTTGGACTAAAAAGTTGAGGAAAAAAATATGGATGTTTGGGTTAACTTTTTGACTTTTTACGAAAAAATATGTATTAAAAATTTATATAAATAAGTGTATAGGAGAAGTTAGTGAGGTAACCCGTACAGTCTGGCAGAGCAGTGGGCGGATTAGGAGATAGGAAATGATTGCCTCATTTTCGAGCTTGAATTGGACGGTATTGTTTAACCCTTGGGGGCCCACCACGGGTCCGATTTTGCTAATCGAACCGTTCAATGTGTAGAACTCGTCGATATCTGATCATGTTAGTTTTTTGTCAACCATTAACTATAACATCATCTTTTTTTTATACAAAACTGATTTGATCATATATTTAGCGATATCCGATCAATGTGATTTTTTACAGGCATATAGTACTCAACGAGTTCTACATATTTAATGGTTCAGATTATCAAAATGAGACCCCTGATGGGCCTCCACTGGCCCAACATTACCCTCCAATTTAATGAATATATATACCTAATTTTCTTTTTCTTTTTTCTCTTGACAGCCCACTTCATCAGTTTGTATCAGTCACGTCAATTGGTTGATTTGTATTAAAATATTGCGTAAATTAATTTTTTTATATTTTTAATTTGTGAATAGTGATAACTTTTTAATTTTTTTAGTAACTTTTTGACTTTTTAAATTTTTTTTAGGATGCCAAACCAGGCCTAATTTTAAATTTTGTGAATCAATTTACTTTGAAATAAGTCATGTTTTTTTAGGAATAGGGCTGTAAACGAGTCGAACCGAGTTTTAGTATGTTTGTGTTTGTTCATTAAAATTTTAACGCCTCAATAAAAACTTAACAAACTGAGATCGAGCCAAGTTGGTTTAGACTTGATTTGAGCTTGAACTTATTCACAAGTCTTGACGAACTAAAAAAAATTATAAATTCATATTTACATATGAAATTAAAGTTACAATTAAAACTTTAATTATATAATTATAGACACAATATATATAAATATATTTTAAAAAAAAGTTAATATTTTACCAAAATAATAATATCTACCACCACTATTATATAAATGTATTATTTATAGTTAGCTATTATTTATATTTATATTTTTAAATATATAAATAACATATTTATCTTATTTTTTGTATATATTTTTACATTACTTAATATATGGGAGATGCACCAATAAATCTCAAATCCTTATCTGCTGATCCAGTTGATCCTATTTTTTATCTTACAATCCAATAAGTCTCAATCTAGTGTTAATGATAAAATAACTCATGTTCCACTCTGTTTGGCACCTTGTAGTAAGGGTAAATATAGAATACCCCAATGTGGAATTGACTAATATGCCCAAAACCCTTACTGTGTTGATGTTTCTTTTTCCTTCAAATAGATCGGAATCGAAGAGATATGTATGGAAATTTTAACAGTACGCCGATGTTAATGGCATAATGTTGGATAGGGCGGGTCAAGATTCTTAATTGGCAACGTGGAATCCTTGTGGATTAGGACACTAGAATACGAATTTGCATTTTACCCTAAAACCTAGCAAATACGCAACCCTTTCCCTGTTGATACATCAACACCGGTGGCTTGGATGACTGTGACGCTGTTGCGTTTTCATGCCGCGATCGGAAAACCTTCATACTCCGACAGAAGTGACTGTGTTTGGCAATAATGGCTCCAAGTACTTTAATCGTTTATATACATGAATCCTTGATTTCGATTGTGTTGGTCCAGTTGATATTTGTCAGAAGTGAGATGTGTGTGATATTCTACGAACCTTACATTATTGTGGATTTGATATAGCGTTACTGATATGGAGGATTTTGTGAAATGAATGCTTGTTGCATACATTAGTTTGTCAATGTTGTTGGTATTTGTGGGGGTTTGTATATGGTGTTTGTGTTTTTTTTTACATTGAATGCAATAGTAATGGTGTTCAGGTAATGTGTAACGGGTGTACTCGAATATTTGAGATAGGGGTCAGTTTGTCTAGGTTTTTTTTTTTTTGGTGTGTGTGAAGTCGTCATGATGTGGTGATGTGGTACGTCGTCAAATGCGTGGAGTTGTTTATTAGAGCTGGCATAGTCACATTTGGACATTGTACGTGGTGGCATTAGGTGTTGTGTGAATCGCGAGTTTGATTGGCCTAAGGTATGCCAGTTGGGGGAATCAATTAATGTCAGTCTGATGACCAATGGAATACAAGTCATGACTTAGACAATGTTCAAATCCAAAAATAGTATCACATGTGTATGGTTTTTGGATGAATGAATGTAATTTGTTAGCAGTAGTGTAATGTTGTTTGGTGCGGCAGGAATGCATATTTATGGTGCGTTGGGTTTGTATCTTATTTACTTTAAAATAATTAATTTAGTGTGTTGGAAAGTGAAAATGTCTTGTTATGTATGGTGTTGCATGTAATGGGTCAACGAGGTGTGGTATGGATTGGAAGGTGTAGACTATGTTGGTGTGACGTGTTAATGGTATGTTCCTATTTTACGTATTTGTTATAACATGGTAAGTATGAGTTAATTTGGTGTTTCGTTTGATGATGGAACGTGTGGTGGTGTTAATTGGTGGGGTTTGATTTCACCGGTCTGCTGTAATAATGTTATGCATGATGTTTTGCGTATGTTGTTGTTGGTTTTAGATTTTCCCTAACAATCTGCGTGTAACCTATGTTTTAAGTACCAGTGGCAATCGGAATGGAAAACGGAACGTTGGCACAAGGTCAACGCAAATGTCAACCAGGTTGGCCACGAAAAGGCAATCTAGACTGCCATTTAAGAAACAAAAAGGGGCCAGTGGTACTGTTATGAAAGCTGATGTTGATCTGGCGAGGTTAATGTACCGATCCAACATATTAGGAGTGATTAACACAATGCTTGAATTGGAATTACATGATGGGCATATTAAACAATTGCAAAAAACCCCATTTTTGAGTGATGACTGATGCTATTCATGTGAACGAGCTTGATCCGAAATTGTTCAAGAAGTGTGATGCCACGGTTTGTCGAATTATACAAACTTACAACCCCGAAGATGAGAAGTTCCACATTAGTGGAGCTAAGCTACCATTACGGAACAACAACATCAGGTTGATATTTGGGGTACAATATGGGAAGAAGAAGTTGGATTTGGCGCATGGTGTTAAAGGGCCTTTCAATTTCATGCAAAGACGTTGTGCAAATGTTAGCCAAATATCTTCGAAAGTTATAAAAGATTTGCTGACCGAAGTAATCTGTGGTCGTACAAAACGTGTCGAAGAAAATGTGGCGAAATTGGTGTGTCTTTACATTTGTGCGAAGTTATTTTTCGCAACCACCTGCGAACATATAAAATGGGCCTTTGTTCGTGTGATCAACAAACTGGATACGTTAAGACTATACGACTGGACTGCAACGATTCGGAACACGCTGAATGGTTCGCTAAATAAGATGCACAACAGGCCAAATAGGGTGACTGATTGTGTCGTATCGTTGTTGTTATGTACAATAACCAACGTGCCAAACACATACATCATTCAAAAACAAAACAATCATACGTTGTTATAGGCTTATTTAATGGTTTGTTTGATATCTTGATTTCAGTTTCTCATTTGTGAACATTTGACCATCATCACCCTTGAAAGGCCTAATGTGACACCAAGGTTTTGTCGATGGAACATTAGCGCATTTGTGGGGAAATTGAAAATGATAAACTTGTTAGCAGAAGGTTGCATTGAGGTATGGAATAAAATTGTTGAATTTTTTTATTTTTTTATTGTTTGCATACCCTGATGTTTAGTGTGTGTTATTTTGGATTTTTTCTAGGTGCATTGTGGCAAACTTGTCAGGACAATTACTGAGTGTCATATTCTAAAACTGGCTACTGTTGCAAATGAACCAAGACAAGCTAGTCGAATTACGTTGGATGTGGATCCAGTTAACACGTGCGATAGGCTTGGGGCTGTTGTTGAGATGAATGATATGGGCATTGTGGAGCCAAGCTTCAATTGTTGGTAGCCTGATACACTGAATGGTAGTCCCATCAAAATGGAAGGAGTAGATGATTATGAGAATAACAATATTGGTACACCGACCAGTAAAGAAAAAGTGGGTGGAAAGACGTTGGCAGGTGGAGAAGTGTGGCCGGTATTGTTCTCGAATCTTCTAGACTTGTCCAGCACTCCGGATGGTGAAGCCGTTGGTATAGAACCAACGGGGGTAAATGATGAGTTGAGAACTGTTAAAGTCAAAATTATTGAGTTGGAGAGTGAAATTAAGAATAAAAATGCATGGGCACGTGAATTGGAACATCGTGTCGAAACGATGGAGAAACTACTTTGGAGGCATGCTACTAATTTGTTTGTAGACTTTAATAGTGTTATTGTCGAGAAGGATGTTGAAATTACACGATTTAGTATGTTGGTTGATCGATTGGAGTCGAAAATAACTAATTTTGAGGATAGTGTTGATGATCGTGAGGTGCACGAGGTAACGCAATGTGTTGCGACTGATGGATTCAATCAGCGAACACTGAGAAACAGTCAATCGGGAAAAGTGAGTGGTTCTGGCAACGTGATGAGTGGCAAAAGTGCACAACAGTCTGCGTGTCCTGCAGGCCAAACCAAATACGTTGGCATCCCTACATTAGTGTCACGACCCAAACCCATCCCTATGGGTTTAGCATCGTAACCGGTCAGTAATTCGTGATTACCGAAGGCCTGCTTGACAGTAATAACAATAATACAGAGTAAAGGGCTGGCAGAAACCAAACAGTAATTAAAAGATGTCCAATGAGCTGTGACAATCTGAATGCGAAAGACTTTTATAAACAAGCCACATTCACGAACAAAACATATATACATATATCGCATACATACATACATGACATTCAGGTTAGGGCTGAAACCCTTCACCATAACTATACAGACAAGTCTTATTCATTTATTACAAAACAAAAACAAACGGGTGAATCTGAACACCCCAAAACAGCCGTGGCTTGAACGGGCTTAGAACCTCGAGACGAGGCACAAAGGTTGGCTTGACAAAACAAAAGCTAACCCGACGCTCCTGGCTCCGGTCCAGTACCTGGACTCCTACATATATATAAAAACAGTGAGCTAAAGCCTAGTGAATAACATATGCGTAAAGGGGTTAAGAATGAATGTCCTTTCAGTATTTAAAACAGTAGTTTGCATCATTAAATCAGTTATTCAATCAGTGGCTGATATTTCATGCCATAACAGTCATTTAGAAACCATGATAGTCATATGTGGTGCATCCAATAGCAAAATAGTACAGTAGATCTTCACAGACCGAACAGTCGGTTGATGGCCATCAATACAGTAACAGTAGTTCTAAGGATAGGAACTGTCAGAGATTTTTGTAACAGTAACAGTAACAGTAAAGTAGCAGTAAGTTGCTATGGATGCCACGAATACAGTTCGCAAATAGGACAAACATTCATTCAGTAAACAATACCATTTCAGAAAGCAGTATAATAAATCATTCAGAAATAATCATAATTGAACGTATCTTTACAACATTGTTACTCACAGAGCACTAGACTATAGGCAAGCTAATGAGCGTCCTCAGATGCCAACCCTACAGTTGCAGAACGAACACACACTCGGGATTAATAACTTAGCCCCTAACTATACTTGGTGTGGTTCTATAACATTATCCTCATTAAGATGCCTTAAACATGGCCTAGGAATGCCTAAGATGGAATGAGGATGCAAAAATGTACTTTAAAACACTTTTTAAATTTTTGCTGAAACATGGGTCTCGCTCGAGCGTGGCTTTCTACGTTTGAGCGAGCTTACCAAAACAGAGGGGTCGTTCGAGCGTGGACTTCCTTGCTCGAGCAGTCTGTAAAAATGCAAAAGTACTGGATGTTGTAAATCCCCGCTCGATGCTCGCTCGAGCGTGAGACACAGCTCTTCGCTCGAGTGTAAGTCTCGTCGCTCGAGCGTGCATCTGTGTGCGCAAAAACCTGAGAGCTTGCAATCTACGCTCGAGCCAGTATTCCTTCGCTCGAGCGGAGCTCTAAACAAAAGGATGGTCGCTCGAGCATGGAAGCCAAAATCTGGAATTTCCAGGTTTGCTCCCAAGCTCAAACCAAGCATTCAACACATCAAAACTCAATCTTTTGGGCTCTTTTTCTGGAAAACACTTGAAAACTCATACCACAACATATTTTGGAGATCAATTTTGTAAAATCGAGCCCAAAGGAAAGTCAATTGAACACAAATTTCGAAGAAGCTTTCATGAACTAACCAAGAACATAACATGCAAGTGTTCTAATAAATTCCAATGCTCCAAAACGTAACCAAATGCAAGTTTGAACTCCAAAACATGGTGAATTCATGGACTACAACCAAAATGTGGACATGCATGTTGAAATTCTCATGAAAACAACCTCAAATTCAAGAATGTGTATATGCATGCATGAATTAGTTACTCAATACAACACTTTGAGCCAATTCTAGACTCTAATCACCAAATTTCCATGAACCATGCAAGAAACAACTTAAATTCACAATTAAGAGGTTGAATTCCCTATCTTAAGTCTTGAATTATGGATATGGAAGTCCAATTTTGCAATCCACTTCAATTCCTCTAAGTCTCCAAGCTAATTCTCTAGATGAAATCAATTTCTCCTATCTCCCTCTCTCCCACGGTTTTGGTCTCAAGAAGAAGAATGAAAGGATGCCAAGCAAATGTAAAGGGGTGAGAGAAGTAATGGTCTTGAACCAAGCCACTCAATGGCAAAAGTGTAATAAATGCAACTAATGTTATTTAACTTTAATTAATCTAATTTAGACATTCCAAATCAAATTTGAATTAAACCTACCATAAAATCACATAAATTCTAATTAGCATAAAACACTAATCAATTTCTGATTCGGTCGTCGATAAGACCTCCAATTTGCAATTCGAAATAAAAACACGAACAAATCGTTAAATGAAAATGTCACGACCCAAACCCGCCCCTATGGGTTTAGCACGTAACCAAGGCGATGTCAAGAGACTACCAAAGGCTCTTTGGACAAGATATCTGATATCTGATCTGAAGCCAATCTGATAAATAAACAATGTCCAATGAGCTGACAGTCTGTATGCAAAAAGATTTTTCATACCTTTATACTTTCATTACAGAATAGTATGCACAAAATATACAATCAGTCAAAACTGGGACTTAATCCTATTAACCAAGATCTGATGCGGTGCTATCGGTCTATCTGATAAACAAAAGCGATTCTGAGACAAGCGGGAAATAAAACACCCCTAAGCCCTTGAGCCATAGCTTGATAGGCTCAGAATCTCACAGTGAGGCACAATGGTTGGCTTGACAAAATTAAAGCTTGCCTGACGCTCCTAGCTGCGGTCTGGTGCCTGTACACCTACATATATATATATGTAGTGAGCTAAAGCCCAGTGAATAACACAATGCGTAAAGGGGTTAAAAATAAATGTCCTTTTAGTATTCAAAACAGTCATTTCAGTCAGTCTATCAGTCATTTAGTTTGTGGCTCATATTTCAGGTCATAACAGTCATTCAGTTAAAGTAGTGATATGTGGTACATCCATTGGCATAACGATGCGATAATGTGATGGGTCTTAAAAAGACCGGGTCTTAACAGACCAAGCGGTAAATGATGGCCATCGATGCGATCTGATATGAATACTTGATATGATACTATTTGAGGAAAACGATCTGATGCTTGTGGATTCAAGAGGTGTCTCGCCGCAGACTCTAGAGGTGGCTCACCTTGTAGCACTTAGTTAAGTAGATTCTAGAGGTGGCTCACGATGTAGCACTTAGTTCCGTCTGACACTTTGTTCCATATCGAAATGAGAATGGCCATCATAACGATGTGATAGTGGTTCCAAACTTGGGAAGCGAGATCTCTGTCGATAACGATAAGCAGTAGGTGCCAAGGATGCCAAATGCGATTGAATATAAGACATCGTTCATTCAAGACACGATGTCGATTCGATGAAGCAGTTCAATTAAAATGCTTGATGTCGATTCAAGAAATTGATATCAATTGATTCGATGCAGTTGATAACTAGTTCAATTTAGTGAGCGATTTAAATGCAGATTCAATTTAGTAAACATTTGATTCGATGAGCGGTTGACAACAGTTCAATAAAGTAGACAGCTCAATAAGGTAAACAATTCAATAAAGTAAATAGTTCAGAAGATAATCATTTTTGAACATATCTTTACACAGTTGTTACTCACAGAGTTCTGGGCTACAGTAAGCTAGAGCGTCCCCTCGGTAAGCCAACCCTACACAGTATACAGGATGAACACACACTAAGCTATACAGTTAGGGAAGATCAATAACTTAATCCTTAATTTGCCTCGGTGTGTTCTACATCTATATCCTCATTAAGATGTCTTAAACTAGGCTTAAGAATGCCTAGAATGGGATGAGGATGCAAAGATGCACTCCGAAAACATTTTACAAAACTTGCTGAAAACAGGGGTCTCGCTCGAGCGAGCCTACCTTCGCTCGAGCGAGCTTGCAAAATCAAAGGGATCGCTCGAGCGAGGAATCCTTCGCTCGAGCGAAGGAGCCAAATTCTGGAATTTCCAGATTTGTCTCCCAAGCTCAAACCAAGCATTCTTCCACTCTATACTCGACCTCTTGAGCCCAAATTCTGGAAAACACATTCAAACTCAATATTCAACAAGTTCCAAAGCTCAATTTGTGAATTCAAAGGCCAAGAGTGAGTCAATTAAATCCAAGTCTCAAACCCATTTTCAAGAACATGCAAACATGCATGAATTCAAATCATTTCAAAACTTCAATTTGATGCTCTAGTGAGCCAAATGTTCTAAAAACAAGTTGAAAACACGGACCATTGCAAGATTATGAACATGCATGTGAGGAATGATGGATTATAACCTCAAAACTTGCCAATATACACATGCATGCAACAATTTAGCTCTAATTCAACATTATATGGACCAATTCAAGGCTCAAATCACTAGAGGCTCAAGAACTAAGCATGAACAATTTCAAAGACATTAATAAAAGGTTAAATTCTCTTACCTAAGTCTTCAATTACTAGCCTTGAAGTTCAATTTGCCAACATATGCCTCAATTTCCTCACGGATTATCAAATTATAGCCAAAATCCCTCTCAATTCCCTCCCTCTCTCTCTAATTTCGGTTGAGAGGCCACAAATGAGCTGATGAAGTGTTTTTGATTCCATGAATACAAGTCTCAACAAAGGTAGAGTAGTGGCCACTAAGTGGCGTTTTGGTAAATAAGTCAAACTTTACATTTTATCCTTTTTTAATCTAATTTAACCATACCAAATCAATTTTCAGATAAATGTGCCATAAAATCACATTAATTATAATGAACACAGAACATTAATCAATTTTGGCTTCGGCCGCCGATAAGGCCTTCAATTTACAGTTTAATGCATAAGACGAGAACAGATAATTTGGCAGTCAAAAAGATAGATTATGCATTTAAACAGTTACAGTCAATCGATTCAGTTTCGGATCTCAGTCAGTCAGTTCGGTACTTTAATCAATTCAATTATCAATCATGTTTAGTCTTAGTGCTTGATGTCGAGGTAATGTCGAAAAGTGATGGCGAGGTTATTCTGAAGCAGATAGAAATGCAATTAAAGCAACATACTATGCATTCAGTTCAGAATTTCAGCTTAATCAATTTCTTATCATGCTCATTCACAGTTTAGCATCAATCAGAGGTGAGGGTTGTCACAATTAGAAATTGTTGAAGACGAAGTTGAGGTTGAAGATTTGACAGTTGACTTCGCCGATGGATATGTACGTTTGACTGTGACAGGTATGGAGGGTAGTTGCAGTCCTTGTAATACACTGTCAGTGTGTGGTGGAAATGTAAATGTTGACGCAACTATCGTTGGCGTACAAGATGGTTGGGAAGACATAACTGCTGCAACAAGTACTAGGCCGAAAATGATGTCACTGGTTAAACGGGTGAAAAACAAACCAAGACAGGAATTCAAGTTATCTAACTACGAATATCTCGGCATATTTGGGCGACAAAAAGTAAGTGACAATCTGAGGCTTGGTAAATTGTTTGAGCCCGGGGTGATTTACAGTGTTAAGGACGTCGAGGTAGAGCATAAAACCTAGCATTGTTTTGGTATGAATATGAGGCACACTGTGTGGAACATGTTAAAAGATGACGATAGGCAACTACTAGAGAGAATGTACAGTTTAGAGGGTGATGGGTAGGTTGTTCGTATAGAATGTTATACTATTTTATGTTTAGAAGTTCTAAATGCTGTATTATGGTGGTTATTAAATTTGATTTATGATTTGTAGGTTAATAGCATGGGACGGTGGACACAATGGAATACAAGTGCATTTCACAGACATTAAAGACTTGGTGCAGCAGAACTCCATCCATGGGAATGTAAGCTGGTCTCATATCATTTAACGTTAAAAAGTTTTAATTTTTTTTATACCCCTTATACATATGTAAACATTGTTTCAATCGTATCGTGATTGATGTGGCTGTCACAAAATGCATTTTGTGACAAAAAACTCCATAGACAGAGTGCCTTGTAAGTTAATTAACACACATATATGGTGAATGCAGATATGTGGTATATTACGGATGTCACATACATGGTATTACACACATATATGACAGACATATTTAATAATATACCGTTACGAATATGTAAATGCATCACTTTCACGTGATGGTAACAAAATATTAGTAGCACATAGTGTACAGAAATTTACAAACTGTTATTACTAGTCTTCTGAAATATTAATGGGTAACATATGGTGTAGGTAACCGATGCGTACGCTACTATGTTGACAGAAATGCATAAGATGGTGTCGGGAAGACCAGAATATGTGGGCACAACTTACATTTACAGTAGTGTGTGTTCGGTATGTAACACAACTATTGTTTGTTTACACGAAATTTTAAATTTATATTTGTTGAATGAAATCTGATAGGACTAGGTTGGTTGTGAACAATTGTACATGATATGATGCAGAACAGTAGTGTTGTATCACGAACGAAGTACTTGAACGTACACACGAAGCCAATGCGAGGTTGCAGATACACACTTTTTCCTATCTGCAATGCCAACCATTGGACAGTCATGGTGTATGATTCAGAAAGCGGGAATTAGAAATATTACAACTCTATGAGGCCAAGACGTAGGGTGCTTGATGAGCATTACAATGAGGCTTTAAAAGTTGTAAGTGTAGCAAAACCAATAATAGTCTGTATATGAATGTTTGACGAATTATAGTGGTGGTGCAATGGTAGTTTATCAATCTTAGGTTGTATGTGCATCCTTGACGAATTGTAATTTTGGAAATTTTCATATTACCTTGTACGCAGTTAAACTAACATGTGAACGATCAACAGAAATAATGGGTGGTCGACCATCACAACAAATTCGTGAAACCAAGAGTTACAACTGAGGGTGTCGGGGTAGATGTTTACGATGGCACTTTTGTATCTATTGTGGATTGCCTGTAACAAGTTCCAGAGTCGTAAGTAATGTTTATATTAGACTGAGTTCATTGATTTGATGATGTATTGAGTAAGTGACGTTGGTACCAGCGTCTGTGAACGCGGTCGAATTGCGGAATTTTCGTGTGTTTCATTATTAGGCAGTACATTTGTGGAGCAGAAGTCGATACAACCATGGATGGTCTCACACCTACTGGGTTACGTACTGCGATGGTGGACATGTTCTTGAGTGACCCGGAAAGAGGACTCCGTGCGAGAACATTGTAAGAGGTGTTCACCATACTTATATCAGAAGTTGCAACAACCTAAATAGGGTGGCTTATTTTTGACATTTTATCGATGTACATAATTGTTTTGTTAATGTGCGAAAACAGAACGTTAGAAGGAAATAGGTGTTTGGATAGTTGACCTATGGTACTTTATTATTATGCTGAATGATACAACTACGGGCTTAGCGTTGGTTAGAATCCATTTTTTTTTTTTTTAACATTAACGTTGACATTATTTTCCAAGCAGTTCAAATAGTTCCTTCTATTTCATATTATTAGCTTTGAACATTACGTCCGAAAATGTTATTCTTTACGTGCCTACTAATACGTCATTGTCCTTCTAAATGGTTGTTGACTTATTTGTGGTGGTAGGAGTCTGTTACCATATTGTTGAATGGTAATGGTAATGTTCGAGTAATGAAAAAAGTATGTTATATTTTAATGTGCATGTACAAAATATTGGTTCGTAATGCCATACAGATTTGTGTATGTAAATATGGTATGATCTATACGGAAGTTGACATGTTGACAGTGTGGGTTTGAGAAACATGTTTCGCCACCATGGGATTAAGCATGGTTTGATCTCTATGGAAGTTGACATGCAAAGACAAAGAATTTGTGTTTGATTGTATCGTATATCAGGAAAAACAACATGGATTGGTTTGATATTCAATGTTTTAGGTGTTGTTGATGAATGTATATTAAACTGTTGAACAAGCAGGAAACAGGTTACCCTCCATAACTACGGGATTTTTGTTTGGAACTGTATTTGTTTGTGATGTTTTCTATAAAAATTTGACTTGTGTTTGTGTTTGTTATTATGGTAATGTATGGTGTATACAGTTCAACCTCCAGACTGAAACGCGCAGTCATATGTAGTCCACCCATACTGGATGACATTCAATCAGTACCAACCGTATGAAATTAACACGTCCAACAAGCATACACCTTGGGATTAATTTTGTCCAATGACTGTAAACCTCGCCATGAGTGACATTTCAATATTTTACTTTTAAAAATGAGCACCACAAATAGAAATTGGACTTATAAAACACCACGAAAGTCAAGACGTAACGAAGATATACTATGTACCCACCAATCCAAACACTTGCTACAAGGAAACCAATTTACATCCCAAAATCCCTTAAGTAAATTCCCAAATATGCTCAAACTAGGGCTGCTCATGGGTCGGTTTTGGCCGGGTGCGGGTCAAAACCGACCCGACTACTACTCTGGTTGGGAAAAAAATGGACCATAACCGCCAGCGATGCGGATTCGCGGTTTGTCTTGAGGCGGAGTGCGGTTTGCGGTTTAGTTTTTTTTTTTTTTAATTTAACTTAAGCAAATTTGACATTTTTTGTTACTTTCTAAACACTTTTTTTTTTTTTTTTTTAGAAGAGTAATAAATTAAATTGCAAGATATACAATTCATGATTATAATAAATAGTCCACATGTTAGATAAGATGATATGGAATCATGCTTGAGGATAGTGGATTAATCTTCCTCCTTAGCTTGCAAAAACAAACCCTTAAAAGTCAAACTAGTAACACTAATTTAAATATGCAAAAACAAACCCTTAAAAGTCAAACTAGTAACACTAATTTTAATAGTGGATTAATCTTCACTGTTTAGTTTTTAATATGCAATAATGTGATAATAGAATGACAATTTAAAATATCATATTTAACTGTGTCTACTAGACTAATGGAATATAATGATTTTTTTTAATATATATATAAATAAAAGTCAAACTAGTAACACTAATTTAAATATCATTAGATCATGATAATGTATATAAGTGCCCATATAATAAATTTTACTTTCATCCAAAATGTAAAAATAAAAATAATAACTAGTTATCCAAAATGCAAAAAATAATAATAAAAACTAGTTATTTTTTCTTAAAAAAAAATAAATAAATAAATAAAAATAAATAAATAAAGATGCGGGTTGCGGGCGGGTCGGGTTCGACCTGAACCCGATCTTTTGCGAATTTCTTGACCCGCACTCGCCCGCCTACCTACATCGAAACCGCCCAAAGTGCTGCGGGTAGGGTAGGGTTGGGCGGTTTGTGCGGGCGGGTGGGTTTGTTGCCCAGCCCTAACTCAAACCCTTTACATATGGTAAGTAAAGGAATAAATTAAAAAAAAAAAAAGAAAAAAAAAAGAAGCACAACTACTAAATACCATTATCATTGCCAATGTATAAAAAACAAAACCCACCATGTATGTACCCTTACAAGATCATGATAATGAACACCAATACAAATGACAGAGATACCATCCCCCCCTCTCCCCCCCAAAAAATATATATATATATGGCACTACACCAGATTAAATTGCCATTGCCATTATAATTATAATTATAAAGAGACCATTTCACCCAAACATAATATTCCATTGCCATTAGAATTATTTGAAACAGTGGGTTTTGGGTTCATGTTTGGTATGATGTACACAAATTACAAACAAACCACAACTATTTGTGTTGCAATACAGCAACATGAAAGTGATGCCATAATATAATGAACACGCAGGTGAAGTGTTAAAGCTGCAGTGTGTGATTGTTCAACAGTGGGAACCGAAATGATAGTCGAGATAGACATAAGTATGTCATACCACATTTATTAAACCTAAAACAAAAAATAAATGATAGATAATGAATGACCGATTAAAAACAATTCGAAAAACAATTCGAACAACAAAATATGGTAGTCCAACACAACCCCAGTTTGTCGAAAACAAAGTTAAATCATATGGTAGACCATCTATAACAGCTCTTTGCATGTCTTCATATTGTGATTGCCCAATTTTTCGCAACGCCCACAACGAATACGTTGTACTACCTCACCCTTAGACGGGATTCTCTTCCGTTTGGGCCTACTAGGCGGACGCTTCACCGTCGGCGGTGCTATCAAACATTCAGTTGGGTTAAACGTTGGCTTCTCAACTATTGGGATGGGATATATTGTCCTGCTGTACGTAGCTCGAAATGTACTGATGTAGAATGCACAATCTATCAAATCATAAATGTTTCTCCCACTATTACAGAATGCGACGACGGCATAGGAACACGGGAGCCCATTTATCTGCCACTGAAAACAAGAACATGTCTGTTTGCCGACATCAACCAACACCGATGGGTGAAAGTGAACCTCATACACATCATCATTAGCCTGGCTAACATACCATGCCCTGTTTTTGTTATACACCGTGACCAATTTTTTCTCCATTTTCGGGCATATTACACCGGCCCATTTAGTGCATTTAACTTTGCGTTCCGGCATCTGCTCCACTATTTGACCTCTTATCATATCAACCAATCTAGTAATAGGAAGATGACAGGCCTCAATTACCCAATTATTGAACGATTGGATAGTGTTTGAGCATATCTCCCAGTACCGTTGGCCCTTAAAAAATAACCAATGTCAACGTGTGCGAAGATTATCAATGATAACAACAATAAAACATACTAAAAAAAATGACGGGGATTAAAATACGCCATAACCCATCAGGCAGATCGTGAACTATTTTAAATACGCATTAGACTAGTGTTTTGGGTGCAAGTTTTTTATAAAATCTTCAATCACAGCCGGGTTAGACTTTTTCAATAACTCTAATTTCTCATTAAAGCAAGTAACAGTGGGTGCGTAGGCACATTCCTACAATTTGTGCATCAATCCAATTTTGTGCAATGCATTCACATATTTCATTTGATCTCGCAAATTTATTTGGAGATGCAACAAACAACACGCATGATATGCCGATAGGAAAATTATTGGCATTAACTGTAATAATCCGACGTGGCGGTCAGATACAAAAGTTAATGTCGCTAGCCCCCAACAACTTCTTTCAAATTGCAAAGAAACCATTCTCAATTGGCTGAATTCTCGAAATCAACAATAGCAAAGACGACAGGAAACAATCCTACAACCAAAACATTCAACATAAATAGGTTGCCATGCGTAAAGTTTTACAACCATCCACACAGAACATGTACAATACATTTAAAAAAGAAAGTGAATAAGCATAACACTATGTTTTACATTACCAATCACTGTCAATTTGAAGACATCTTCTTTCAATGTGGGGAAATTTATTTTTTGAAGCTTCATATCAAAATGGAACTACCTGTTTAGTGGTACATCAACAAAATATGAAATAAGAAGACACACTATTACCTTGATTGGCGTCTTTAGCAGTTACGGCAAGCAAATTACCTTTGAACCTACCTTTCAAAAACGTTCCATCCAAGAACAGCAAAGGCCAACAATGATTGAACCCATCTATACAAGCACAGAATGATACGAAATACTGAACAAACCCCCCGGTTTTCTGGTCAAATTCAAGGTTAATGTAATTGCTTGGGTTTTTTTACATAACAAAATCACTATACCACTTGAGTTGGTCGAACGACATAGTATGATCCCCGTACACTTCGCCTCTCGTTTTCTCAACACCCAACCATGCCATTCGATAACTAATCTCCAAACCATACTCGTTTTTCAAATCAAATACCACATCAGTAGGGCACATCAATAGCTGATCATGCACCCGATCCGCAACAACAGTAGACACCAAATCAAACCCCGTACGAGGGTTCCTATAAGTACATACAGCAGTCCCACAAGTGTGCACACTATCGAACCTCTTAATGCATAACACCTCGCATGAATTGACCATGTACAATCTGTTGACGCTACAAACTTACACACTACTGTAATTCGAACGGAATCATTTTTAATGTATTTGAATTGAAATCTATGTTTCATGGTATACTTACATAGAACTTTACGAAATTCAGTTGCTCCACCATCGAAATATTGTTCCACATGGGTAATCCCATAAGCCCATTGCGTTGACAAAAACGTCTTCGATTTGTTCGGACTGTATGTTGGTAACAAATCCATCTGGTCGTCCACACAATCATTCCGACTAGCATCTTGGGAATTTCCCCCATCCTCCGTGGAATCCACTACACCACAATTACCCCCTACCCTAACATTACGTTTTCTGAATGAGGACCTCAATGTGATTTATACTAAACAACTTAGCAAGGCACAACATGTTTTGAATATCGTTGTCACTATCCACCTTAAATTTCTTATACCCGGGAACATCAAACAACAAACACACCGCCCTTGGTACCAATCCATCGAACTTTCCACAAATATCATCAACAATCTGTACGAATGTCGAATCGTGATGCAACCGAATAACAACATTGACTAAATCGTAAGAACACACCAACAATATCCCTTCGTTCATACTTGTGAATATTTGTTGAACCCATTACTATGGCAACAATACCCCCGGAAATACAAAATATATATATATATATATATATTTATATGGACTTGGTGTAATTAATCGAACCCAACCCACTAACACAACACACACATTGCAATTACCACGACAAACCAAACATCACAGCAACAAACGTCGGTGAAAAAACAATATCAAAAATCAACACCAACCAACAATAAACACATAAATAGGAGAAAAAAAAAAAACAAACAGAAACACACACCTGTTACAGTGCGATGGCATAACCACACCGACTGTGTTACATGGACTCGCCATTTTTGGACGAAGTACCCGTGTCGACACGACACGACACGACACGGGTGCGGGTGTGGGATCTGTGTCGAATTTGCCTGTTCTCTCTCGGACACGGCTCTTCACAGACAGCAAAAGAAATGAAAGAGGAGAGAGCAAGAGAGAAACTGGTCGAAGCTCCATCCAGTCGATACAGTCGAAGCTCCATCCAGTTGAAGATCGAAGACCTCCAGTCGAAGCTCTATCCGGTCGATCCAGTCGAAGATCAAAGCTCCATCAGTCGATTGAAGCTCCATTCGGTCGATCCAGTCGAAGATCAAAGCTCCATCAATCGATTGAAGCTCCATCCGGTCTTTATCTCTCGCCTTCTCTTTCTCTCTTGCGATCGAAGCTCTCAGTCGATCTTCTCTCTCTATCTCTCAGTCGATCGAAGCTCCATCGCGATCGCTTCGCCTTTTCTCCTTCTCCCTCTCTCTGTCGTTTTATCTTCTTCCTGACTCAGTTTATCTATTCATATCTATCTATTATTATAATAACTATAATAATATTAATAGTTAATAAACTATTAATAGTTAATAACTATAATAATAAATATTATTATATATCATATAATAATTATTATATAACATATAATATATTTATAAGATAATATATACTTATATATATTAATAAAAAAAATAAACTCATGTATGTAAAATAAAATAAAAAATTTAATTAGAACACATTGTTTAAAAAATATAATAAATAAATTAAATAATTAATGTATATTAAAATAAAAATATTTATAAAAAAAATATATATATATATAATATAACTCATCTCCATAGATTTTTATTTGTTATTTATATAATATAACTCATCTTCATATAATAAATACATTTAAAAAAAAAATATTTAACGTATCTCCGTACCCGTATTCATATTTGGATACATATCCACGTATCCTTAATTTTTAATTTTGAAGTGTCCAACCTCTAGATACGCACCCGCACCCGATACCCGTACCCGTACCTGTACCCGAGTCCGTGTAACCTAGCACACCAGTACAAACACAGCAAGACAACACCTCGAAATGTATAGTTACAGTGCGACGAACAATGGTGCTCACCGGAAAAAATGACGCTCACAACACACAATATCCTTGTTTCCTCTCTCCAAAAACAATGAAATCAATGTTAATCAATCAAATATCCCTCCCATACGTTAACATTACCTATCCCAATTCAAAATAGAATCAAATGTTTAGGGAAACAGTCATGCAAAGGGTATTCATGTAAAAACAAATGGGATCAAATCACACCCCAAAAAATCTATCAACAAAATAGGACTAAATGGTGTACAAAAAAACTTTAAGGACTAAATGGTTTAACTTTTCTCTTTATAGGATTTATGAGTAATTTTTTCTTAATATATAAATAATAAATGTAAATGACCCATCAAACGAGCCAAGTTTTAATATGTTTAGACTTATTTATTAAAATTTTAACGAGTTCAAGCTCAAAGGCAAAAATAAATAAATAACGAGCTGAATTCAAACAAGCTCTTACCAAGTTGAGCTCGAATATGTTTACGAACAGTTCTACTTATTTACAATCCTAGTTTAAAATGTGAGATTCTCATGAGTATAAGAAATAGGATTTATGCTAGTGTGATAATCTTGTTTCACATTGAGAACCACATTAAGAATCACATTGTCATTTTTAATTGTACCCAAATAATCAAATAGAAGAGAAATTTTCATTACATGCCTGTATTCCTCTTATTTAAACGCCTTATCATCATGGCTTGGTATGCATTCATTTAAGTCAGGGATGTTTAATTATAAATTTAAATAGTAATTTAAATAATAATAAAAGAAAAAACTAGAAATTTTTTTTTTAAAAAATGAATAAAATGTGAAATAAATATAATTTTATAGTTTATATTTTTTTTATTTTAAATTTTTTATCTAATTTCATAACTCAAATAACAGGTGGAAGATCATCTCATCCTATGGGAATGGGATATTCCTCAAGGACTACAAATCTTATGAATAATGTTAGAGACCCGTACTTTTATATCCACAAATTCATCTACAATTAGAGGCCGAGACACACAAGGGGAAGGGGGGTCACGTGTCCCTCCCCCCTCCCCCCTTCCTCAGCGGGTTTTTCGAATTTTTTTTTTCTTCAAACATAAAGAAAATATTTTAAATAAAAAAATTTATAAAAATATTATTTAAAGTGAAATGTCAATGATATTTTTAAAATTATGAGAACAATAATGGTTATTTTGATTTAAAGTAAAGAGACTATGATAAGTTATATTATTATTTATGAAAATTTCAATATAATGGTGATGTCTATCATTATTGACATGCAAACATAATTAACCTCAATGAAGATATATGAAATTTATTAGATTGTTAAGTACATTTGACATGTAGAGTTTGTCTTCCATATATTTCTTTCTATTCATAACTAAAATGACCGCTATATAAATTATAATCAAGCAACACATTTTCAATTATAAAAAAATAAATAAAAAATTACAATATGTCATAACTAATATCAAAATGAGTCATAACTAACTATTATTTGATATATAGTCATAACCAAAATAACAACCACAAGAAGTTATGACTAAATTATATCTAACACTATAATGTGTCATAACTAAAAACCACGAAGATCATAATTGCAACATATGATAGACACTTTTTTTTATGGTGTGTTTTATAGAATTTCTCTACTAAATATATTATTTCTATCTCAACTTATTTTCTTTTTTAATTTTCCAATCTACCTATAAATAGTTACTCCCCAATATTTATATAAAATTTAATCTCATATCCTTTAATTTAAAATTCACATTTATCCAAATGGACTCTTAATATTTAAGTTTAGTAATATTTCATTGTTATTTATTATTAAAAAAAAAATTGCTTAGTTAGAGTTTTCCAAAAATATTTTTCAGAAAATTCTACTTTTTTGTTTTCGTGTTTTTTTATTTTTATTGAATTTTTTAATATTTTAAGCAATTTTTTCAATTTTTAGGCCATCTCCAACGGTTCATCAAACCTTGCATCAAATTTGAAATTTGGTGAAAAAATCACTTTTTGGAGCTCCAATGGTTTCAGTAAATTGGTATCAAATTGAGAAAACATCAAACGTTTCACCAAACTGAGGACGGCTTGCTCCTTTCATCAATTCACTGTGCATAACCGTTAAAGCAAAAATTTGTGAAAATTTTACACTAAGTAGTCGACCAAGTTGACCAACCGGTCGACCAGCTCATGCAAAAATTGGCCTGCGAACTAGTTCAAATGGTTCAAATTACTGGTTCAAATGGTTCAAAAAAAATTTGAACCGGTCGACCGACTGGTCGACCCACCAGATGTCCTTTTCCTTTTTTGATGCACCCTACATTAACCATAACCATTGGAGCTACGCGTATCAGATCAAGAAAATCAACTTTTTTTTATTCAAATTTGGTGAAAATTTTGTTAAACCGTTGGAGATGCTCTTAGACATACAAATATACCTAAAAAGTAAAAAATTTGTGAAAAAAATCTTTTAAAAATTCACTAAATATCAAAAATATAAAAAATACAAAAATTTTGTACATTATTTGTATTTTCATGTATTTATTAATTTTTAAAAATATTTTTTTACAAATTTTTTACTTTTTAAATACATCTAAGTAAAGTGTATCTAAAAAAAGTAAAAAAAAATGTTTAAAATTTTAAAAATATTCACTAAAAATCAAAAAATTCAATTTTCAAAAAACTTAATCTAAAAAACTCAAACCAAATACACTGATGTTATCATTAATTTATACTCCCTCTACATTAAATTCTTGACTACGCCACTATCTATAATAATGTGACATAAAATTAAATCTATTATCATTAAGTAATTAATAAATTAAAAATTAACACATATCTTATCACATATGAATCAATATATAAATACTTTTTAATCGTGTCAAATATTTTTCAATTGGCATGTAGTTATCACATCAATTTGACATTTAGCTCACATAGCAATAATCACCATAATAATGCATCATTGCCCATAGTTTTTTTTCACATCAAATAGGAATAAAAACGGCTGGACATTGCAAATCTTTTACACAGCACTCACATGTAGATCTCACATACATGTTTGGTAAAAAAACAAAAATTTTCCTAAAAAAACTCTCCTTAATCCCCTTAATTTTTATTTTTGGTAAATTATTATTTTTTTTTTCTGTTTTCTTTTTTTTTTTTATACTTAAAATGGCAATTGTGGGGATTCGGGGCTGTGAATTCGGGGGATGAATCACAGCCCGTAAAAAAAAAAATTGTATCTCTAACGCTTCGTTTTGGTAAGTAATTTAAATTATAATTTTACCTATTAATTTAAATATATTATTTATTTTTAAGTTTTTAAATTATAATTCTACATTTATTTTTCAAAATTTAATTCAAAATATAATTATTACTTTTCAAAACTCATAACCAAACACGTAATTTAAAACTCAATTTAAATCAATATTTTAATTTTTTTAAGATTTTAAATATTTTAATATGTTAAGATTTTTAATTTTTTGAATATTTTTAAATATTTTAATTTTTTTGTTATGTATTTGATTGCGATTTGAGTGTAGAGTTATGAAAGTAGTATGAAGTTTCGAATTATGTGTTTGGTTATGAGTTTTAAAAATAATTTCTTAATTGAGTTTTGTTTTATGTGTTTGGTTACGATTTGAGTGTAAAGTTGTTTTTAAATTTAAAATATTAACATTTTAAATTATTTAAATTTTTTGAATATTTAAATTTTTACGATTAAATTTTTTTGAATATTTATTTTAATTTTTTACTTATTAAATTTTTTAGATTATTTAAATTATTTTAATATTTATGATTTAAATTTTTTGAATATGTATTTTGAAAAAAAAATATTTTCTTTGTAATATTTTCAATTAAAAAATTGATTAATGTTATTTTTTGTTAATAATAAATTTTTTAAATTTAATTTTAAAAAAAGTTTGGTTATATGAGTGTCGATCATAATTTTCAATAGTGTGAAAATAGTGTGTTTTGTTATGAGTTATAACAATTTGAATTAAATTTTGAAAAATCTTTCCAAAACTCATAACCAAACAAATTTTCTTACTTTATATGTGAAATCAAATTTTCAAAACTCAATTCCACACTCGATGCAAAGCTCAATTCAAAAATCATAACCACACAAATTTTCTACACTCAAATCATAATTTCACAACTCACAAATTTAAAATACAACTCATACTCTCAAATCATATTTATAAAACTCTACCAAACACAACCTAACATTCTTCATTTGACATTCAGCTCACATAGCAAAAATCACCATAATTAAAAAAATTAATTTCATTTAATAATAATAATCTTTTTATTTTATTATATAAATAATAAATATATTTTTAAAAATATATTGTCTATTTTTAAATTAAAAAAAAAACAAACATAATAAAATAAAAAAAGAATATTACATCTCCTAATCTCCCCCAAGATCTCCCTAATAATATTTTTATGGGGCCACATGCCTATACCTTTCACCAATTACAATTTATCATATTTATAATTTTTAATTATTTAACACAAATTTATATATCCTATCTCTATCATCAATCACAATCATATTAGAATTTCATGTGACACGGTGGCTCAAAATCAACTAATAACTTCACAATTTGAAGAGAGTTAATTAATTGGTATTATTTGTCATATCATTAGGAGTGTGCAGAGCGAAAATCGACTCCATAAATCATATACATTGAAAATTATATAAAATATGTAATTCAGATCATTAAAAGGGACCAAAATGGCCCATGAACTCTCAAATTCTCTCAAATTAAAAATGACAGTTACTTTGGTAAGTTAACAAAAAGTTAATTTTTGATTTTTTTTCACAAAAAAAATAATTTTTTTATTCAAGTCGCCATCTAAAAAATTAAATTTTTTTATTAAAAAATTAAAAGTTAATTTTTTATTAATTTCTCAAAACACCGAATATGAAAGAAGCCAACGCTATATAAAATATGATATGAAAATATTTTTAAAAAGTAACATCATAAAAAGTAAAGTAAAAAAATATATAATTTTTTTTTTTTCTTTTATTAATTTTTTTATTATTATTTTACATTAACAAGAAGTCTCACAACTTTTTAAACGATGTCAGATTCTTGTAGTTCTCCCAAGGCTTTACCCAAACAACCGCCTCGTAATTCCCGGCACCGGCGCCGCCGTCCGCCGCCGCAATCACAAGCTTGTAATTCGTGCCGGCAACCACCTGGGTCTCGCCGGAAACCACCTTCTGCAACTTCAAGTTGGTGTTGGCCTCCTTGTTGTGCTCCGAAACAGCAAATCGCGCCACCTCTTGGACCTCCGGCGAACTCACGTTCTGGATCGGAGTCCACCCGCCGAGCAAGGGCTTCCGCCCGCCTTGCGCGGCGGAGACATCGGTGAGAACGAATGTGATGACGAAGAGAGCGAAGATGAAGAGGGTTGCTTGAGATTGTGATTTGAGAGTCATTGTTTGGATTTTGAATTTTGGTGTGTAGAAGTCTCTGGGAAGGTGGGGATTTGGAGGATTGGGTTTGGATAGAATTTATAGATGGAGCGTTTCGTGGGGATAAGAGACTTGTCGGTTGAAACTTGAATTGTCTAAATTACCCCCTGGTTTTTGCGAAAATTTCAGAGAAACCAGTAACGGTCGTTCTACTCTCAAAAAAGTGAGTAACGTGTGGCTTGGGGTAGAGAAAACAATCAATACATATCACATTATTATTGACACAATTGCATTAATTAATTGAGAAATTGTTTACTCAAACTATGTACACGTGACTACCGCCGGGACTGGTGATCCAGTGGGATTTATCCTCCTTCCTATGTGCAATTCTATTTGAATTCAAAGGTTTGGTTTGTGTTTTGAAAAAAATTTTAGAAATTTTCTCTATAAACAAATTTTAGAAATTTTCTCTATTAAATAAATTTTTTCAAAAATTTTTTCCAAAACACATAAACCAAAGAAGTTTTTCAAATAAATCTCTCTCACACACACATCAAATCAATAACTTTTTTCAAAATTTTCTCTCAAAACGATTTCCCAAAACAAATTTCTCAAAAAACCAAACCAAACATGTTTTCGTACTTTTTATCTCTAAAACACATCTCTCAAACACAAACCAAACATACCCTATATCTCCGTATATTTAATTTAAATTTATAAATTTTAATTTATGTTATATTTTAATACTGAATTTATTAATATGAATAATACATATTAAATTTTAAAATAAAATATTTTTTTGTCATTGTACTTCCTAATCATTTATTTTTATTTAAATCCATGTATCTCCTTTTTCAAGAGATCAAATTTTATTTTTATTTTTTTTCTTCTTTTTCCCTTCAAAACTTCAATTCACCTTACTAAAACTCACTATTATATGCATATACACTTAAAAAGTATAATATTTATAAAAAAAAAATATAAAAAAAAAATTCAATAAAAGAGGCAAGCCAAACAAGGTATTAGAGCGTTTCCATTCAAGTATTTTGTCAAATACATAGTAATCAACAAATTGGAATAGAAAACAGTAAGAGAAGAAAGAGATACAAAAAAGCAAAGGTAAGGCAATATGCTATGCAAAGTATACAAGTGATAATTCATTTTAACAATGTTAAAATCAAACTCTTTTTTTTTTTTTTTTTTTTTATATCAGGTGCGTTTGCGATTCAAATCAGGTCTTCCATCAACATATAAGCCATTATTTATTTCATAAAAAAAATTAAACAACAGAGAAGATAGAAAGGAAAACCCTAGACGTACGATTTCGTCGAGCTGGAGACAAAGGGGATCGAAAGATCGACAAAAGTGAAGGACAAAAAGTTTGTCGATGATATCTTTGATTATAGAGTCTGCCTTTGGTTTTTGTTTTTTATAATTTTTTTATTATTTATTATTTGAGTTTACCTTGAGGGTAATTTAGAGAAAAAAAAAAAATTGCAGGGTGTAGTGAGAGTTATATAAAATTTTAAATAATTGAGTAGGGTGTACTCTTATCGTAAAATTTTAAGATTTTTGTTGTGAAATTGTTATCTTATTAGTAGGATCCATTCTTTTGATTTAGGTTAAATCTCATCATCAACCAATATCAAGAGCTTTCTTTTTTTTCCGTTTAAAAAAGAAAAAGAAAAAAAGATCATGTACATGTAAAAGTTACTACCAGCTGTTTTGGGAATAACTCAAAATAGCGAGAAAATTAAAATTACTATAAAGAGATATAATTTTTTCTCTTTATTTTTTTCATATTTTTTCGTAAAAAATAAAAAAATAATAAAATAGTTAATTTTCAAAATAACTTGTTAATGAAGTGGTTGGTCTAAAATCATATTATTTTATTTCAACAATATTATATGTAAAAAAAAATTTATGTACAGACATTCTTATATGAAAGTGGGGCTACACATGTGGACTCATTAGTGACCCGTGAGAGTTTCTGTGCACAAATTTTTGTATAAATAATATATTCTTTATTTTTTTAATTTTGATTATTATAATATTACAATATTAAATTGTAATATATGATTGGTATTTCTCAATCATTTACTGTTTAAACATGTGAAGTAAATGAATTGAAAAAATGACAAACATTGCACTAAAAAGTTGGATTCACGAGTCACATGTAAATCTCTCAATTTGACAGATTGCTACCTAGCTATATATATATATATATTTTAAGTAGGGTATTTGGACCAGTTTACGTGCATCAGATTAAATGCTTACAACTTGAATAAACCTTTCAAAACAAGACTTACGCCACGTGGACTGTGATTCCAAAATATGCATTTACTGATTAAAAGATTCAAATCTAAAACCTAAAAAGAAACAAATCTCCAGACTCTAATCGTCACCTACTACGCTCTAGTGTTTACTAGCTAGCTATGCTGGATGTAAATTGTATCTATTGGTTTTTTTAGCTTTCGAAAGTTATTATTGTAATTTTGAGCGTGCCAGCAAAGATCAATCAGTCCTTACAGAATATTAATTACCAACCAATTATCAGACGATTGTGTTTTAGTTCTTTCAGTTTTAATGAAGAGGACTTTTACTGGTGGCTTTGTTTAGGAGAATTAAACAAACAGCGATTAAATGAAGACTAATCATAGCATTTCATTAAGTAAAATGAAAGACTTACAATGATCCAGATCAGCCTCGTAGAGGTTTACAACAACAAACTACTTGAAACTACTCCTATGAATGAAGTGTAGTACAGGAATTTAAAGTGCAGAAATGTAAAGAACAAGAAATATAAAAACTGGAAGGAAAATAAAGTAGATAAAACTGGTTTTTTAGATCTGAGTCTAGGCTTTTTCTGGAGCCTTCTCTGCTATTTATACTTCTCAATGACAACCGTTGAAATGAATTTCTAACCGTCGAACCATCCCTCCATGATCGCTGATCATGTTTCCTCACAGTTAGCTCCATTATGCCATATCTGCAGTTAGGCTTCTTTCCTGATTTTGAATTTAAATATATGAGTAACCGTTAAAGCCACGTCATCTTGCATCTCTCTACTGATCCAGTGCTACGCAGATCTACAATAACCAATACTAATTAGCACGTGTGCGACTACGATTGAAGATTTAAATTATCTTCCCATATTGCCATCATCCTACCATGTGTTGAACTATGATTGGCCTAACAAAATATGTAGCCAACATTACCCCCCGCACTAATACACCCAATACTTGGTGATATTAGTTGATCAAGGTATTTTATCCATGTCTTAGGATGTGTATGGGCTTTACATTTTCAGAAATACAACCGTCATTCATCAATGAACATTTATATTAAATTCTCTTTTATCCCTTGAACATTCCCACAATCTCAATATCCGAAAAGACTAGTTCAACTCTCATGGTCAAGCAAACCTGTTCTTACCTCGATCAAGCATATGAAGAGTTGTTTGATAATGCTGTTCGTCCTCGAAAGAATCTTCATGCATTAATTAGCCACCTTTATTCACCTTCCTTTATTCAAGGCATGGAAGCTTTTGCAAACGATCAACCTTTAGATTACGAACCTATTGTCTATAATTCTTTAACTTAAAATTTTGCAAACATGGATATTGGAAGTTCTTCATCTGACCTAAAACCTTCTGCGTGGGATGAGGCTGCAGCTTCTTCTTCTTTTGGGGCTTCTGGGTGGAGAAGCTGGCTAGAACCTGAGGAGTCCAAGTTAAGAGAGCGAATCAACCATCATTTCGTCGAATTTGTTGATCCTTTAACTGTCCCTCCCTTTGCTCCGAGTTCAATGGTTTACCCATATGTACCCATTGACCGCCGACGCCATCTGGAAGACAACTTACTCGTAGCATAGTACACATCTTCTATGCCTACGAAGATAGTACAAGTTGTCCGTTGTCCAGAAGAAGCTCAAGGGTATAGCCTGTCATTCTTAGCCCAGAAGGCAAAACTTTGCTCTTCTGACTGGCTTGATATTGTCAACAACCCCCAATCTTCTCCTCCTTTCGAGATGGAAGCTCCTACACCACCTCTTCCGCGAAACCCCCACTAGATGGAGGAACTGAGAAATACTCTCTTTAAGGACCAGTTTCTCCCATCCTATCACCCTCCATCTCCACCTACTAAATATCAGCAACAGTAAGCCCAACTTCTGCTTGCGGCCTTTTCTCACTTGTCCTTCAATGTTCTTGAGGACGGTGTTCATTTCAAGAACTTTCGATGGGCTTATGATGTTATGACTCGAGATCATATCCTTAACCCCATTGCCCAAGCAGAACTTTAGATGTTTTTAGACTAACTCCTATTCCTTCTTCATTGGCATCATATTTCTGTGGCCACCACTCAATCTTTGAACCAAATCTCAGCCCGTCAAATTCATACCCGGTATGAAGCAGAGAGCCTCATCGACGAATTTAATGATTTCAAGAATAAAGACTCTGCATACTTGAATGATTTGGACATAGATGAGATGGAACAAGGGTTGAAAGAAACAGAGTTTGAAATAAAGGTTGAAAAACTTTTTTATCAAGTAAGAGCATATCAACTTCAGCAGCCTAGCCTGGAGAAGATAGAAGATAGAATAAAAAAGGAACAGAGGTTCATTGATCATAGCTGGAACAAGTTCCATGACCTTGTCATTTATTCTATTCCTTATTTTTATGAACTTGAATATGTCGCCAAGGAAGGTTTTTGATGTAATTGCTTGCTTTTGTCTGAATAAAGCCAAGATGTTTTTTTTATTATTTGGCATGGTCTGATTTTACCTCATTTGTCAAAAACAAATAAACTTAGGGCTTCGAATTCGACGATTTCATTCTTCGAAACTTGATTCGATCATACCCAATGAAATACTGGAAACCCAATTTGAACTTTTCCGACATATGGAGTGTAATTGACAACTTTTGCCTTAGGTTTCTTTTCAGAATTAGAGCTTCGAATTCACCAATTTTGCCCTTCGAAATTTGGTTTGATCATATCCAATTTCTCAACATATGGTTAATACAAGTAGTCTTAAATCAACTAATTTTGCTTCGAACAAACAATCTATATTTTCCAAAATATGGAAACTTGGTTTAAGGGCTGCACTTTTTATTCTAAAGAAAAAATGGTTTCTTCTGTATACTATCAAGCCAACTATTGGTTTGAAACTTAGAACAAACAATTTCTAACCATAAGATATTTCAAATTTTGCTTTGACGGGTTTTTCCTCTTATTAAGAGACCTAAAAACAGGTCTTTAATCCTTTTGAAGTAAACAAATACCTTAACATTCCTGCACCTTTAGGTGTAGAATGTGCTTCGAAGTCGACTTCTTGAGTTCGAAGCCGTTTGTTATTTGATTTTGGCGCCAAAACATGGCTTCGAAGCCAAATATTTCATTTCGAAGTTGACATCAATATTTGAGATGCGTTTCCCTCTATAACTATCAATATCGAGGGAAACTTTGTCACGACTCGCTCCCCGTACCCAAGGGTTAAGCATCGTGATGGCCAGTAACTGAGATTACTTCCGGCCAATTCTTAAACAAATAAATAAACGCGAGTAAAAGTAATATTTAAATGAGGGTACTAAAATAATCATCGGAGCTTCTACTTTTATTACAAAATGTATTGACAAAAAAAGCTGATATTTACATATAAAAAATATCATAAAAGTGTTGCGTGTGTGTCTATTCCGCAACCCGACTTTCCAAAAGTTATTTCTGAATTGCATTATTTCCTGAAAATTGGTAAAAAATTATAAGCACTTGGCAGATTGAGAAATATTATACCAAGAGTATAAGGGATACGAAATAACCATGGATAGTTATGTAGCCAAAACATTTAAGATAACTTAGTCAGAACAAATAATCCTTTACGTAACAAAACTGAGATTATGTAAATAAATAACCATAACCATGGTAATTTGATAAACAAATCATTTAAGTGACAGAAACTGAAATACAAAAATTATGTAAGCAAATGACCATAACCATGGTACAGAACAGAACAGAACAGAGATCACTGAAGTGACAGTCAAAACAGAGGTACGGACTCAAGAGGTGACTCGTACGGATTCTAGAGGTGGCTCCCACAATAATGTAGCACTTAGCTCTGCACAGAACAGAGATACGGATTCAAGAGGTGACTCGTATGGATTCTAGAGGTGGCTCCCACAATAGTGTAGCACTTTGCTCCGCATAGAACAAAGGTGAATGGATCCATGACAAACAGAGGACCACAAAGTGGTCAAACAGAGGCCAGTGGTTATTTAAGTCTTCCAAGGCGTGGGACTCCTGTGGTGGTACTTACAAAACATAATTGTATATAAGGTCATAGCTAAATATTCTTTAAAATATAAACAAACATATCCATGAGTTTCATTTTCACAAATAGGGTTCAAAAATTAAACCACGTAATTGAAATATTAATATAGTTTATAATAATTTATAAAACATAACTTGTATAAAATAAATATGGTACGTCAAAACATAAGTAAAATACATTATGGTGACTCAAGGTATAATATAACTCACCTTAACATTGACCCCTAACCTTTCCTTTACTAACACAACCTTCCTATTTACGTACCTCACCCTCTCTTTTCTTTTCTTTCTTCTCTTCTTTCTTTCTCTCCTGTTTTCCTTTTTTTTTTTTCCCTCTTTGATCTTGCTCTCCTCTCCATTTATAGGAAGGCAGGCCGAAACATTTCCCTCCACGTGTCTATGGCAAATCTTCCTCAGATTTGGATTCAAATCCTTTTAGATCTATAGTTATCTAATTAACTTCCTATAATTACCTTTTGGCCCTAATTCTTTATAAATAATTATATAAGCTAATTAATCCATAATTAAATTATACTTTATCATATATCAACATAAAATTAATTATTTATTTTATTACCATACCAATTATTATTATTATTATTATTATTATTATTTATTTATTTAAACTTTGACCACTAAATTCATAATAATTATATTATTTTATAAAATTACACATAATAATACAAAATAAATCATATATTTTTCTAACTATAATTAAATAATATTAGTATAAATTTTAAAAAATAATTAAAAATCTAGGTTGTTACAAACTTTTCGCATCTGTACCTTTAGTATTTCTTTATGAATTCCGCCTACATAAAACGATTGGGTATATTTTTCAGACACAAAGGTTTAAAGACTCTTTTTCTTTCGTGCTTTGAATTTACCCATTTGCCTAACACACAAACCCTTCATGTCTACCGATCCTCTCTTTCTTGCTTCTCGTTACCAATGGAGTCTTCTTCTTTGAAAGTACCAACTGGCGAAGGTATAAGCCCAACAATGGCTTTGAAAAGATGTATTGAGAAAGAAATTGCTAAATTTAAAGCTGATGGATCGAGTACCATAGACGGACGCCTCTCTGTCCCTCGCCATAGCAAAAAACAAGAATATGTCCTAGGTCTTATTTTTCGAGAGGTTCTCGCCCAACTCCCTGCTTTGTACCCTCGTTTGGAGGACTATTTTCTTCTCTATGAAGGGGGGCTTGACTGGAGAAATTGGAGAATGAACCGACCTCATCGTTGCTGGCCAACATTGAGGGCTGAGTGAGAGAAATGGTATGACAGGGTCGTGCCTGCAAGAGAATGAGACCTATAAGAGCTCTGTATTCTCAACGCCCTTTGTCTTTCCAAGCTTATCATTCCTGAAGACCCTTTTTTGATTCCTGCCGCTCTTTGCTTTTGGAATATAACCTTTAACTTTTTTCAATTTCGGTGTGGTATGATGGCCCCCACCGTTCTTGATATCTTTCATCTCTTAGGGCTTTCACCACTCGGTACTCCTTTTATACCCAGCTATCCAAACCTTTTGGTTAAATTTTCCCTTCCACCTTTGAATTCTTCTTTCAGTGACTTTGTAAAGGCTGAAAATAAAAAGAAGGGCCCTGTGAGTGATTGAGAACTCTTCTCCTTTATTTTATATTGGTTGTGTAAATTTCTCTTTTGTACATTGTCTCAACGAATCATGCTTGAGTTTGGCCCACTTGCAAAGGCTCTTGTTTTGAAGAAACGAATTGCCTTGGTCCCTTATCTTTTAGGCCATGTCTATAGAGCCTGCTCCCAATTTTGTGAAAGACCTCTTGATATCAACCAGGGAGGTCCCCTTTGGGTGTTTCAACTTTGGCTCTTTGCATACTTCACTGATCTGCATCCCAAGTGCTTGAAGTTCTTAGTTCAAGACCCTAGCACTTATGAAGAAAAGTATGCTAGAATTGCCCTTTATCTTGCTTCTTTTGCCTACTATCTTACCTTTTTTCATCAGCTTCTTGTTTCCCCAGCTACCATCTTCTTTTACCCCTTCGATGCCAATAAAGGGCCAACTTGGCTAAAAACATTCTTGACTGATAGAGAGTGTTCCATCCCATCGCATAAAGATATGTGGGCCTCTATTTTGTTGCCAATAGAACTTTTTATTGGTACTATAAACCCTCGAGTTTGTAAATGCATATCTGAGATATACTGCCCCTCCCAGTTTGCCAGACAATTTGGGCTTACCCAAGGAATTCCCATTCCACTCTACAGTCTCTCGAATATCCATCTCATAACCAAAGACCTGAGAGTGTCTAAATCTAAACTAGAGGAGATAACATTTAAACTGTTGAAAGACTTGAGTGAGTTTAAATTTACTCCTTTCCTCCCCTCTGGCTCAGCTTTAAAAAGATTTCAAAATTGGTGGATAGTTAATATGAAGGTGCATCTAGCAATACATCCCCATGATTTACTAGTAGAGCTAGGTGTGCCTTCTAAGACTAAACCAAAAGAAACTGGGACCATCCCCTCTACTTCTACAGCTACCAAGACTACTCATGCAGTCTTACTCATTCCTTCCAGAGTTACTAGAGCTACTTCGAAAAAGGGTATGCATTTTTAATTTTTCTTTCTTTTAGAATTTTCTGTTTGTTTTCTTCATATTCATACTACTTGGTGTAAGGTCTCCACAAGAAGAATCTCCCAAGAGAGCTGAAGCTCTGGCTATTCTTAAGGATAAACATTAGCAGAAAAAGAAAAGAAAACTAGTACTCACTCTTGAGGAGTCTGAGTCCCAGATTGAAGAGAAAGAGACAGAGAAAGAGCAGGAAATACCACTGCAAAAAAAAAAAAAAAAAAAAGAAAAAAGAAGATAACCATCTCTCCTTCTGACTTGGTCGAAGATCTTACTTATGAGACAGCTGTCAAAGCAGTAGAGAAGGAATACTCTAAATAAATAATTGTTTTCCAGAGGGCTGAAAAAAGGCGACAACAGCAACTACTAAGGGATGAAGCAGCTGCTGCTGATACAATCCAAAGGGAAACTGCGAGAAAGCAACACACTGCTGAGCATTATTCGCTTCGTAGTTCTCCCATCATTGCCATCACCTCTGAAACCAGTAATTTTCTTTTGTGTCTCTGCTTTCCTTTCTCAAATTCTTGATATTGAGACTTAACATTTTTTTTGTATTTCTTCTTTTGCAGCAACAACTACTTTGCATTCTTCTTTAATAAGGATTCCTTCAGTTTCATCTGAAGTTGAACAACCTCAAAATGTGGAGCCAATTCAAACAATACTCCCACTCCCTAGTCCTACATTTTTCATACCTTTCTTGAGGCAAAATATTCTTGCATCCCTATCCTTTAGCTTGACTCCATACTTTCCTCACCTATCTTTCAACTCTACTCAATTTGCTCTCCTTTTAAGCCTTGTTGTTCCTTCATCTTCTGAGGAAATTCCAGCTATCACTTCAGCTATTACTTCATCTTCAGTGATAGCTGATTCCCGTAGAGAAGACATTGGTAGCTCACCAATTCCTTGTCCGTTATCTCTACCTAGCTCCAGTCCCTCTTCTCTTGACCTACTGGTAGCTAAGACTATAGATACCGGTAGGGATACTTCATTTTCTCCTTCTATCCCTATGTAGCCATTTCTTCCTCATATCAGTACCCTTTCTGTGCCAACCATGTCAACAGAAGAAGTGGACATTTTTGAAGCTAAGCTAGCTAACCTTTTTGACGTGTCTTCCATCACTTCAACAGTTAACAATGAAACTGAGCCATTAGTCCTAGCTGACTCTCTCTTAGAAATCTTTGAGAGCTTTTCCTCCTCCAGTAGAACTTTCTTGCCTTCGTTGGACTTGGGTAGTTGTTTGGAATTGCTGATATCCTTCTCGAGGATCCCCTTCGAAGCTTTACAACGGCCTATTATTAAGAATGGCTTCCTCTAATGCTGCAAAGTTATTGAGCAATCCAGCATGACTATTCTAAGTCATTTATCTCAGGCGACAGCCACCATTAACTTTTATATCAACATCTACCATGTTGCCAAGGCTGCAGAAGAGAAATTGCTGAGAGACCAGAGTTTTATTTCCAAAATACATGCTGAAGTGTCAGAACTGAAAGAGCAACATTCCTCTGTCTCCCAATTTCGAGCTCAACTATTGGAGAAGAAAGTTCAACTTGAAGAAGAGTTATCAGCAATCAACCAAGCTTTAGATCGAACTGCCACTAAGCTGCAAATCACTAATCAAGGATTGGCTGATCGAAAGCAGGAGATGGTTACAGTCATTCAGTTGTTCCCATCTCTTAAGAGTAGAGAACCTATTGTAAAGGAACAACTGAAACATTGTACTGACTTTTAGGCCAATTTATAGCTACATGTATTCAACTTATTATGAAATAAATCCTTATTTATCATTTGAGTGGTTTCATGTTCTTTTCATTTAGCACTTATTTTATTCCTTGTGTTTCCCACACGATTGGATAATAAGGCTTCAAATATCTGCCATTCATCTTCTTGGGATGTACATATCCATTCAAAATTTTCAAATAATATGCTCCCAAATGCAAGACTCTATGAACTAGATATGGTCCCTCCCAGTTAGGTGACCATTTGCCAAACTTGTGGCTTTTAATCCCTATTGGGAGTATTGTCTTCCATACCAAATCACCTTCATCAAAGCTAATGTGCTTGACCTTCTTACTATAGTTTTTGGCTGCTTTCTTCTTTTGGAAAAGAATGCTATTTAATGCCAAAATTCTAGCTTCATCCATACTTTCTAATTCCAAGTACATACTCTAATGGTATTGCTCAAGAGATAACTGATCCTGGCATCTCACCCTCAAGGACTTAACATTAATTTTCATAGATAGCACTGTATCATGGCCATTTACTAAAGCATAAGGTGTGATTCCTATACTTGACCTTGGAGAAGTCATATAAGCCCATTATACATCCAACAGCAAGTTATGCCAATCCTTGGGATTGTCTTCCACAACTTTCTGTATTTCTTTCTTCAAGGACTTATTGGATGATTCTGTCTGATCATTGGCTTGTGCATAATAGGGGGAAGAATTAACAAGGCTAATTCCAAACTCTGCCACAAAAGACTTTACCATTTTCTCATCAAATACAGTCCCATTATCAACAGTTATAGTTTGTGGGATGCCAAATATGTGGATCAGATCTTTAATGAATCCAATAACTTCGATCTAGTCTACAGCCTTATATGGCTTAACTTCGACCCACTTAGTGAAGTAATATGTGGCCACTAAGATGAAACAATGATGCTTCAAAAAAGGTGGATGTATTTTCCTTATTATATCCATAGCCCATCCTCTAAATGGCCAAGGCATCACAACCGCATGCAGATCAGTTATGGCTACATGTCTTATTGTTCTATGCTTTTGGCATGCCTGACAGCCTCTAGCATATTCTATGCAATCCTTAAGGATGGTTGGCCAATAGTAAGAATATCTTCGAAATAGCCATCTTTACACCAGGTTGATGAGCACCACAGATGTCTTCGTGAACCGAAGCCATGGTTGTCAATGCTTCCTTTGAACCTAAACATTGCAATAATAACCTATCTGCCCCCCTTTTGTAGAGAGCATTACCATACATTATGTATTGCATAGATTGCAATTTGATTTTTCTGCTAGCTTTCAAAGATGGGCCAACTAGATGCTGCATTATTGAATGCCTCCAATCTTGTTCTCGTAAGTCATTATGATTGACTTCTAAGACCATATTCCTTCTATTCAAAGGTGGTATTATTTTTTGATATGTTGTTTGGCTTATGTTCTTTTAAGTGTTATCCCTTCTCTTGAAATTCAAAAGTTTCTGAGCTACATCATTAGCTTTATTATTCAAGAATCTTGGGACATAAGTTACATTTGCTATCTGAAATTGAGAAAACAAATGTAGTGCAACAACATAGTATGGCAACATGCTTACACTTTGACATTTGAAAATTCCTTTCACCTAGTTAACCACCAATTGAGAATCTCCAAATATATCAACTATATGAGCTTGTAATCCAATAAGTATTTCCAGTCTCATTATTAAAGTTTCATATTCAACTTGATTATTGGAACAAGTAATTTCAGCCATTCTGAAACCATGTGTGGTTTCTACCCCTTATGGTGACTTAATCACCACACCAATTTCAGTTAGACCATTGGCTTTTGATCCATCGAACCACATTTGCCATGGTTCAACACTAACCATACCAGGTTCCATTATCTCTTGGCTTTCTGTTTGACATGGATGGTCTGCCAAGAAATTAGCTAAAACTTGTCCTTTTATTGCCTTTTGGGGAACATATTCTAGATGAAATTATGATAAAGCTAGTATCCATTTGCCAATTCTTTCTCTCAACATAGGTCTAGATAACATATATTTAACCAAATCTGTAGTTGCAATTATCAAGACAGTTGTTAGCAAAAGATAGTATCTTAATTTCATTGCAGCAAAATACAATATAAGGCACAACTTTTTCACAGCTGAATATTTACATTCACAAGAATCTGGAAACCTACTAAAGTAATAAACTGCTTGTTCTTTGTCTTCTTCATTGTCTTGGGCTAAGAAAACTCCCAGCGAATCTTCTGCTGCAGCTATATACAACTTCAAGGGCTTATCACCGTTTGGTGGCATCAGCACTGCAGGGTTGGCCAAGTAGGTTTTGATTCATTCGAAAGTAATTTGATGCTCTGCTGTCCACACAAATTCCTCTTCATCTCTCAACCTTAATAAGGAAGAAAATACTTTAGTTTTCCCTGCAATATTAGAAATAAATCTTTGAAGAAAATTAACCTGTCCAAAGAATTTTTGTAATTCTTTCTTACTTGAGGGAGGACTGGCTTCAATGATAGCTTTGGCTTTGTTCTGATCAATCTGTATTCCCTTCTTGTGTACTACATAGCCCAAGAAGTTTCCAGTTGATACGCTAAAAGCACATTTGAGAGGATTAAGTTTCAACTTGAACTTTGTCGTTCTTTCAAAAGCTACTTCCAAGTAAGACAAATGTCTCTCCATGGATTGGGACTTCACTACAATGTCATCAATGTAACACTCTAAATATCCTCCAATGAGATCATGAAAGATAGTGTTCATAGCCCTTTGATATGTTGCCCCAGCATTCTTCAGACCAAATGCCATCTTAACCCATTCGAAGATACCAATGTTCCCAGGATATCTGAATGTTGTCTTATGGATATCCTCTTCTGCAATGCAGATTTGGTTATAACCAGAGTGCCCATTCATTATTGATAAAATCTTGTGCCCTGCTGAACTATCCACCAACAAATCTACTATGGGCATAGTGTACTCATCTTTTGGAGTTGTTAAATCCAAGTTTCTGAAATCGATGCATACCCTCATTTTACCATTCTTCTTAATTACAAGCACAATATTGGATAGCCATTTAACATATCTGACTGTCCTAATAAAGTCTGCCTTAAGGAGCCTAAGAATTTTCTCCTTGACCTTCTGAATCACTTTAGGACTCATCCTTCTTGGTTTTTGTTTGTATGGCTTGGAATTAGGCTTCATGGGGAGCCTATGTTCCACTAATGACCGTCCAACCCTGGTAGTTCATTGTAAGACCTTGCAAAACAATCTTTATATCTCTTCAAGACTAACAACAACTAGTCCATGTCAAGAACACTTAACCAAGCACTAATGTAGGTGGTTGCTGTGTAGAACCTTAAGTTAATTTCTTCCAAGGGGTCTTGCACCTGAGAACTCACTGAAGCTCCTTTTCTGATTTCTTCTGTCTTCGAAGCAATCACCTTGCTTTGTCCTGCTTCCAATTTCTTTGATTCAAACATCTTTACCCTTCTCCTCATAGACAAAGTTTATCCATAAGGCTTCTTCTTCCTATATCTCCTGGACTTTTGTTTCAATGTCCAAAGCACAGTATTTATCAAAGGCCAAAAACCTGACCTGCTGCTGCTCCTGCTTACAGTCAATTACCATGGCTTCTCAATCTTGCTCTTGCACGTTCTGGACTATTAATCTTATGTCCAATACTAAGAATTTAATTAAAGCCAAAGATCTGGCCTCCTGGGTTCCATCTTTTTGCCTACAACCAGGTATCATTGTCATCCTTGGCAACAAACTCTTCATCAACACTTTTTAGGACTAAGTGTTTCAGGTGTGCTAATTCCTCATCAGCCGTCACTTTGGCTGATCCATTAGGTTTTCTTAGTATACTGAGTGGTGTCACTCTTTCAGTATACAATTTGACCTCTGCAAAATCTACACAAGCTATGAAGGGTTGAGGGTCTACATTGATCTCTTCTGTCTCTCCATTGCACAAGGCCATCATGATCTTCTGATGTAAAGAGGGAAGGCACACATTTGTTGATGTGAATCCAATCCCTTCCAAGTAGAGCATTATACTTAGCATTACTGTCAATAACAAAGAATGCTGTCATGCAATCCCTGGTTTCCCCACTCAGGTTGATGAGCAAAATACCTTGGGCCATCTGTTTGTCCCCAGCGAAACCAGCAATGGTTGTGCTGGTTGGGATTAATCTGAGGTTCCTCTTTCCTAGTTTCTTCAAAGAAGATTTCGAAAGCAGATTTATCGTTGCCCCATTATCCACCAATACTCGATTCATCTGTATCCCATCGAAGAAGGCCTTGATATACAAAGGTTTGATATGCTGTGTCATGGATGTCGTGGGATACTCAAAAGGGTATGAGAGGTTAATATTCACCTCTTCCTCACTCTCGTCTCCAGTTTCCATTGGTGTGGCCACTTCGGATTCGTCTTGCACCATACTCACTTGTGAGTCTTCACTAGAAACTAGAATTGGGTCAATCCCCTGACCTTGGTTTTCATCTTCAGCTTGAAACTCTTGTGGTAGTATATGCACCATATTCACTGACATAGGAGGAAACGAGCCAAATTGGATAACTGGCTGTACCTGCTTATTTTCTTGGCTAACTTGTCCAGTTACTTCAGAAGTATCGTCCATGCTACATTTTGGCACTTCATTACTAATAACCTCCTTCGAATGGTTTGTTTCTGCTGGTTTTTCGACCAAAAATGTCTATTCAACCATGAAGGCTTCGAACATTTCCTCCTCAACCATCTCCTTCCTTTGGCCTAGGCCAACTTCTCTCTCTATCTCACTATCACTTTCCATCAAAGCCTTTTCCAATCCTGCTAAACTGGATCTTTCTTTGGCTTTTAATTCGGAGTGAACTTTGGCCAACTGCTCTCTGCTGCAACTCATTTTGTCTTGAGGAGTGGAGTTTAGACTATGATCTGACTTTGGACTTTTTTTTCCCTTTATCTGGTCCTTTGACTGGACCAATGAAGAGCTTTCTCCACTTTTTTTCAGATCCCTCTAGTACTGAGTGTACCTTCGCTGGATCTTCTTCTTTTGAGATCTAGAAATTAATGGGACCATATTTGGTTCCTTTGTTTTTGGATGCTTTAATAACACCTAATTATTTGGAGCCATTAAAGGAGGTTTAACCATCATACCTTGGTCTCCAACAACATTTCTTTGGGTAGACATTTCCCTAGGTTTGTTCTGTATGACAAACCAATCTGAAACTCCAGGTACTCATGAACCCACTAGCCCAGTTATCGAACTGTCACTTTCTTCCTTCGAAATCAGTTTCGAAGCTGGCTGTAAAGGCCACTGCTTGGCACTGATCCCCTTCATTGGGCCTAATTCAGGTCTTCCATGAAGGTGGCCACTTTCCTTTTTGTGTGAGGCTGGTTTAGGGGGCCAATCTCTGGCTTTGATCCCATGACTTGAGCCCACTTCAAGTCTCTTCTCAGGATGATTGCCCTCTATTCTGTATTAGTTGGGTGGTTTGAATTCATGTAGAGGTCTCTTCCCCTTGAAGTGCATTCTATTAGCTCAGCCATGAATAGCTGTTGCCTAGTACCAGCTGGATATGGCCTTTTGTTACAGGCACTGGCTGGTTTAGGACGCCTCTGCACATCCTTGTAATACTGTTTCCCATCAATCAAAAACCCTTTCAACCACTTGCAGCTCAACCGGTACCTAGGACACATTCTTTGCATAACCGCTGCCTCTAAAGAATCATCATCCAATGCCTCCTCATCAGAGTCTCCCCTCTGGTCTGCAAAGCCCAGTCCAACAACTGGTGAACTTCTAGCATCTTTCTTGACATTAGTCTGGTTGGCAACATGCATTTGCACATTGACCTCTTCTAATTCTTTCAAGGATAAGTTCTGGAAGTCTGGCATAATAACATTGGTTGCTACTTCTCCAATTTCTGGGAATGGATTAGTGTCAATACCCATGGCCTTTTCTGCTTTAGGTGAGAATTTTAAACTCCCATTTCAAATTTGCTTTTGGATCCTGTCGCGAAAAACAATATAGTTTTTAGTTGAGTGAGATCAAGAATTATGCCATTTACAATATATTTTTCCTTTAAGTTCCTTTGGAGACAGAATTTTGACTCATTTTGGTAACTTCAAGAAGTTTGCTGTAAGCAAATAATCAAAAATATCATCTGCCTTTGTTAAATCGAAAGAGTATTTCCTATGAAGGTCTTTCTTTTTAAACTGCTGGTCAATGGTTGTGTCTTTATGAATTAATGCCTTACAGATCACAGGTTCTTTCCCTACAATTCTTGTTGCGTTAATCTCATAATTAGCATCTCTATAATACATCTTGTATGATGCATTACTTCGATCTTGTTCTTCCTCTAGTAATGCTTCGTACCTAGACACCTTATAGGTTAGTTCCACTAAGTCTCTAAATTCAGTTAAGTCAAACTTCTTTCGAAGTCTAAACTCTAAACCATTTTGAGCCAATCTCACGAATTCAGGCTCTGGTAGGATAATCTTACATTTGTTTCGTGCTCTTTTGAATCTGGCAATAAATTGAGTAGCCTTCTCATCAGGCCTTTGACTCAACCTTGCCAAGTCTGCCATGGAAACTTCTGGCTCCGTCTAGAAGAATTGGACATGAAATGTCTCCTCTATTTGTTGCCAAGTTTTGATAGAGCCAAGTGTAAGGTTAATATACCATACAAAGGCTGCCCCAGTTAGAGAATTTGGGAACAGTCTTAGCTTCATGTAATCATTATTAGTAAATTCGCCACATTGAGCAGCGAACCTGGCAATATGCTCCACTGTTGACTGGTTTCCATTCCCATAAAAAGAGCAAAGTTTGGTATCCTAAACCCTCTTGGGTATTCATGTACCCTATCTACCAATTCTGGATATGGTTTCTTGTACACAAGAGTTTGAACCCCCCGAGCCATCAGTTCACATATCTCTCTAACAATGTCAGTAATTTGATCCCTAGGAACCATATTTCGTGCTTGTTGAACCACTACTGGAGGAACAACTACAGGATTTGATGGACAATCTTGTATCTGAGGTCCTCTTGGTTCATAGGGCGGTATATTTGGGACCGGTTTTCCTTGTGGTGCTGGTTGTTGAGGGTATGGGTGACCCTTTTGAGCATGTCCTGCGAAAAGACCTGCGAAAGTGCTGGAAGAGGTGTTGTGTCTCTTCCAGTCGCAAGAAACCCTTCTAACCCCCCGGGTACAAATTCGAACATAGGATTAGTGAACCTCCTTCTGCCAGGAGTGGCTTCAAACATCGGATTTGGAAGCATCCTTATGCCATTTTCTTGTGTTAGCCCGGATCCACCAATTTGCATGGTTTCATTATTAAGTAATGAGGCATTTTGATTTGTCACGGGTCTCAAAAGAGGCTCATACCAAGACTAAGGTCATGGTCTTTCATAGTTTTGGTTACTAGTTTGACCATTAGTATGTCCATTACTCTGCATAGGCTGTTTATCTCTAGCCAATCTTTGCTGAGAGACATTTGAAATTTCCTCTATGTGCCTTGCGTTAGTTAGTTGATAAGTATTCATTCGAGCCAAAAAGGATGTTGTTCATCTTTTCATTGTGTTCATTAACTGCTGTTCCATGGCATCTATTAGGCCTCTCCATGGGTTTATTGACTGAGTAGATGGAACAATGGATGGTTCAATTCCTTGGCTTCGTCCAATATTTTGAACATGTGATATTTGCTCCAAAGTGCTAGTCTGTTCGACTATAGGTTCTGATAAAAGAGGTATTTCCACAAGATGTGTTATCACATTATCTCCTGGATTAGATATTTCTACCTCTCCTTCCACACCTTCTTTCAAGTGTTCATTTTTTCATTGTCTCCTACGTCTAGCCATTTTAATTAGTCCCACCAGGCGTGCCAAAAATATATGTTGACTTTTTTGGCTTTCGAAGGTTATTATTGTAATTTTGAGCGTGCCAGCAAAGATCAATCAGTTCTTACAGAATATTAATTACCAATCAATTATCAGACGATTGTGTTTTAGTACTTTTAGCCTCAATGAAAAGGACTTTTACTAGTGGCTTTGTTTAGGAGAATTAAGCAAACAACGATTAAATAAAAAATAATTGTAGCATTTCATTAAGTAAAATGAAAGACTTACAATGATCTAAATTAGTCTCGTAGAAGTTTACAATAACAAACTACTTGAAACTACTCTTATGAACGAAGTGCAGTGCAGGAATTTGAAGTGCAGAAATGTAAAGAACAAGAAATATAAAAACTGGAAGGAAAATAAAGTAAATAAAATTATTTTTTGGATATAAGTCTGGGGCTTTTTCTGGAGCCTTCTCTACTATTTATACTTCTCAACGACAACCGTCGAAATGAATTTCTAACCATCGAATCATCCCTCCATGATCGCTAATCATGTTTCCTCACAATTAGCTCCACTATACCATATCTGCAGTTAGGCTTCCCTCCTGATTTTGAATGTAAGTATATGAGTAACCGTTAAAGCCACGTCATCTTGCATCTCTTTACTGATCCAATGCTACACAGATCTACAATAACCAATACTAATTACCACATATGCGATTACAATTGAAGATTTGAATTGTCTTCTCATATTGCTCTCATCTTGCCACTTGTTGAACTGTGATTGACTTATACAAAATATGTAATCAACAGTATCCAAGTCAAAAATTGCACACAAGGCTTTTAATAGTGTTGAAAAACTTGCACAATCTTTTTACTATGCTCATCTATTACACAAAGATTTATGGGAAGTGTTATGGATATGTATATATAGGTTTGCATGCAGGGGCAGAGTCAAAGAAGACCAGGAGATCACATGCCACTCTCAATTTTGAGCTTTTTTTTGTTTTTGTTTTTATTTTATAGTTATATATAAAATATATTTTTTTAGGATAAATCACAAATACATCTTTTAAAATTTACTTAAATTATAAATTACCTTTATAATTTTAAAAATTATATTATGTCTCTTAAAATTTCTAATTTCATAACAAATAGGTCCTTTTATTAATAAATCATCAAATTAATTAATAATTTTTAATAATGTTAAAATTTTATTTCAATTAATAATTCAGATAATTTTATTATTGTATAGGTGAACAGTTAGAAATTTCATTTTTTCAATTAATTCTGTTAAATAAAAAATTTTGACAGGGAAGTATTTGTAATTTTCTAAATCACAAGGAGCAATTCATATTTTAAGCAAACCTCAGGGAGTGTATTTGTAATTTACCATTTTTCTTAACATGTTATTTGGCTAAGGATTTATTGTATTGTTCACAATAAGAAGTTATTTGATACTTTAGGAGCACTATGTGGTATTATTTATATAGTAGTCTAAACCAATAGTGTAATGAGAAATCTTATGAATTGAATATAATTAACTTATTATTTTCAAGTAGTTGACAAATTACTTAGTGTGATTTGTGATTTCTTATTCTTTGAGTATCACAAAGGCAACACCATATGGTACTCTAAGATTATTTAATTATTTCTATTTAAAACATATAATTTGTAAGCAATATCATCTCTTTAATATTTTCTGTCAAATAAAAATTAAATAGATTTTATAATAATTTGTACTATAAATGATGTGTTTTTATTTTCTAAAATTAAGAATTTTGATCCATAATTTTGTGTGCTAAACTTACAAACTTACATTGCTATCCCGCACCAAACTATTACACACTATTATAGAATTTTGATTTGTTCTTATTAATAATGATTTTTAATTTCTTATACTTAAATTTAACTCATAAAATTATTATTATTTTAATGTTGATCATGATTTTTTTAAATAAAAAATTATAATTAATAAGTGTTTCCTCTTACTTAATTTTCTTACTCCGCTATTATTTGCGTGTATACTTGGAAGATATACAATTCAAAAAATATAGTTACACACTCACTTTTGAGTTGGTGTTTGTTTAGCATTTTTAACAATTAATTCCACACTTACTTTTGAAAACTCTTTCTAATGCGAGAAAATTTGAGCTAACCAGTCGTCCTACCAGACGTCCCACTTGTCGTTCCACTGGTTGACTGACCGGTTGACCGGAACAGTGTTCGGTTTTTTTTTTGCACCTGTTATTTTTATTTTTCAAAAAAAAGTATTTATAAATTTTTTTATGAGTTTTGAATAGAATTTTGAGTTGTATGTTTAGTTATAAGTTATAAATTTTTATATCAAATATCATATATCACATCATTCAATTCAAACTCAATTTAAAACTCTTTTCAAAATTTATAATCAAATAAATTTTTCACACTCAAATCATAATTTCAAAACTTATAAACTCATAATAAAATTCTATCCTCAATTCATAATTCTAAAACACTATTCAACACTGGCTTATCCATCCCGATATTACTTCCAACACTTGACACTTCAGACTTTTGGCCAAAGCAAAAGGGTTTTTTTATTTGGTGGAGCTTGGGCCTCAACGATTTGTGCAAAATTGGTGTAAATTATACGATGAACAGTTGGATTGTCGTATTCTAAAGTGGACAAGTCAGATGTTGAATTCTGCTCCACTAGTTTGTGGGCTTTCCCTAACTTCAAAGAGTTTGAATCTCCTTTAAAAAAAAGTGAGAGTTTTATACCACAACTCGATTTGTTTGTTACAAAAGTTTTATATTCATCGTAATTTTAACATATTTTTATTTTAGTGATTTTCAATAATATTCACCAACAATTTATTTTTAGATGGGAAGTTCGTAATTTTCACCTACGGTCAGGGGCGGAGGCAGCTTGGGCCTAAGGGAGTCACGTGCCCCCCTTGACCTTTGAATTTTTTATTTTTTTTCAAATGTAGCCTGCCTTCCACTTTCATACACATTTAAACCCATTAACCCACTGACACACACACACACCGCACGCTTGTGGTGGAGGCTTTAATGCTATCTATATAAAAGAGGTGGAGCACCTCCAGACACTTTGCACAACCTATGTGGGACTGTGTGTTTGGAACCATAAAGTGAAGCTGAAATTTGTAGCTCTCATGTGATGCCCCATTTCTTCTTCTAATCGATGTGGGACTGAGGCCATATGATAAAGGCTACCATATGCTGACCAATTTATTCATTACATGTCAAATGTATAATTTTTATTTGTTCAACATTAATTTTTTTATTATTAATAAGCAAAGCATATTTTTAGATTTCAAAATTAATTCAACTATGACAAATTAAGATTAAAATAATCAACACAAGAAAATTATTGAGTTTGACCAATTTATTCATTACATGTCAAATGTATAATTTTTATTTGTTCAACATTAATTTTTTTATTATTAATAAGCAAAGCATACTTTTAGATTTCAAAATTAATTCAACTATGACAAATTAAGATTAAAATAATCAACACAAGAAAATTATTGAGTTTCAAAGGAGTTGCTAATGATTTTAAAATTTTCACCATTGAATCGCCCGATTCTTGATACGTATTGCTTGATACTTTTGATACCGTTACACCACGACCAATACCGGTTTGTTATCTAATACCTCTATTTAGAACCATGTTCACAAGTGGATTGGACCGTGCCATTTAGAGTTGTGAGAGGCTAATTACAAATTTCACTCCCAATGATTTAATTTGTTTATTTTTTAATTAACTATGTTTAAATTATTCATTTAAAAAAAAAATCGACAAAAAATCATAAAAACATTCGTTTATCATATTTCTTTTCCAAAAAAAAAAACAAGGGTTGATAAACTTTTCATTTTATAATTTGATTCAAATTTCAGTTTAATCTCAATTGTTTCAATTTAAATAGTTTGGTTCCTACATTTTAAGTTTAGTTTCAATTTGAAATTTCGTCTAAATTTCTGTTATGCCTACATGTATACCTTAAAAAAATTTGCAAGCATTGACAAAGAGAGAAGGAGAGACAGATAGAGAGAGAGAGGATAAAAATTAGAGAAGCTATCAATGGAGAGAGGAGGTTGGAATCCAGTGATGCACAGGAGAAAAGTGTGTGGCCAGCATGGATTTCGAAAGGGGGCAAAAGGCGCAATGCTCAAGAAATTACAAACTTACATTACTATCGCGCTGAGTTATTCTACACTGTTTTGGATATGCAAATTCAAGAACTAAAAATTATAAACTTCTTGTAATGGATATTAATTTTTAATGTTTAACATTAGTTCGAAAAATTATTATTATGTTATTGTTATTGATTAGGGAAGAAAAAATTTGAAATTATAATTAATGGGTGCCCCCCCTATATCAAATTCCTGGCTCCGCCACTGCCTACGGTTCAATTTTTTATTTTATTTTATTTTTGGGTGCTGATTTTCGACTTCACAATCAATCAGATTTCTCTACCGAGATCTAGAGAACTTAGTTGGAGAGTACGTGACAGAAGAAATTAAGTGGTATACCTACACACAAGAGAATGAGAAATACCACAGTAACTCGTCCATCTGAAGACACTCCGACGATCAAGTTAGTAACTTATCTCTCAAAGCTATCAACTCAAGTAACAGTGCATAAGTAAAAGCATATCTTAAATCTACATAAGTGCCTTACTTTTATAGTCAATAGTACCCTCGTCTCCTAAAAATATAGGACTCAAGAACAATAGTTATTCCGAACTCTCAGTTAGATAAGAATAATCCCACTTAAGAGTCTCATCTTTATCCAAATTGAACGCCTTGACTTATCTAGGACTTTTATCCTCTATTCGACAATCTCGGATTCTGATATTATCGTACCACATCTTGACAATATCACAACAATCTTGACAACATGACTCGTCCACGTGACACCTTGGCCAATCATCTTGGCCACGTGGACAATCTTAAAAATATGTCCCCACACATATTAAGTTTCATTATTTTTAAATATAATTGTCTCCATACATTATTTTTATTATATGAATGCAAATAAAATTTCAAATAAAATAGTAAAATAAATCCGGTGTTAAAACAACCTTTCTCTTAAAAAAAAAAATTTGTCCCAAGGCCAACCAAAAGAGAAATACTATTTGTTATTAGGGGGTGAATTTCATCTATTTACATAATTTAGACGGGTTGCTGTTCGTACTTGTCATGTTTTAATTATTCAAATCATTTATATTTTTGAACACTTCAGGTATATCATCCATATGAAAAACTAGACTAATCCGATAATCATAACTTATTTAATTAATTGTGTTTGTTATAAGAAAAAAAAATGAATGGTCTATTTTAAAAAATAAAATTGTTATCCATTTTTGGGATAACAAATAAGATAAATTAAATATGTTATGATTATTAGATCGATTTAATTTTCTGTATAGATGATATACACGAAGTACCTAATAAAATGAACAATTCGAATTATCGAAACAAGACGCATGATATTCTTTCAAAATCGAACAACACTCTCCAATCCAAATTAGAAATGCCTATTTTGGAAATTGTTTTTCATGATTGTAAATGAGAAAAGAGCGGTAGCTCGAATATCGTGGCTCGAAAATGGCCCGAATTTCTATCCTTTTTTTTTTTTTCTTTTCTTCCTTCTTCCTTGAAAATTGTTTAAGAGCTCTAAAATAATGAGCTCTAATAGCTCTAAAAATACTGTAACCCTAATTGATGTGATGTTTTACTCTTAGTAATGCCTTTTTAGTGGTATGTAGCACCACTGTTCTTCCTTCCATCTCAAGCTGAAACTGATTTCAGAAAAAGAGAGAAGCAAGAGAAAAAGAGGAGGAAGAGAGGAGAAGAAAACAAAGAGAGGGGGCCATGGACGGAGATCACCACAACCCGCCATGGAAAAAGATCGCGAACCACTCAAACCCAACCCACCGCCATGGGCGGATGATTTTTTTGATTCAGTGGGTTGATTTGGGGTTTGGTTTTGATTTTTGATTTTGATTTTGTTTTGATTTTGATTTTGTTGTTGATGATGGATGTTGTTGCTGATGAGATGCTGTGTTGTTGTTGTTGCTGATGAGATGCTATGTTGATGAAGAGTTTTTGTTGATGATGATGCTCTATTCTTCTCCTCTCCCTTCTTTTCTTTGTTTTTTTGTTTTTGTTTTTTTTTTTTTTTTTTGACGAATCTATTCTTCCGAATATTTTCTTTGATAATTCGTAAAAAAACAGTAAACAGATTCGTTACTGTTTTTTAGATAGATGAAGAGATCAGTGGGCATCATTTTCAGAGCAGAGGAAGAAGAGCAAGGAAGAGAGGGGAAAAAAAAAAAGAGGTGCCAAAACGACGTCGTTTTGGCACCTCGAGCCATTCGGGGCTGGGTAAATTTGAGTTACGAATCGTGGTAGATTATAAATACCTCTCTAGAGTGTTGTAAATTTGATGGAGTGTTTTTAATGAAAATATGCTAACACTTCATTACAGCTAGATTTAGTGAGTGCAATCCATCCATGGTAGTCTGTTTTTACAAAAAATTTCCCATAACAGTTTTAAAAGTTAAATCTTTATAAATACCTTCAGAAATTATTTTTCCTGATCACAAATATTTACATAACTAAATTTCTCTAAACTCAAGAATAATTCTGAACAAAAAATTTGATCTTTATGAAGGATTTTTCTTGAGAAGAAATTATACCAACATTCCATTACAAAATATAATCAACCCAAATTACAATCTCTCCTTTAGCATTTTTGTGACAAAACTTTACAATTCGATAAACAAATTACAATATAACCGATACAATGTAAATCCTACGCTACCTCATAAACACAACTTATCACAATTCCTTGCAAAAAAAATCAGTCACTGACTCACAACCATTCAATGTAACTTGATTTTTTTGAAATAAACTCAAGCACAAATACCTCATATATATAGACTATCAAATAAGAAAATATTTACTAGAGGCATAAGCATTAGATACACATATAATTGCTATAAGAAAGAAGGAAAGATAATATTTAAAAATTATACACAAGGAAAAGGAAACAAGAATGAAGAGATAAACAAATAAAAAGGCATATTATATCTATTTCCTTTGCTTCAAATGATTATTTGGCAGCAAATAAAGAATGGCAATAGTTCTTCATGGTATGCACCCAACGCTCAGCCTATCATTTGCAATTGCGCAATTGAAGTTTCCAATCTAGCACTTGTCTATCTGTTCTAAACACAATAGCTCCTGCAAAAACAAGAGTTTGCAATTCAACTCATTTTGAATCCAACATCTATCTACAAAATCTATATATTCAATGATGGGTGTTGGATACTCTTAAAATATCATTCCTAAATTTATTTACACTGACGTGGCAATGGGTTGGATCTTAATTAATTGATTTTGTTTTAAATTGTCGTGTGGAGAAAAAATACTGCACACCAATTGTAGAATATATAGTCAAGCGGAATAGGGCTTTTTGATATTTAAGTGAGATGGGTAACACATACTCCATATTACTGTAATTTAGCACTCTAGTCTTCAAGACATATACTTAAGGCTGTATTTGGATCTAAGATTTGAGAACATATTTGTGGAAGGAAATAAAAAAAGGGTAGAAAGACAAAATTTGGCTTCTATTTTGCCACTTTGTCCTTCCTTATTTTTTTTTTTTCTTCTTTCTTTTCCTCCTTAAATCACTCATAAAATCCAAGATCCAAATACATCCTGAGCATCGGGGTGCCCTCCAGCCAACCACTCCGGCAGACCAGCTATTGTGGTGCTCAAGTTCGGATAAGAAGCTCATCCCTCAGACTCTATTAACAACCCAGTAAAGCTAAGTGCCCAGAATTTTATCTAAAAAAGATCAGGTGTGATTTAGATTCAATTCTAGATAAAATTTTGGGTTAAAAATTATGATTATGTAGCATTGTTGTATACAACCAATGTGCAGTAGGCTAAAAATCACTTACCTAGAGTAGGCATTAGAAAGGTCACTGCAACAACTCCAACAACCTTAAGCACCAACCCTGTTTTGATCATGTCTTTGATGTCAATATGTCCTGTGGTGAACCCAACAGTGTTTGAAGGCGTAGCTGTTGGGAGCATGAATGCTAGCTGTGCTCCAATGGCTCCGGGGACCATGAGAAGCAAGGGGTGCACGTGCATTGTCTGCGCAATTTGGATGAGCAGTGGTAGTAGGATGGTGGTGGTGGCGTTGTTGGAGGTGATCAACTCGGTGAGTGTGCCACTAATGAGGCACACAAGAGGGGCTATGGCTAAGTATGGGGCATCTTCCAAGAAATCTAATGTTTTTGACAACTCATCAGCAAGGCCGCTTGAGCGCACTCCATCAGCTATGGCTAGTCCAGCACCTAGCAGGAGTACGATGCTCCATGGTAGCTTCTTGCATTTGTTCCAATCCATTAGCTTCTCCCCCTGTTGCTTCTTGTTTGGAATTATGAACAATAAGGTTGCCATCATCACCTACATAGATTGAAACCTTTATTTAAGTCTCACCCATTGATTTTTAAGTAACAATTAATTAATTTTTTATTTTTTTTGAACAGCCAATTAATTAATTTGATCATGTATTTTTGTACATATGTGAAATGGGTGGGATCATCTGTCTCACTTTCTCTACCATTGCCTGTTTTCGTTCCTTATTGTTCTAACTGTTGATTTTGAATATGTATAAATATGTGATGGATATGAGACAGAAAATGAAACAGAAGAACTGTACTCATGTGAAAGGGCGGCTTGGTGCATGATGGTACAGGTTCAAGTGATAAAAATCGCCTCTCCATAAATGGAGGCAATGGCGGATCCAGAATTTTGATAGTGGGGGACAAATACTAAAGCAAATTATCAAGTAAAGCTTATTTGGGCACAAGACTTAATTTGGTTTTGTTTGATAAAAAAAATCAATTATCAATATTTTAAAACTATTCAAATATCATATATATCACTACAATAAAATCAGTGTAACATTCAAATTATAGAACTCTCAAATAATGAAGAAATGGAAATAAAAGTGAAAAATGCCAATAAACTGCACAAAATAAATTGAAATGCTTCGTTAGATTGACTTGTGAAGAAAATAAGGAAGCAATCTATGTCTCTGTTCTAGCCAATTTGGAAGAAGAATGAGAAGAAAAAAAAAAAATAAGAGAGGCACATATATAATTTTAAAAAGGGAAAAATTGAAAATCATTTTCAAAGCCTTAGGGTAAGGTTGCCGATATATTGCCCTCAACTCTACTTTGTCTCATGTACTGAATCACTCTTATATTTATACATATATATACATAGAGAGAGAGAGAGAGAGAGAGAGAGAGAGGTGTAGATATGGAGTACTCACACTAACAGTTCCCTCACCAGTCCTCCCTTGGAAGAGAGCTCCCCATCCTGGAATGTCATCAGTTATGCTCCTTGTCATCCACAATACTATTTGCAGCTGCACACCAACCAACAACCTCTCTCATGTTAATAATCTCTATTCTAATCTAATCTGAATATATCTAAGTCTTTACCTTTATTTATTATCATTGCTTAATTAACGTATAAGTAAAAAGTAAATTGCATAACTCACCGAAAACACAGTCAATATCATCTTTTCAGCAAAAGCCATTGGACCTGCCCACCACATCACATGGAAGTTAATTACAATTTATTTACTACCTTAATTCTGAATTGCCTATGCATTAAAGGGTGAAGAAAATCAAATCACACCCCATCTTCATTATAAACCTATCAGTTCTTCTATGAACACATAAATTGGTCGCAAAATCATACACAAAATGCATATAAATAGATGATATTTTAAGAATTTGTTAACAGAGTCCACTTTTAAAAAATATTATGTAATATACATTCTATGTCCAGTTTTGTGGCCAATTTATGTGTTCATAGAATTATTCTAAACTTTTATTTGATTCAGGCTTTCTTAGTTTGGGGGAAAAAAAATCAGTTTATTTATTGGACTTTCTAAATTTTTGTCTGTAGTTTTGATCAAATTTGAATTTTCTTTTCAATTAATAGATTTTTCCTAGGCATTTTTTAGTCTGAACCAAACTAAGTAGGTGTTTGGCATTCACTAAAAAAGTACACTTTTTTTTGCATACATACACTTATTTGGGTCACATCAATCAACATTTATCAACATCTTCTCTCTACTTTTCTACTCACTTTCTCTACTTTTCTACATATTTTTTATTTATTTATAAAAAGTCAAAAAATGCACTTATTTACAATATCCCAAACCAGTCATGAATAATGTAATTAGTAGGTCTCATAGATTCATGTTGGATTTGGATTCTCTCCGATGCAAAAAAGGGTCTTAATCCCATCAACAAATATTGATTTTTAATTTAAAAAAAATTAAGGGAGATTTTGAAGAACAAATGGTCAATCTTATCTTATTTTTAAAAGGATTAGGTTTCTATCATGTTAAGATCATATAATCTCAATATGAGATAATTTGAGGAACTTATAGGGCCTGCCACGAGTCTTGTTTTGATTGTCCGAATCGTTTATTTTGTAGGGCTCTTAATATATAGTATCCATAAAAAAAATCTAGATTAATCCGATAATCATAACATTTTCATTTTATAGCATTTGTCCCTAAAAAAATGAATGGTCTATTTCAAAAATATATTTGTCGTCCACTTTTTTAGAGATAAATGCAATAACATGAAAAAGTTATAATTATTGGATCAAACAAATTATTTTCATGAATATTATAGATTGAAGACCCTACAAAATGAATGGTTCAAATCATCGAAACAAGACTCATGATAGGCCCTATAGACCCCTCAAGTTCTCTCATGTTGAGATCTTAGCATGAGAAAAATTAAATTCATTGTTCTTAATCCCATCAACAAATATTGATCTTAAATTCAAAAAAAATCAAGGGAGATTTTGAAGAGTTGTTGGTCAATCTGATCTTATTTTTTAAAAAAATTGGATTCACTGTTCTTAATCCCATCAACAAATGTTGATCTTAAATTCAAAGAAATCAAGGGAAATTTTGAAGTAGTTGGTCAATCTTATCTTATTAAAAAAGAAATATAAATTGTTAATTTTAAATTTTAATGATATTTACACCCATATGTAATGAAATCAATGGGTTAAAATCCTTGGTGTCCATTAATCCACCGTTGTTTTAAAAATTCAAGTATAATTAGAAGTGAAAAAGAAGAAGATAAACATATGAAAATTTTCAATTACTGAAACCACAACTCTTACATTTATTCGTATTTATAAATACACATCTTATTCACATGTATAAATGCCAATAAATATAAGAGATTGAATATTTTCAGTGATTGTAACAGTGCACCCTGTTTGGAAACTTCCAAATAAGTGACATTTTTTTATTTTTTTTATTTTTTATCTTTAGTATTTTTTCAAAATTATGTCAAAAATTTTTACTTTTCCAACCCATATTATGTAGACGGATTTAAAAAAGTAAAAAAAAATTAAATTAAATTAAAAATTCCAAACTAAGCCCAAAAAATCTATTATTTTTACTTATTTTTATCTTTTTTAAGCTTACTTTGTAATTTTTTTTAACAAATTTAATTTTTTGATTTATCTAGCCAAATAGAATTTAAAAACTTAAAACTTTTTGAATTTTTATTAAGCGGAAACTTACCTAGGATTTCAAGCTCTCTCCTTAAATGGGCTTTATCCAAATAAGCAGATAAGGCCCGACCCGAGCCCCTTGAGCAATACAACAAGCAAAGTATGGCCCACAAAGCAATGAGAAGTAAGAGAGTCAATGGGAACCCAAAGAAAAACCATGTATTGAAGCTGATCGAACTTTCTTCAGGGAAATAACTCTTCCACATGCCAACCAATATGAGATTGACACCTGTCCCAGTAAGAGTACTCATCCCTCCTATAGCTACAGAGTATATAACCCCCAAGATAACTGCCCTGCTAAAGTTCTTGATAACGGCGTCGTCTTGTGTGGGCTCCGTCGGAAATCGCTGGAGGATTCCGGTGGCTACCGGCATCATCATGACAGCCGCGGGAGTGTTGTGCATCCACATGCTAATGAATGCTGTGGTGCCGCATATTCCGAGGAGGAGGAGTGGGGGATTCAGTGGATCTCCACAGAACATGAGGGTCACCTGATTGGTCACACGTGTATGTTCATGATTGAAAATCCAATCCAATTCACATCAAAACAAATGATTATAGAAGAGCCTCGAAATACAAAAATCAAAATTACTATATAACTGTCACAATTCTTTCACATGAGGTCTCACAATTTAAATTATTGTTTTTTAAATTATATTGCATATATTATTTATGAAAAAATTATATTAATTGATAATTATAACTATTAAAGTGACTCAATCATTAAGCTAAGGCCATTCAAAAAACTTTCAAAAGATTTTTATTACCAAAGATCCTAAACTTTAATAAACATGATAGAATAAGAGCTCATTTTAATATTTAAAACAAAGCTTTAAAAATTTTCAAGTCATTAGTCAGGTTAGTTTATAATATTTATTTATAAAAAAATGAATAGCTCAATATTATTTAAAAATTAAACAATATATGTTTTTAAAAACAAATGTAATAAATTAATTTAATTACGATTATTGAATCGATTCAATTTTTTATTTAAAAAATAAATAATTTAAATTATCAAAACAAAATTTATAATTCCTAAAAAAAAAAAAAAAAACCAGTCGTGTCCACTTCAAACTAGAGACAAAGTTGAACTATTGAATTCTATAGTAGAATAATGAACTATTATTGGTATAATGAACTATTATTGGTATAATATACTTCTCTATAGTAGAATAATGAACTATTATTGGTATACTTCTTTATCATGATTACATCAAGTTAGCATATTACCAATTTAAAAAGTCATATTCTTAGTAGAATTTGAAAACGATAACTGGTAGACTTTTTTTTTTTTTTTTGGGATAAATGTGGTTCATCTTAGAAGAGTCAAGAATGGTTTCCTAAACAAAATATTATAACCAAATCAATATCAATCAGAAGATAAATTATAGATAATATGAAGATAGAATATTATATATAAATGAATAAATAATGCTTAGAGGTTGGTTTTAAGGTGTATGTCTTAACTTTCACACCATAATTCAACAGATTAATGTTACCTATTATAAAATAAGGGTCTAGGCATTCTCCATTCCAGATCTGAGATAGTCCAGTCTAGTTCGGCTCATTGGGCCCATTTTTTTTTATCCTTTTTCGATAATCAGAATCGTTCACATTTTAAGATTTGTTGAGTACATTATTGTAAAAAAATTATGTTGATCGGATAACGGATACTATGTATTCAGATCACTTTTGTCTAAAAAAAATGAACAATCAAAAAATTAACGGTTCATAAAAAGGTGATCCGAATACATAGTATCCGTTATCCGATCGACGTGATTTTTTACAGAGATAATGTACTTAACAAGTCTTGAAATGTATACGGTTCGGATTATCGAAAAGGGGCCCAAAAGTGGGCCCAATGGGCAGGACTGGACCCTCTAGTCCACATGGTGGACTGGAGGCAAGTTCCAACCTAAAATAAATATTATGAAAAATTTTATAAAACTAATTGAAGGGTGATTGCATAATATATAATAAAATACTACTACTAATCTAAGGGTGGAGAACTTTCGTGAAGGCTTTTTTTCATTAAGGATAATAAATGAACAACTGAATAACTAACTGTTTAAACTTAGTTTAATAACTTTAACGAGTTTCAAAATTTGTAAATTGTTCAAGGTTGATTCGTTAAACTTTCGAGCCAATCTCAAATGAATTTTTATTAAGTCGAACTCAAGTAGTTTGATATTTTATATAATTTTAAGCTTATTGAACCGAACAAAACGAACAATTTACTGTTCAAGTTTGATTTGAAAATCTTAATGAGCTCTAAATTGTATTCAAGTTTGGCTTTTTTATTTAATAAACTGAACGCGAACGAGTTTTAAACAAGCCAAATACGAGTTGAGCTCAAATTATTTGATTCATTTATCACTCTTACTTTACATGATATTTATTTCATTATATCTAGAATTATTGAATTCAACCACCTCCAGCTAGAAAGAAAAATAACAATAAATGCTTTTAAAATTATACATTCAAAATGATGTAGTGCTGTTTGGGAACTTTCATAAAAAAATTATGTTTTTTATCATTTTTTAAAAACGCAAGTGGCCAAAAACGAAATAAAATTGATTTGGGAAAGGCCAAAAACGCAAGTGTGAAATTACAAATTAGGGCCTATGACAAAAAAATAAAAAAATAAATTTCTTATGTTGGGTAAGGGTATTTTGGTCATTTTAATTTGATTTGACACCATAAATAAATATTAAACTAAAAAGCAAAAAGTCAACTTTTTACCAACTTCCCAAATCACTTTTCAAAAAGTTAAAAAGTTTAATAAAAAATCAAAAGTCAACTTTTTACCAACTTCTCAAAACGCCCCGTATTTTAATTAGAACTTTAATAAATATCATAAAAAGTCAAAAAATATATTTATTTAGATCATTTTAAACAATTCCAACTGAAAAAATCATGACAAATAATCCTAACCTATGATAATGAGGGATACAATATTTAATTTTTTTTTTTTTAAATACACGAATTTTTAAAATTGTGTTGAGATATACATATTACAAAATTACGTGGAATCCACTAAAGCACTATACATATGAAATCCACGTATTATAAAATAAAGATTACGGATGATATGAAATCCACTAAAAATCCTTATTTGAAAGGGTATTTTATAAGAATTTATATTCTTTTTTTCTTCTTCCTTTTTTTTTTTTTTTTTGGTCTTGTAGTTGTAGGCAATATAATTTTAAGAGAACTTAAATTCCTAACATTAAAGCTACCTACTTGTGTATTAATCAATTGAGAATTTAAATTCCTAACATTAAAGCTACCTACTTGTGTATTAATCAATCAATAACAGATAAACCAAAAATTCATGAGTAGGGTTACTTTAACTCAAAATTATTTATTTTTTAGATTTAGTAATGTGAAAGTTTATTATAATATTTAAAATAATTATCTCATATATTTTGTAATAATTAACTAATTATATCTTTTACCTATCACTAAGTCTAGAAAATTAATTTAGAAAGTAGATTTTTATATATTTTTCAAAATTCATTAATAAAATTTTCATTATTTTTATACCGGTTTTAACCGTTTTATTTTGAGAAAATTACAAATCAATGTATTTTTTTTAAAAAAAAAAAATTATAGATAAGTGATCAATTTTACTAATATTAATAATTGAAGTCATATAAGTTTTCTATAAATTTGTAATATATATATATTTTTTAAATTGCAATGAATTGTGATTTTTCTTTTTCTTTTTTTAATAAAAATAAATTTTGCAAATTAAAAAACATATATAAATTTTTTATTTATTTTTATCAAATTCAAAAAGTAAGTTCACAAAACTCAAACAAACTCAAAATTGGTCACGCAACCAAAAATAAAATAAAATCCTTTGGTAATGTAAATCCTTTTGCAATTGAATGAAAAGAACGATGAATCAGAATGAATCATTATTAGAACAGATTCAAATTAAAAATGAGAACACAAAACACGAAAAGTCAGCAGTAGAAGAACTTACATTCAGAGCCAATCTCCTGTGAATGTTGTAATGCTCAACAGCAAGAGCGAGAATAAAACTTCCAAGGACAAGCGCAATCACATCGTCCATATACGAGTGCGCAACATCGTCAGCAGTGGAGATTCCGAAGAGAGGGAAGAGAAAGAGCGGCGACATGGAAGTGATCGGCATCGGAACAGCCTCGGAGAGCCACCATGTGAAGACCCAAGCGAGCACGCCGAGCATGTTTTGGCTCGAAGGAGGAGCATCATCGAACTTGATAAAGAGGACGATAGTGAAGCACAAGAGGGGACCGAGGAGAGTGAAGAGGTTTTTGATTGTGAAGATTGATTTGATTGAGGAATTGAAGCTCTGTGATCTGTGAATTGGGAGGGATTGGAGTGGAAGAAGAGGAGCTTTGGGATCGTCCGGGACTGGTTGAACTATTTGATCGCCGTTCATTTTGTAGAGAGAGAGAGAGAGAGAGAGAGAGAGCGGTGAAGAGGTTTTTTGATTGAGAATTAACAGAAATACTTGATTAAATTTCTACCTGGAACAAGCTAGCTGTGAGTGGTGGTAACTCAAGTTTTTAAATGCATTTTGAGATTTATGGAAAAGTATTAATGTCTGACTGTATATTTAGTGTTTATTATTTTTTTACAAGTATATTCCGTATACATTAAAAATTATTATTTTATAATTTATATTTATTTTACATCCTCATATTATATAAATTAATTTCTATCGTATAATTACCTATCTAAAAAAATTTAGATAAATAAGTTTGAATTCCTAAACTTATTATTATTATTCTTCATATATATTTTAAAACCTATTTTGAGAAGTACACGTTGACAAATAAAAAGTACACTGCAAATTTGGATAGTGAGATGTTTTGAGAAGATAGTTAAAGGTTTATTTGGGAAGTAAATTAATTTTTTAATTTTTTAATTTTTTTTTACTATTTTAACCTGGAGCCTTGCTTGAGAAGAACTTTTAGCTTTTTTTTATTTTTATGAGAGAATGAATGTAATGAATATGAGTTAGATATAATGTTTTGTCTTATTATGTTGAAAAGCCTATTTTATTTTTTATGACTATAATAGTTAAAAAAACCCCAAACTTAAATGGGAAAATCGGTCTAAAGTCCCTATCCAACTTTTAGTAATGGATTAGGTCCACAATATTTTCTTTTGTAGTCTAAGGTCCCTCACCCCCGTACCCTTATATTACACATGCACTCTCATAGCCAGAGAGGATAACCAAGTCAGGAACATAAAGGTCTGAATTTGATTCTTGTTGGTCGAAACCCCAAGAAACTTAAGAAGGTTTCGGAGTCGATTGGAGCCAAATTCGGGAAAACCCAGATCAAGACTGTGGTTGTTGATTTCTTTGGAGATTTGAATGAAAGGGTTAATCGGATTCGTGAAATCATTGAAGGTCTGGATGTTGGAGTTCTAATCAATAATGCCGGAGTTTCGTAGACTGCAAAATGCCCAGTTGGTGTCCCCGGCGACACCGTCTGTGGCGGCCGAACAACACTCACCACCTCTTGAAACGCTGCCACGCTACAAGCGTCCATCCAAGCAACCCAAACTCCCCTTGGGTTTGGGATCCTCTTTTCTCTCAAAACCTGCAACAACTCCCCATCATTTTGAACCAGATTTCACTACCAACTATGCTTTTCCTTCCCAAGAAGAGGATTAATCTGTTCTTCAACATTTTCAAATTAATAGAATTGTCACTCTTCGGTATGGAACATTCTCCTCTTTCTCATAAATGCTATTTGTTATCCTCATGAAAGCATCACTCTTATCCTGTTGTCATAACTATATTGGTTAATATGGAAGATATAAAACCACAATAAAGGAAGAAGACAAACAAAAATGAATATAAATTGATTGTGAAGTTTAGTTTTTTTAGCATCAAGATGAGTGACTACTGTAAGGATTATTTATTTTATAAACACTGTTATTATACTGCATTGATTTTGGTGGAATAAAAATTCAGAGAAATTAACCAGAGAATCTCTCTGGACCAACCCAGAGAAAATTCAGGCCAACCAAACCAGAGAATTTCTCTGGACCAACCCAACCCAGAGAAAATTCAGTTCAGACCAAAAAAAGTCCAACAACCCAGAGAAAATTCAGACCAATCAAATCAGTTATATATATACACATCCAGAACCATGCCTCTTTTCTCTCTTTCAATTCACTAGCATAAAAATCCACACATATACATACATATATTTATGTAGACCTTTTGTATACGATGGGAATCATCACAGTAGGTTTGGGGAATATAACAGTGGGCATTTATGTCTACTGGTTAATGAAAAACTCTTTCACTATGGGCAGAAATTGAATAATGAAAATATTTATTTTGATGATGAAAGCATAAGAATGAAAATATTGAGGAATTTTCTCTGGACTAATTTTCTTTGGATCAATTTTATCTGGACAAATATATTACACAAAGTCAGAGAAATTCTTTGTGAATAGAGCCAGAGAAATTTGTGAAGTCAGAAAAATTTCCTGGATCAATGTACAATAACCAAGGTTTGTTCATAAAAATACAACTCTGCAAATAAGGAGAATTTCTCTAATCTGTCTGGTTTGGAGAGAATTTCTCTGGTTTTGGACCAAAGAAATTTATGATTTTGTTAGTAAAGATTGTATTGTTGGCTTACATAATACATAAAGTCAGAGAAATTGACAATGTACAAAGGATTGGGACATAAACTTAAGACAAAGGGAAAAAACTGTAAGAGATAAAGAGTACTAATCAATACCAAACGAAATCATGGGCATTTTGCATGCTAAAAATAGCAGTAGATTTGAAAATTTTCTTAGTGATATAGTAAAAAGAACAAAGTACTACCTAATGTCCGTAAGACCATGTGATTGCATATGGTCAAGACAGTCAGTTAATGCATCAGAGAAATTCTAGGAAGGATTGGGCCAGAAAAATTCTGAGAAGAATTTGAGCAAAGAAATTCAAAATTTCTCTGGACTCAACCAATGCATTAGAGAAATACTGAGAAATTCTGAGAATAATTAGACTTTCCAGAGAAATTTGGTCTGAAATTTCTCTGGACTGAAATTTCTCTGGATCAAGGTTAAGGGACCTTAGATATTATGAAAATATTGTTGAGGGACCTTAGATATTATGAAAATATTGAATGTCCTTTATGCTATACAACCTTAATATCAGGGACCTTAAAAAAAAAAAACCCCAACTTAAATTCCCAAACAAAGCTTAAAATTTTATTTTTTAACTTTTTTATGTAAGAATTGATATAATTCAAAATGAGTTAAAAATTAACTTTTAACTTTTTATTGATGTTCTCAAATGAGCTAGTGTTTCAAAATAATAAATTGTAAGACTCACGATTTTTTTGTTTGAGTTATAAAAAATAACTGATTAAATACCAATCTATAAATAAAATGAAACAATATTTCAGGCGTATTGAATAATTCGTCTCCAGGGTTAGTAATGGATCAAATTTGAGTTCAAATTGAGTTTTACTTTTTAATGTTATTTGTACGTACCCTCATTCATCAATGCAAAGCACATGGTTAGTCTTTTTCTTCTATCCAAACGTTTTCATTTTGTACACTTTTTTCCATTACTTTATTTTATAGCTAATGATTTGTACTAAGTGGGTCCACAAAGCGCACATGAGTCAGTCACGGCATGCTAGATTGTGCAAATTTTTTTTTTTGAACTCGTACATTGTTCAAATTGGAAACCACAATTTTCATTCCTCCTCCCTCTATTTTTTATTTTATTTTATTTATTTTCTAGATTTAATTTTCAGTATGAATTAACTTGTTAATTGTTAGTAGAAAAATAAAATAACATAAAGAATATAATTTTTTTTTATAAAATTTAAATCCACAATCTCATATCACACATTAATATTTTTAAATAGAATTTTGTTTGAAAATTCTAGATAGTAATACTAGGACCATCAAATTTTTATTAAAAAATTATTTATCATATAATATGGCACATTACTTGTCATATTTGATACAATATATAGAAAAAGCAAGATTCATTACACTAATATAATAATGACACATCATTTAGTAAAAAGTTAACTGCTCAAATTCTTTTATGTTATGTTTGGTTGGAGGATTTGGAGAGAGATTTGGAAAGGGAAATGGAAAAGGTAGGTGAAATGTAAATAAAATATACTTATATTTCATCTAGTTTCACACACCTTTTCCTTTTTCCTTTCTCTTTCCAAATCCCTCTTCAAATCCCCAAACCAAACACAGCATTAGACTAGAACCACACAAAAAAAAAAGGTTAAAAATTTAATATAAAAAAAAAAAAACATTCAGAAAAATGTGATTATTTTAGCCATTCTTAAAAAAATGAATATCTTGTTAAATTTTTTGTTTTTAATTTTATCAGCAAAAAAATTCATAACCAAAAAGTTTAGTCTTTTTTCTTTTATTTAAAGAAATTACATAATAATAAAAAAAAACATAACCAAACAAAGTCTAAATTAAAAAAATTACTTGTGCTCTCTTTTTCTACCGAGAGCCTCTCTATCTACACTCTTCTAGGGTTTTGTTTGGAGCGTCATTTGGGGAGGGAGAGAGGGCCTTTGGCCTCCAACCACCTCTCACCTTTCCTCCTCTCCCTAGTTTTTATCTTTTACTTGCTACAAATAAGCTATGGACCTTTGTCCTTCCACCTACCCCTCTCTCTCTCTCTCTCTCTCTCTATGAAAGGTTTTCTTTCCCTCTTAGTGGAAGTTTTTAGTTGGCTCCATTCTCTCCCTCCTACCGACGCCAGATCTACCTTGTTTCCCATCCACCAACTCACGCTAAAGCCTTTATTATTGTGCCACCAGATCTGCTCGGATCTGGCTCGCCTCCACAGATCTAGCCATGTTGGGTTTGAGGCTAAGTTTTTTTTCTTGTTTTGCTTTGTTTTTTGATTTTTGGTTGTTTCTTGGAGTCTATTGGTGCTTGATTGTAACCTACACCAATGATTTAAAACCCAGATTGGATCGGATTGGCCAATCGGACCGATGGAACCGAGACTTGAGCCTAGTTCAGGTCCGAAAGAACCCCAAAACCAAGACTAGGTTGAAAACCGATTTAGATTACGAAAATCGGAAGAAACGTTGGTTCAACCAGGAAAACTAGTGACCCGGTATCGGGTTTGAAATGACCCAACAGTTGGAAAATCTTTATTTATTTTTTTTTTCTTCTTTTCTTTCTTTCTTATATATATATATATATATATTTCAAAATTTTGATTAAAAATCTTACTTCAAGGGTCTCCTCTCATGAGGAGGAGTCTCATTGAAGCTTTAGGAGATTATGAAAGTCTATTGTTATTTATAAGAAATTTTTTTTTAAAAAGAACCCACAAAATTCTATGTGAGATTTAATCAAATTATTTGAATCATATTGATTGAAGGGAGAGTTGAAAATTTCATTTCCTTCCAAAATTTGATTAAATCTAGCATTCAATCGATTTGTTTGGAAGGAATATTAAAAAAATTAATTTCTTTAAAACAAGTGATTTTTTCTTATCAATCATGATTTTATTAAATATTATTAATAAATACTATGCAACAATTTTTATTTTTATTTGAGTATTTATATATATTTTTATTTATTTATAATTTATAATTATATTTTTTAATTATATAATATTAATTATGATGCCACAGTTTGACCGCTTTGACCTGACTATTGAACTGGTGATCCGTCCACTCAGTTCTTTTTCCGGTTCACTCACCAGTCCGGTTTTCAAAACATTGACCTACACACTCTGTGGTTGTTATCTATAATTTATCTCAAACATACTCTAATGCTGAATTCTTTTGATAATCTACAAACATTTAGTGTGCATATTAATTAGTGCATATAGTACCACCATGTTTGAGATAATCCACAAAAAATTAAAAAGTCAAAAAGTCTATACTATTTGAGGAAGCCTAGAGAGAAATTATTATTTTACCCTTTGAATTCAACTATTTAAAAATTAAAAAGTTAAAAGTCAAAAAGTTATGCTAAATACACATATTTTTTTAGTCAAAAAATACACTTATACATTCCGAATAATCCCTAAAAATGTCCACCATATAATTATCTATCTAAAAAAATCTAGATTAATAAGTCTAAATTCCTAAACTTATTATTATTATTTTATATATATATATCTATATATATTTTAAGACCTATTCTAAGAAGTACACGTTGACAAATGAGAAGTACACCACAAATTTATATAGTATTTCAAAATAATAAATTATAAGACTCACTGTTTTTTTTGTTTGAGTTACAAAAAATAACTGATTAAATGTCAATTTATAAATAAAAAATAATATTTCAGGCGTATTGAATGATTTGTCTCAGGGTTAGTGATAGATCAAATTGAGTTCAATTTGAGTTTTACTTTTTAATGTTAGAGCCGTGCTTTCGATTTCCAGTGGGCTCGCACTTCCAGTGATGTGGCGACATGAGACTGGCAGAAAATATTTATAAAAAAAAATTTAGTAAAAAAAAAAAACAAAAAAAAAAAAAAAAAAAAAAGAGAATTGAAAAAAAAATTTTTAAAATAAAAAAAAACAAATTATTTTCTCTTTTACCAATCACACGCAACCCCAGCACCGACCGGCGTCCGAAGCTTTTTCCTTAATGTTATTTGTACGTACCCTCATCAATGCAAAGGACATGGTCAAATAGTTTTTTTCCTTTACTTTATTTTATAGTTAATGATTTGTACTAAGTGGGTCCACAAAGCACATGAGTCAGGTCACGGGATGCTAGATTGTGCAAATTGGAAACCACAATTTTCATTCCTCCTCCCTTTATTTTTTTATTTTCTAAATTTAATTTTCAGTATGAATTAACTTGTTAATTGTTAGTAGAAAAATAAAACAACATAAAGAATATCAATTTTTTTTTTTTATAAAATTTAAATGCACAATCTCATATCACCCATTAATATTTTTAAATAGAATTTTGTTTGAAAATTCTAGATAGTAATACTAGGATTATCAAATTTATATTAAAAATTTATTTATCATATAATGTGACACATGTTTAATTTGAGTTTGGGAGATGAGTTTTAGAGATAAAAAGTACGAAAAGTTGTTTGGTTTGATTTTTTTCAAAAGATATTTTGAAAAATTATTTTGAGAGAGAGTTTTGGAAAAAATAATTGATTTGATGTGTATGAGAGAGAGATTTGTTTGAAAAACTTATAAATCAAACAAGTTTTAGGAAATTTTTTTGAAAAAATTTGTTTGATTTGATTACTTTTGAAAATTTATTTGTAAAGAATTTTTTCCAAAAATTTTTGGGAAACACAAATCAAACAAGCCCATTGTTTCTCATATTTGGTACAATATATAGAAAGCAAGATTTATTACACTAACAATTATTCATCCCACTAAAAACACCACCATTAATAGCACTAATGCATTAAAAAAGTAAAAAAAAAAAAAAAATACAACTCCAAGACCAAAACATCACATCATTACTGGCGGGACCCACTGCCACCTAATTAGTGGGAGCACTAATTAGTGCTCCTAAGCATTTTTCATATAGTAATGACACATCATTTAGTAAAAAGTTAACCGGCAGTGATTGGTAGCTCGAATCACTGGCTCGAAATCTGGCTCGAGACCCAAAACGACGTCGTTTTGGGTCTCCAATTTTTATTTTATTTTTTTTCTTTTCTTTTCTTTCCTGGTTTTGGCTTCGTTTTGCAGAACGAAGAAGAAGAAGAAGAAGAAGGGAGGGTGAGGGAGGGTGGAGGAGGGCCTAAAAATGGAGGAAGAAGACGAAGGAAGAAGAAGACGGAGGGGCTGCGACGAGCTCGGCGGAGGCGACGGAGGCTGCGATGAGCTCTGCTGGGCCGACGACCGACGGGCGGCGAGATGATCGAAGGCTGCCTCCCTCCCACGACGAGCCCTCCCTGCGACGATCGACGGTCTGACGAGAACGCCGGGCGAACGACCCACGGCGGGGTTGGACTACGACGAGGACTTCCTTCCTCCCTTCCTCCTCTCTTCTTCCTCCATTCCTCCTCTGTTTCCTCTCTTCTCTCCCTCTTTCTCCATTCGAGCCATTTCGAGCCTCGTAGCATTCGAGCTACGAGGCATTATTCAAAGTTAACTGTTCAAATTCTTTTAGACTAGAGTGAAAAAAAAAAAAAAGAGTTAAAAATTTAATATAAATAAAAAATATTCAGAAAAAAATGTGAATGAAACATCATTTAGTAAAAAGTTAACTGTTCAAATTCTTTTAGACTAGAATCACCAAAAAAAATATAAATAATTAATTAAAAATTTAATATAAATAAAAAAATAATCAGAAAAAAATGTGATTATTTTATCCATTCTAAAAAAAATGAATATCTTGTTAAATTTTTTGTTTTTAATTTTATCAACAAAAAAATTCATAACCAAAAAGTCTAATCTTTTTCTTTTATTTAAAGAAATTAAATAATAAAAAAAAGCATAACCAAACAAAGCCTAAATCAAAAAAATTACTTGTTCTCTCTCTTTCTACCGAGAGCCTCTCTATCTACACCCTTCTAGGGTTTTGTTTAGAGCATTGTTTGGGGAGGGATGGAGGGCCTTCGGCCTCCAACCACCTCTCCCACTTCCTCCTCCCTTGGTTTTATCTTTTGCTTGCTGCAAATAAGCTATGGAGCTTTGTCCTTCCACCTCTTTCTCTCTCTATGGGAGGTTTTCTTTCTCTCTTAGTGGAAGTTTTTATTAGGCTCCCCTCTCTCTCTCTTCTGCCAACACCAGAGCTACCTTGTTCTCCATCCACCAACTCACGTTGAAGTCGCCTTTAATATTGTGCCACCAGATTTGCTTGAACCTGGCCCGCCTTCACGGATCTAGCCATGTTGGATTTGAGATCAAGCTTTTTTTCCTTGTTTTACTTTGTTTTTTGATTTTTGGTTGTTTCTTGGAGTCCATTGGTGCTTGACTGTAACCTACACGAATGATTTAAAACACGGACTGGATCGGATCGGCCGATCAGACCGGTGGAACTGAGACCCGAGCCTAGTGTAGGTCCAGAAGAACCTCAAAACCCGAACTAAGTTGAAAACCAATTTAAATTACGAAAATCGGAAGAACCGCCAATTCAATCGGAAAAACCAATGACCCGATACCGATTTTGAAACGACCCGACGGTTGGAAAATCTTTAATTTTTTTTTATTTTTCTTCTTTTCTTTCTTTCTTTCTTTCTTATATATATATATATACATATATTTTAAAATTTTGACTAAAAACTCTTACTTCAAGAGTCTCCTCTCATGATGAGGGGTCTCATTAAAGCTTGAAGAAATTATGAAAGTCTATTACTATTTATAAGAAAAGATTTTTCAAAGAGAACCTACAAAATTCTATGTGGGATTCAATCAAATTATTTGAATCATATTGATTGGAGGGAGAGTTGAAAATTTCATTTCCGTCCAAAATTAAATCTAGCATTCAATCAATTTGTTTGGAGGGAATGTTAAAAAAAAATTATTTTATTTAAAACAAGTGATTTTTTCTTATCAATTATGACTTTATTAAATATTATTAATAAATAATGTGTAACAATTTTTATTTTTGTTTGAGTATTTATATATATTTTTATTTATTTATAATTTATAATTATATTTTTTAATTATATAATATTAATTATGACGTTATGATTCGACCGCTTTGACCAAACGATTGAACTGATGATCCATCCACCTAGTCCTTTTTTTAGTTCGCTTACCGATCCGATTTTGAAAACATTGACCTACACACTCTGTGACTGTTATCTATGATTTATTCAGACATAATCTAACGCTAAATTCTTTTGATTGGCTTTGAGCACTGTTGTGTGACTGAATATTTTCATAATTTTTGCCTTTACACTTATTATAATATTTTTACTTTGTTTGATGTATATTTTTTGGTGGTTGGATTTTGTAAGTGCCAGATGACTATTCCTCCTTGAAATTTTATTTTGATAAAAATAAATAAATAAATAAAACCAAAGCCTAAGGATTCGTTTGGGATGTAGATTAGTTTTTTAACTTTTTAATTATTTTAATTTGGAACTAAAACATCTCGTTTAGAATGAACTTTTTAATTTTTTTTAATTTTTATGAGAAATATAATAATTATACATTAAATTTGAGTTAAAAAACTTATTTTATTATTTTTACCTACTCTAAGCAAAAAGTCTGTTCCAAATCATATTATTGGATAAAAACAGCTGAAATAGATAATCAATGAACTATTTTAGCTGGATTCAATCTGTCTGTTACTGATGCTTGACACGTGGGTTATTCTTATCCATGAGCTCCTTCGCCAAATCAGACTGCTCAACGCTAATTTGTCAAAATTGATGTGTTACAAATAGTTAACTAGTTAAGGGATAGAGAAGTGAGTCATATTGTTAGAGAAGTGAGTCATATTGTAAATTAATTACTATTATTTTTCAGTTTTGCTTCTATTTGTTTCAAGCAATTGACAATGATTGGCCTTTAACAAGTTAGCATGCTTAATTCATGATGAATACTAACTAAATCTGAGTAAGCCAACAACATCTCTTATATATAAAATGGAAATGTTAAAAATCAAATTTTAATATATTATAGGGTTAAAGTATCATATTTTGACAATAATGTCTCATTGATACAAATATTATTTTTTATATTTTATTTATAAAAGTCAAAAATAATTTTCATTGTCAAATTTTAAAATTTTTCTAATTTAACACAAATTTGATAGTGTTATAATTTGACACGAAGGACGTCAAATTCTAACTTTAGCGTGGAGAGGCTAACACACAATTAGGGGTGTTAATTGTCAAATGAGATAACCTCTTTTTATCATGAAAATGAAACACTAGATTTTAAAATACGAAAATGTTATCAAACAGACCAAAGTACTTATATCCTATTTGGTATCATTTTTGTGTTTTGTTCTTTATTTTACTAGTAAAATTTTTGAAAATTGGAAAAAGAAAACATTTGGTGACTATTTTCTTTTCTAAAAAAGTTGCAACATATTTTGAGACATAATAAAAATGTGTTTTTTCTTATTTTCAAAATAAGTTTTCATCCCCTCCAACAATTCCCCACAACAACATACAAAAAAATGTTTCCTTGTTTTTGTTTTATATGTTTTGAAAATATGTGTACTAGTAATGAAAGTTGGTAATATTATCAAAAGGCATCTTATACATATAGAATTAACTAGATTTGAGGTTCTAAAAACTTCTTATTCATTTCTCTTAAAAAATATGAGTCAAACTATACAGATTCATGTATGAGAAATAATAACATGATATTTATTAATAGTTAAGAAGGTTTTAATGTAATTAATTGTATAATATAATATAACTTTTATTTATTTATTTATTTATTTCTAATTATTTATGTTGGACCACTCTTCACCTTGTAAGCCTTGAAGATGACAATAAAGGAGGAAAACAAGGCTGCATTTTTTAGTGTGGACCCCTATCATGTAATGACTCCATTCATACGCATCTTCTACAACAAATGTCATATTTCCACCTCAAATATGTGAATTATTTCACCAAAGGAACATAAATTGGATGACAAGTGGCATATACCATACAATTAGTGACAAGTATCAAGGCGGCATTTTTTAATGCGGACCCCTATCATGTAATGAATCCATTCATATGCATCTTCTACAACAAATGTCATCCCATATGTCATATTTCCACCTCAAATATCTGAATTATTTCACCAAAGGAACATGAATTGGATGGCAAGTGGCATATATAATATACAATTAGTAACACGTGTGCCAAACATATAGGAAAGTTTTCCCATAAGTTGGGAAACATTTACATTCGCGCTATAATTAAATTTAAATTATTTATTTTATAAAATAAAATATAATTATTCCTGTACTTCTAGTTGTTTGATTAAATTAATTTTTTATATAAATAAATTTTATTACAGGACTTACGAAATAGACGGTTCGAATTATCAATGTGAATATGAATTAAAACTCATAAAAAGAGTATAGAGACATATGCAGAAATAAGATATGAAGGAAAACTTATCCCGCGACGTAAATGCGACGAATATATATTTGTTGGTGTGAATATAGACTCATAATTAGAAGGGAGATTTGTCTTGCACTCAATATATTTTGTTTTAGCGTGGAGCAAACAAATTAAATCATGTCATTATGGTAATCTCAGTACCACTCTATTGATATCATAAACATGATTAGACGCGACAATTTTTGGTCAAAAGATTTAGAGACATAACGTGTACTATGGGATTATATTTTACTTAAAGAATAAAGGTTCAGACCTCCTTTGAGGGTCACCTCGTTCACCCTTTTTAGTTTTGATTGGTCAACTTTTTCATTTTTTTTTTTTTCTTCTTATCCAATCCGCAACCTCCATATGTGTGAGGGAGTTGTGGGGATGGGTGTTTTAAGGGGGTCTAAATCAATGCCCTTACTTAAATTGCATGCGGGTATTTTTCATTTTAATTTAATGTCCGTTTGACAACTTAATTTTTTTGTTGTAATTTTTAAATTTTTTATGAAATAAAAAAAATAGTATATTTGGAATAATTTTTTTAGTTGAATAGATAGTGTAAGAGGAGCTAATTTGAGCCCATTAAATTAATTAAGCCCAATAGTGTAAGATTGGTGGGCCCGAATTTATCGCAAGTCCAAGATTGGTGGGCCCGGATTTATTGCCATCAAACGGGCTGAATCGCTCTAAGCCTCGAAAGGGGTTCGGATCCACGTACTTAGAGACTTACTCGAGCCCGGACTCGAAAGGGTATTGAATAAGCCTAGAGATCTGAGGCACTCGGACTCGAAAGGGTTTGGATCCACGAACCTAGAGATCCGAAGTACTTGGCTTCGAACGGATTCAGACGCAATCTAGAAGTCGCTCCGTTAATGAGTCCCAGAACACTTGCGGGCTTAGAGCTTTTCGGGATCTGCGCACCAGAACCATGGGCGTAATGGAGTCCGAACAAAGGACCCGATCCCGAGGACGGTGAGTGGAGATAAATTCACTCTTCGGTTAAACTAGCCTATACCCAGGTCAAGGTAGCACGATCCAAGGGGTCCCTGAGACTCGGCAATATTTACGGCAGGGCGTTCTCTTGAACTACCCCTGACCCTTATGCGGCAGGACGTCCACTGGGACTACCCCTGACCCTTTGGGATGATTGGGAATGATTGGGGATCATTGGTTAGGTGTGGCTAAGAAGAAGGGTTCGCCGAGGGGTTGATCTCCTCTTCGGGGTTTTTCTCATCCTCGGAGAGGTCACCTTCTCGAACAAGGTGGTTAGAGAGAATATTCCCCATGTGCCTTGCACATGGGCTTCATCCTACATCATGAGCTGCCTATAAATAGCATCCACCCATAGCTTTACAAGGGATATATTTTGGAGATTTAACTCTTGGGAAAGAACTAATTTCCCTTCTCCATTATCAACCTTGAGAGTGAAAGTGGGAGATCCATGGGAGAGCCTTGCCATTATTCTCTCTCTAGCCATTTTGCCTTCTTCTTCACCCAATCTCTTATCTCCATCATCTCCTTTACTTTTGTGTTCTTAAGTTGAGACTATTGAAAAATCTAAGCCTCTCATCATCTTCTAGGGAATTCGAAACTGTTCTTCAAGGATCTTCGAAGATCTTCGAATTTTCCAACGACGTTCTTGAACCCTCCCATACATTTGGCGACTCTGCTGGGGAGGCGGATTGGTTAATGGTTTTAACGAGATCTGGAACTCATACAACACCGGCAAAAATGGCAGATAATGAGACTCATCAACAAGGCTCTTTTAATGGTGGTGATGAAAGGACTCAAGTTCAAGACTCACCTCTCATCCTTGAAGCCATTCAAAAACTCCAGCACACTCAACAAGAGATTCTCACAACCCTTCAAAATCTCACCCACACCATGTTAGTGACGGGTTTGAATTTCGCACCACCAGCAACAAATGGAGGTCAAGTCGGCACTGACAAGCATTAACAACTTCATGGCAATGTTGGAAATGGTCAAAACCATCAAGATCCACCCCAAATTCTCCCTGAAGTTGTACAAAATGGTGTGCAGAATCAAGTGCTCGGAGGAACAAGCCATGGCCAACCTACGGCTCGTGGAGCGCAAAATCACGCACCTGGAGGATCAAGCCATGGTCCAGCGGTGGTTGGAGGAGTTTCCGGCATAATGAATGGTGTTCCAGCGGTTGTGGAAGTTCAAAGAAAGCCTACAGAAATTTCTTTACAAAATGGTGCTTCATCCATGCCTAATTTTGTTCCACCAATTGTAAATTCTACTCATGTATCGAGTGGGTCTCCTTTGGCTCCGATGCCGAGTTTGCAAGCCCAACCCGATATAGCCATGGCGCACAATGGACTTTATGGGACCCAATGCAACGTCCTATAACCAAATGGCGTGTCCATAGGTGCCGATGGCCAATATCATCACGTGTCTTCACCGATGGTGAATTCTCAACACCCAAATAGCCAAGTTGCTCCAAGTTCAATCTTCGGGTGTACAAGTCAGGTTCCGAGAATACCACCATCAAGTTCTCTCCCTCAACAATTTCTCACTCTTGCCGATGTGCAAGCCATGTTCGATCTTGAACGGGGCAAGAGGACTTTACCCACTTTGCCTGATCCGGACGTCAAGTCGCCTTACCCTATCGAGATGTTGAGTTATCCATACCCGGAGGGGTACACAGTGCCGAAGTTCATCAAATTCGATGGCAAACAAGGAAATGCTCGAGAACATGTTGTGCGGTTTATCAAGACTCTGGATATTCATGGTTCAAACCACATCCTCCGACTGAGAGAATTCTCCAAGTCCCTCACCGACCGAGCATATAGTTGGTACATTAACTTGACCCCAAACTCTGTTCGGAGTTGGAAGGAGATGGTCAACAAATTTCACATCAAATTCTTTCAAGCGGCTGAGAAAGTAACCGCACTTACCCTATGTAAGGAAAAGCAGCGGAAAGGTGAAGACATTCTTGAATATGTGAAGAGGTTTCAAGACAAAGCCGTAGACTATCATGAGGCTGTGGAGGAAAGCTACTTGGTCCAAATCTGTGTTGAAGGGGCATTGAACGGATACAAGATGCTTCTAGTTAATCACAAGCTACCCACCTTCTCGGCACTAATTGAAGCATCTCGGAACATCAACATACCTCAATCTCAGGAGATTGGGTTCGAGACTAGTTATAAAACCAGTTTCAAGTCATCCCAAGGACTTTCTGTCACTGCGGTTTCCGCGTCTTCTACCCGAAAGTCGCAGGGGAAAGAATTCAGAGGTCTGAAGAGGAAATACTACGAAGATGACACTTTTTTTCCATGTAGTGTTGAGGAGGTAAAGGCCTTAGTTAAAGAATGGGTGGTAGATGAGGAACTGAAGTTGCCTCGTATCGAAGAGCTTTTGCCGAAGAAGGACCGTAAGAGCCCTAATTATTGTGTTTTCCACTGATCACTAGGACATCCTACAAAAAAGTGCCAGACGCTTAAAAAGATCTTTAGAAAGAAAGTCGAAGCAGATGAGCTAGAGTTCAAAGAACAGGGGCCCCAGAATATCTTAGAAGATGTGGCTATGATGGTGTATATGACGGCCATGCAGATTGGTGAAAGCTTTCCAAATGACCTTGCAACTCTAGGGGCAAATGTCAACATTCCGTAGAAGAAGTCTATCTATGACATTTACAATTTGTATTTACTGCATTGTCCAAGAATTTTCTATCTTTCTTTCTTATGTTATGAAGAAAGTTATTTCCTCCATATTATGTATCTCCATTAGAAGTTATTTTCTTTACATTGTATATCTTCATTATGTTATGTTGCTTGAAACAGTTTTTAATTTTTGTTGCCCCTCAAAGAAGAAAGATGAATAGTAGACTCAGTTACCAATCTGAAGGGATTTTTCTTGACACGGTAGAAGTGTACTTCCACTCGAACCTCCGAAGAACTGCCATGGCTTCCATCAATGCAAGCTTTGAGGGTCTTTCTTGCTGAAGTAGAGTGTGTACTCCCACTCGGACTTCCGAAGAATGGCCCTTACTTTCATCAATGCAAGCTTCGAGGGTCTTTCTTGTTGAAGTAGAGTGTGTTCTCCACCTCAGACTTTCGATGAACAGATCTCGCTTCCGTCAGTGCGAGCTTCGAGGGATAGCCTTTGCTTCCATTAGCTGCCGAACTAGAAGTGCTCATCCACTCGGACTTCCGAGAGACAGCCTTGTTTCTGCTCGGACTTCTGAGGGAGAGCCTTTCGAGGGACAACTCTTGCTCTCATTAGTGCGGGTCCGAAGAACAGCCCTTGATTTCATCAATACGAGCTCCGAGGATCTTTCCTTTCAAAGTAGAGTGGACTCTTACTCGAACTCCTGAGGGATAGCCTTTGCTTCCATTAGTTGCCAAAGTAGAAGCGCACATCCACTCGGACTTCCGACGGATAGCCTTGTTTCTGCTCGGACTTAAGGGATCTTGTTTTTCTTCCGGACTTCGAGGCGGCCTTGTTTTTTTTGCTCGGACTTCTGAGGGACAGCCTTGTTTTTTTTTTTTTGCTCAGACTTCTAAGGGACAGCCTTGTTTTTTTTGCTCGGACTTCTGAGGGACAGCCTTGTTTTTTTTGATCGGACTTCTGAAGGACAACCTTGTTTTTGCTCAGACTTCTGAGGGACAGCCTTGTTTCTGCTTGAACTTCTGAGGGACAGCCTTGCTTCTGGTCGGACTTCTGAGAGACAATCTTTACTTTTATTAGTACAAGCTTGGTAGACTCGGTTGCCGTCCAGAGGGATCTTTCTTGGCGAAGTAAGGTGTATGCTACTTTCGGACTCCTAAGGGGCAGTTTTGCTCTCGTTCAGACTTTCAAATGATAGCCCTTGCTCTCATTAGTGAATATTCTAAAGACCGCGGGGTCGTGGATTTCGCACAAAAAATTATTTGCCTGAAATAGCAAAACTGACAAATGAGATGAGCAATATCAATTTCAGATTATGATTCAAGCATTATCAGAATGGGCAACATCAACAAATAATAATGATCTACTTAAGCTGCAATAATTTTATTCCTCTGAGCGAGTTCATGAAAAATGCAACGATCAAGATTTTGTCTCTTCGGGCCGGTTCCTCTCAAGCCAACATAAAGCAACAATGTTCAAACAAAATTTCAGCATCAACATTTTATTTCCTCTGAGTGTCCACAAAATCAGCACACATCAATATATGGTCTTATTCTCTGTTACATTAGTTTATTCTTCCAAGCGAAACATTCACCGAATATGGATATCAGGAATTCATTCATCAAGTATATAAAGTTCAATATCGGGTTTCACTATTCTCGAAGCAACAACAATCAATTATCCGACAAGAATATTTATATACAATATGGGAGACTTATTTGCTCGGATTTCTTTTGCAACAACATTTATTTACTCTACAAATTTCAAGACGAGCAAGTCTAACAAAATTTTCAGTAGTAACACCAATTCCTCATTTGCCACATTAATACTCTATCCATGTCAGATTTATTAACACAAGGTCAGGCTCCAAAATATGAATTTCAGGATTACATTTCTCATGCAAATCAAGATTCAATAAGAGTGGGGGTTATCTCAAGTTCAGATACTTACTCACATACTTATAAAAGCAATGAAGAGAATCATGACCAAAAGCGGCGTAGGTCGAGAATGGCGGACGAAACAGTGGGCGAGAAAGAAGATAGGCAAACCGACGCCGCGTTGACTCGGCAACGTGGTCCGCGTTGATTAATCACGGCCGAATCTAGTGAGTATACAAAAATCGAGATTCAAACTCCGAAAAATAGCGCCGGGCTGTGAGAATAACAAGCTGGATGGTGTTAGGCAAAACCACACATCGCGTTGAGTGGGCGACGTGTGGTTCGCGTTGAACAGCCGAAGACGAAGGCAAAGCACTGGAACAACTAGGCAGACCGACACCATGCTGAATCGGTGGTGTGGTCGGCGTTGGTGGGTCATGGCTAACAGTGATGGATTTCAGTGGACAAGAAGGTATATCGACAGACCGACGCTGCGTTGAGTGGGCAGCATGGTCGTCACTAGTCAGTTACGGTTGGGCACGAGACGGACGAGCCGCGTGAGTTGAAGTGGTCACGCGCAGGACAATGCCATGGTTGGTTCTTGCTTAGGTCGACAATAGTGCCCAGAGTTACACCAACGGGCAGAATTGGCGACGGTGTGCAAGCTTGGCTGAAATGAGCAAGCGGCAGTGCCCATCTAGTGTGGCAGTGGCCATCTAGTACAGCAGCTGCGGAGCTTCATTGAAGAAGAAAAAGGCTGGGTTGGACTCGGTTTTTTAGAGAAAGAGTTTCTGCTATCTCCACAGCTCCGCCATTGACGGAACTCTCCACAGCTTCAAGCATTTCAATTCCCAACTCAGTGAGTCAAAAAAAAAAGTTCGATGCAAACATGGTTTCAGAACTCGAAATCAAAAGAAAATTGGAAGATCATGCATGGCAGACTTTGTATTCGAAGAGTTTTGAAGCACTGGAGTGAGACAAATGAGAGGAATTTGAGAATTTCAAAAATTGGAAAAAGCACACCCAGCAAGTAGAGATGGCAATTTAAAACCGGCCCGATGGGGACCCGACCCCCCGATCTCGAATTGAGCGGGTTTTTCCCGAAAAATATCCCCGACGGGACGGGAATGGTGATTGAAAATCAATCCCTGAATAGATTCGGGCCAGGCGAGGATCGATGTTCGATCCGTGCCCACCTGACGCCGATCCGGCCCGGTTTTATCCCCGATGTTAAATTACAATTTTACCTTTACGTATATATATATATATATATAAACCAACCAGGTTAGTCCTCTCACCTCTCATTTCTCTCTACCCGTCTCTGTCTCTCATTTCTCTCTACAGTAGAGACTCTACCTCACTGACTTCTCTCTCTCTCAAATCCACCACCACCACCGACTACCGCCGAGCCTCGCACCACTACATCGCAGCTCTCATCCACTCCCTCTCTCTCGACGAGCCTCAACCACCAGATGAGATCTTCTTTTTTTTTTCAGATCTGTTTCAGATCTGTCTCAGATCTTATTCACATTTTTTTTTTTTTTAGATCTATTTTAGATATGTTTCTGATGTTGTATAATACATCCCTTGTGATTAACTTGTATTTTCAGATCTGATTAAATTTATTGGCAGTGATTCACTGCACACAACCCTTGTGCAGACATTAAAATATGGATGTATCAACTTGTATTTTCGGATGATGTTGTTGATGTTGTTGTATTTTCGGATGTTGTTTCAAATCTGTTTCAGATCTGTTTCTGAGTTGTATTTTCTGATTTTTTTTTTTTAGTCGGGGAATGCTCGGGGTCGGGGAAACCCGATCCCGATTGAAGCATGGGGGCGAGGATAGGTTCCCGTCGAGATCGGCCGAGGCAGAAATTCTACCATCGGGGGTCGGGGGCGAGTGCGATCGGTCCCCATCCCGCCCGCCCGTTGCCATTCCTACCAGCAAGAGAGAAACGGCTTTTTTTTTCTTTTTTCTTTTTTTCCAAAAAAGGCTAGATGGTCTAGGCGGCTAGAGGCAAAAAGAAGGGAAATGTGTTGATTAGGGTTGTTCTCTTTTTCTTTAAATAGGCAAAAAGAAAAGCATATTCTCTTGAATATACTCTCAAATATTTCATATATATATATATATATATAATGAACTTGCCGTTTTTTTTTCAAGCAAAAAAGGAGTGTTTGGATCTTTTCTTTTAGAATAAAAAAATGGGTGCTTTATTATTCTTTGACTTGAAATAAAAAGTGGACCTTAGATATTCTATAAAAAAAAAAAAAGATTTGGACTCATGCTTGCTGATTTATGGAATTGAAAAAATTCAAGTTGATTTTTGAAAAAACAAATAAGTGGCAAAAAAAAAGAAAAAAAGAAAAGAGTTGAAAAAAAAAAAAAGAGAAGTTATTTATTTATTTATTTTAATGTTACTTGTCGATTTTATCTGTAAATTACGGTGAGTCCTCAGCTTTATCCTTAGACTCTGCCAGGACCAAACATTCTCAAAGACGTAATGCGAAGCATGGCTGACGAGGTGAAATTATGCATGTCTGAGAAAACTACAATTTCTTATATACGCAAGGGGCAAATGTAAGAGGAGCTAATTTGAGCCCATTAAATTAATTAAGCCCAATAGTCTAAGATTGATGGGCCCGAATTTATCGCAAGTCCAAGATTGGTGGGCCCGGATTTATTGCCATTAAACGAGCTGAATCGCTCTAAGCCTCGAAGGGGTTCGGATCCACGAACTTAGAGACTTAGAGATTTACTGGGGCCCGGACTTGAAAGGGTATTGAATAAGCCTAGAGATCCGAGGCACTCGGACTTGAAAGGGTTCGGATCTACGAACCTAGAGATCTGAAGCACTTGGCTTCGAACGGATTCAAACGCAATCTAGAAGTCGCTTCGTTAATGAGTCCCAGAACACTTGCGGGCTCGGAGCTTTCCCGGATCTGCGCACCAGAACCATGGGCGTAATGGAGTCCGAACAAAGGACCCGATCCCGAAGACGGTGAGTGGAGATAAATTCACTCTTCGATTAAACTAGCCTATACCCGGGCCGATGTGGCACGATCTAGGAGGTCCCTGAGACTCGGCAATATTTGCGGCAGGGCGTTCTCTTGAACTACCCCTAACCCTTATGCGGCAGGACGTCCACTGGGACTACCCCTGACCCTTTGGGATGATTGGGGATCATTGGTTAGGTGTAGCTAAGAAGAAGGGTTCGCCGAGGGGTTGATCTCCTCTTTGGGATTTTTCTTATCCTCGGAGAGGTCACCTCCTCGGACAAGATGGTTAGAGAGAATATTCCCCATGTGCCTTGCACATGGGCTCCATCCTATATTATGAGGTGCCTATAAATAGCACCCACCCATAGCTTTACAAGGGATAGATTTTGGAGATTTAACTCTTGAGAAAAAACTAATTTCCCTTCTCCATTATCAACCTTGAGAGTAAAAGTGGGAGATCTATGGGATAGCCTTGCCATTATTCTCTCTCTAGCCATTTTGCCTTCTTCTTCACCCAATCTCTTATCTCCGTCATCTCCTTTGCTCTTGTGTTCTTGAGTTGAGACTAGGCCTGTAAATGGATCGGATTCGGATCGGATCTGTCAAAATCCGAATCCGATCCGATTAAGACAAATCCGAATCCGATCCGAATCCGTTTAAGTCTATATCCGATTATAGATATCCGAATCCGAATCCGATGATTTCGGATATCCGATCCGATAATCCGATCCGATCCATTTATTTATTTATTGAGCTACAATTTTATATAATTTGATTTTTTTTAATTTTTTTTTTTCATTTTGTGTTTTTTTATTCAAATTGAGAATAATCGGATCGGATTATCGGATTACCGGATCGGGTCGGATTTTTACATATTCAATCCGTTTAATAAACGGATTAAACGGATTCGGATAATCGTATTATCGGATCGGATTTTTTATAAACGGATTCGGATTATCGGACCGGATTCGGGTCGGATTCGGATTAAATCCGATCCATTGACAGCCCTAGTTGAGACTATTGAAGAATCTAAGCCTCTCATCATTTTCTAGAGACTTCAAAGTTGTTCTTCAAGGATCTTCGAGGATTTTCGAATTTTCTAACTACTTTCTTGAACCCCCTCATATAGATAGTTATATAAAAATAATTAATTAATTAATTAATTGATATATATTATGTGATATTTTAATTTTTTAGCAAAAAAAATAGTAGTTAAATGAGCCCTTAATCATGTAGGATATGTTTGATTGTGGTTTAGAGCAGGGGAATGAATTAGTAATTCATGGGCATATTTGTTAGTGGAATAATGACGTGAAATTAGCAAATTATTAATCCCTTTACTAGTGGGATTCGCATTCCCATCTAGGTTGAGATTGTTAAGAGGACTATTATTAATACCTACTTTAATTTTTTGGATCCTTATTTCTTTAAATCTCTATTTTAAAAGAAATTTTATTTTTACACACTTACTTATTTTAGTACTCATTATTTCTTAGTGCACACACTAATTAATGTGATTATTAATTATTCTTCTCAATTCACACATTAAATATTTCACTTATACCATTCACTCGTACTATTATACACACATCACCTTAACCCTCCTTCTAGATATTTATTGATAATTGTAGACCTACTATCACAATTACAGACTTGTTGAAAATTGTAAACGAAAGAACTCTTGAGTTCCATGTTATCTTCTTCAGTCTTACAATTTCATGAATTGAGCCATTGATTTTTAGTCATTTTTTTGAGAAAATTATAGATTTTGATGCATCAAAAAAATTATAGATTTTGATGCATCAAATATGATAATAAAAAATAAATTTTTCATATTTTTTTCTTTCCTTTCAAATCATTGTCATCAATACTTGATTTACTTTTTTTATTTTGGAAGAAGCAACCTTTCTTTTCCTTCCCTTTCAAATCATTATTATCAATTCTTGATTTGCCTTTTTTTATTAGTTCTGGGAGGAAGCAAGTAAGCTAGCAAGCAAAGAGAATTTTGAGATTGGGCCACAACATCAAGAAGAAGATCGAAAGAGACAAGAAATCATAGAAAAAGTCCATCTTTTCATGGTGGAAAACTGATAAGAAGAGCAATTTTATTGTTGAGCCTCAAAGTAGTTTTCAACAATGATAAATTTAGGTGTTGTCATAAGAGTATTACTTTATAAATAATAAAGGAGTATAGAGTATGTAGCAAGTAAAGTGTGAAATAATAAAAAAATTGACAAACAAAGAAGAAATAAGGATTTAATTTTTTTTTATTCAAAAGATGCGCATTAAGATTTTATTGTTTTTAAAAGATGTGTACAAAAATAATTTTGATATAATATTATGGGTGTGTTTTGATGTCCATTATGGTTATTTTACTTTAGGGTATAATTATCATTAAAATAATATTTCATTAAGTGTGTGTACTGAGGTAAGTAAGTGTGTAGAAATAGAATTTTCCCTATCTTAAATCCTAAATTTCAATGTGATGTCTTATAACATCCCACTTAGTAGCAAATTTACGCTTATTCATAATATCATCACACTACCTAATTTTGCACACCCTCTCTATCATGGTTGATGACGGTCTCTCTCCCTCTCTTGTTGAAGAATGACAACGACGACAATGGTTCCTTACTTTGATTTATTCGAAATCAGTAAACGACACTGTCTATTTTTATCAAAACCATTGCATCAGTATTGTAAAACTAAGCCAAAATCACACCACTGGTTGACCACCTGGTTATCCGGTCGGTCGACCGCCCAAGAGTTGGTTCATCACTGTTTTGCCGAACATAAACAATTTTGTCAACACTATGTTGCCGAATAAAAATTTGTTCAGCACTATGTGCCCGAACATAAACAATTTTTTCAACGTTGTATAATTTAGGCCTAGTTTGGCATACACTGAAAAAGATAAAAAGTTACTAAAAAAGTTAAAAAATTATCACTATTCACCAAAAAATATATATAAAAAAAACAAATTACATAGGCGCCAAGTACAAGCATACATAGTGGTGAAGTGATATCAGTGATGGCCAAGTACAAGCTATACATATTGAAGTGATGGTCGGTGGTACAAATTTACAACTCGGGGTGCACAAAAAAATTAACCCGGAATAGTGTTGTTCGGCTCGTGGGAGCTCATCACGGGTCCCGTTTTGATAATCTGAGCCGTTCAATGTATAGAACTTGTCGAGCACTATCTGCTCATAAAAAATCATGTTGATTAGATATCTCTAACTATATGATCAAATTGGTTTTGTATAAAAAAGGATGGTGTTATAGTTAACAGTTGACAAAAAATTAATCCGATCAAATAGCTATCGATATACGATCAACGCGATTTTTTACAAGCATATAATACTCAATGAGTTCTACACATTCAACGGTTCCGATTAGCAAAAAAAGACCCGTGGTGGGGCCCCACGGGCTGAACAGCATCGTCCAATTTAATGTCCGAAAAGAAGGCAAGCATTTCCAATACAAATTGTGCTGCCTGCCGTACAGCTTACAATGCACAAACTTCTCCTATATACTAATTTATACAATTTTTAATACATATTTTTCATAAAAATTCAAAAAGTTAACCCAAACAACCATCTTTTTTTCCTCAATTTTTTAGTCCAAAAAGTCAAAAAGTGCATTTATTTAGAACATCCCAAACAACCCCTTAACCCTCAATTCACTCATTTCCATTCCAATTCAATATAACAAATAAAATAATAGACATTCATTCTGTTAATCATGTGGTTTAATTTTGATAATATCTAAAATATTATGTGATGAATTATGATTTTTTTAATATTCATACTTTATATTATTTGATACAAATATTATATGTTTAAAATATATGTTGTACGATATATTTGTTATAAATATTATTTAAATAGATAATACTATTCAGGTTTGAATTTCGGATAAATTACTATGCTCAAATAGTAGATTTTACTATTCACAATTTTGAAAAATCTGACTGATCAGTATTCATCTTTTGACAAATTTGATATTGATGAGTTGTCTTCTTTTGATAAATCTGATTTTGGTGAGTTGTTGTCTTTTGACAAAATTTAATACACCTACATAGGGTGAATGATTATTTTTATTAGATTGTATCTAAAATTTTTACAATAACTACAAAGGTTTTAAAAGGTGTATATATTTTTATATCTGATATAAATGTTATTTAAAGATATTTTACTATGTATACAAATATTTTAATAGAAAAATTACTATTCAGTCACTGTACATTTTAGTTATTTATGAAAGAAGTTTGAAAATTTTGGTATTACTATTCGTTGAAGGCGATGTTGGCCTATATTTGGAAAAGAAAATTTGTGCTCGTGCTTTTCTCCACTTGTTTGTCTCCAATGGCTGGATGTCTGAAAAACTAGTCGAAAATAAAAGCGTTTATCTCCCTCGTGATCTGATGCAGTATGTCAGAGGAGTGTCTCCTCTCCCCTAACGAACAAATATTTTGTATATAATAGAAATATTTTATGTGGAGAAAAAAATTAAGAACTTGAAGAGAAAAAATTCTATGTGCTCCAAAATTGTGATTGTATTTTTCACTATGCTTTTTCACTTTTAGATCTAAATGTTGTCTTTATTCTTATACTTTCATATCTACTCTTTGTGAGACAATTATTATAAAAAAGTGTTTAAATATCTCTTATCCTTATTGATTATTTTGTGAGAAAAATTTTGTAACGGTGATTTATTATTGAGTGAGGCTCAACAGATAAGAGTAAGACATGTGTAAAACTCACAAGCTTAGTGAAGCTTTAGTGGTGTATTAATTCATTTTGATAGTAAAAAAATTCTTGAGGAGGTTCCTTGAGGAATGGACGTAGGCCCGGCGTGCCGCACAATTATAAATCTCAGTGTTTAATTTTCTCTCCCTATCTCTCTTACTTTTGTATTGCTAATTATTGTTATGTTTCTTAGTTGTTAAAATTTGAATATTGTGTTTATTATTTTTAATATTGTAAAGTTATTTTAACCCAATTCATCCCCTCTTGGGTTGTCTACTTGGGATAACACATTTCAATTCAGCCATTGATTTTTGGTTCAGGGCTTAGGATTGTGATGAAAATGAATATGTTTATGGTTTAAGATGCTGATGAAGAGGAATACATTGAGTTTAGGATGATGATGAAAATGTGTAGCGACTCTGATTTTTTCGTAAGCCTTTATTTATTTATTATTACTTGATTTTATTTTTCACTTTATTAATTGCGTAATTATATAAGAATTTAATGTGGTATTTAATTAATTTAATGTGTTAGTTAATTATACATAATTAATTTGAATATTTATATTTATATTTATATATATATATTAAAAAAGAAATTATTGATATAAATTATATATAAAATATTTATATTTATATATGTTATATTTGTGATTTATTTGTATAATATAATATAGTATGAAATTAAGTTATTATATATATAATATAATATAGGTAGTCAACCATATTTAGAAGTTAAAAAAAAAGAAAAGAAAAAAGCAGCCACCAGAGAGAGAGAGAGAGAGAGAGAGAGAGTTTAATCAACAAAGAGAGCATAGCAGAGAGGGCGGCGGGAGAGAGAAGAGGAAGGGAGAAAAAAATTAGGGTTTTATTTTTGTGATTTTATTAATTTTTTTAAATGAATTTTTGTTTTATAAAAAATAATTGTGAGTACAAAACTCACTTTTTTTTTTATTTATGTTTAATTTGTTATTTTTATTTATTTGATGTTGAATTAATTTCGTATTTGCATGTAGATGATTGATCGATTTTAATTATTTTGATTAGTTGTATATGTAAGGCTTAGGGTTTTTAAATGATTGATTGATTTTAATTATATTGATTAGTTGTGTACGCCAGGTTTATGGTTTCTATATGTATTTATTTTATAGATATAATCACACTCATGAATATATGAAATTAAAATAAATTAGGAACCCACAAATAAATTTATTACACTCCACTCTGACTTCATGAATTGTTGTTTTATTTGAGTGTTTATAAGAAAGAGTGTATAAAAAAAGTGAGGATTATGAGATTCATTTGAATGCCTTAGGCTTGGCATTGTTATATTTATTCTCATGAGTGAGATATTTTGTACATGTATAATGTTGCCTCGTTCTCATGCGTAGACGAGCGTTTTGATTTACGCGCGTACATATATGCTAACCATCCGAGGAGTGTGGGTCAAACTTGGGACGATATCCCCATACAAGTTTAGCTTCAGAGCGGTGTTAGGTATACAGAAGGCACATGGAATATATGTATAGGCCGAAAGTGGAGGCTGAAGTGGTGGAGTTAAGGTATAAAGAATTTAATTATGAGTTTATTGGTATAGTGTGAATTATATTAATGTGTATATCTTGAAAAATAAAAAACAACCTCGATAAATTATGAAATTTGAGCAGGGGCGTGTATATGTGATTCTAGACAACTTTTATGTTTTAGTTTTTTATTAAAAAGATCAATTAAAACTTATAATCATATGATCTTGGTTATTGTAGTTTTGATTCATTTTAGCAATGTAGATTTTAAAGGTTGTTTTAACTCACAGAACGAGCTCATTTTTATTGGTTTTCCATAAATTGAAGGAAAACATTATTCTAAACACTTTTTGTGTTTTGAACTTTTCTGAAAAAAATCATCTCAGGTAATTTCTTTTCGTTTTCAGCTTCAGATTTTTCAGTTGAATTCCGTCTAGATTTTTCTATCAACCTGTTCAGTTTCTATTAAATTCCTTCACGTAGTCTTTTAAAAAATTTGATTTTGTACAACTTTTGTTCTCTGAGTTTTGGTCAATTCGAATTATTTAAGCATGAAACGGTGCATTTTTATATTTCTTCAGTAAATTACTTATAATTAAATTATACTAACTTTATTTTTTGCAGGAAGATGGGTATTACTAACTTTTTTTATGCAGGGCTGACCCACCATATTTTTATTTCTATTTTGTTTCTTTTATACTTAATTTATATTTTGTTATATACAGACAAGAAACTAAATGCCACCGTATCTCGGGAAACTACCCATTCATCTCGGTGCAGTTAGAACTACTTGTTTTGTACTGAAATAAAAATTAAATGTATTTTTGTTTGTATCTGGTGGATACGTGAGTGTTAAATCTTATACTCATACCAGTGTACCTGTGTACTGACCCGTTTTGTCTCTTTGAAACTCGGGTGCGTTCTGTTTGAGCGCAGCCGAGCTTCCTTTGTAGAATTAGTTGGGGTTACGGTGGTGACATGGAATAACTATAATTATTGGACATGTCTCTTGGATTTCTTTGATTTTCTTGAGCTTAGGGTTGATATTAGTTTATATATTTATTATTTTTTTATGATTTTAGTATTGAGATAATTTGACATGGTTTGTAACCGTACATTATTTAAGTTATTTTGACTATGTATTGTTACTTTATTGTTTGAGGTATTGATTAGTTATGAAATTATAGTGGATGGTTTGGTTGGCGTTTAGTTTTTTTTTTTTGTTTCACCCCTAGGATTTGGATGATGGAATATTAAATTGAGGTTTAGTCCTAATATAATATTTAATTGTCCAAATTTTAAGGTGTGATAAGATGAACATTGGGTTTAAAGATGGTGATGAAGAGAAACGTTGATAAAAAGGAATATGTTGGGTTTAAGTGGGTGAGGAATTCGTTTAGGTAGAGGAGATATGTATACAATATTGTAGAGTTGTCTTTATTTGGTAGGTGGATGCTCCAAAGATTGTCCTTTAATGTAATTTTACTCTAAGATATAATTATAATAAAAAATACTAAATAAAAATTTGAGAATCCCAAAAAAATTAGACATATACTAATAGTAGCCCTTAAGTACTTAACCCATTCCATAAATTGGTAGTGAAAAGGCAATTTTTACTCTCACTTTTAGGCCTAGTTTGGCATCACTAAAAAAATTCAAAAAGTTAAAAAGTTACTAAAAAAGTTAAAAAATTATCACTATTCACAAATTAAAAATATAAAAAAATTAATTTATTACATATTTTAATACAAAGACGTGACTGGTACTGAGAATTGATGGAAAGGCTGTCAAGGGAAAAGAAAAAAAAAATAGGCATATATATTTATTAAATTGAAGGGTAATGTTGGGCCAGTGGAGGCCACCATGGGTTTCGTTTTGATAATCCGAACCGTTCAATGTGTAAAACTCGTCGAGTACTATATGCTTATAAAAAATCATGTTAATCAGATATGGATAGCTACATAATTAAATCAGTTTTGTATAAACAATAGATGGTGTTATAGTTAATGGTTGACAAAAAACTAACATGATCAGATAGCTATCGATATCCGATCAACATGATTTTTTACAAACATATAGTACTCAACGAGTTCTACATATTGACGGTTCTGATTAGTAAAACGGGACTCGTGGGGGGCCCACACAGACCGAACAACACTGTCCAATTCAAGTCCGAAAAGGAGGCAACCATTTTTCATCTCCTAACAGTCGACTAAACTGCCTAGGTATTGTACGGGCTACTCAATCACTTCTCTTATACACTTATTTATATAATTTTTTTAATACATATTTTTTCGTAAAAAGTCAAAAAGTTAACCCAAACATCTATATTTTTTTCTCAACTTTTTAATCCTAAAAGACAAGTACACTTATTTAAGACACCCCAAATAACCCCTTAATAACCAACAAGATTACTTTACATGTGATAAGTATTTTTATATAATTTTATAAATTTAAACTTAACTAGTTGATGCCACCACACGATTGCACACACAAACACGGCCGCAATAGTCTAAGGCCTCGTTTGTTTTGGGTTATAGAGAGGGTATTGGGACTATTAATACCTTGGTATTAGTAATGCCTTTGTTTGTTTTGGGAGAAGGCCTTGGGACTATTAGTCCCTTGGTATTACTAATACCCTTGGAGGGGGGATTGGTAAGGAGGAGGTATAGATGGTATTAGAAAAATAGTGAGGGGATTAGAAATTTTTTAATTTTTTTTATATTGAATTTTTTTTTTAATATAATGTTTAATTTTTTATATTTTTTTATTTGTTTTATTATTTTATATAAAAATAATTTAACAATTCCTCACTATTAATTCCCTCACTATCAATCCCCTCACTACTAATCCCCTCACTATCAATCCCCTCACTAACAATCCCTTTACTATTAATCCCCTCACTATCAATCCCCTCTACTCTATCTCCCAAAACAAACGGGGCCTAATATGTGAACCTTATTGCTCATGACTGATCCAGAGGAACTAATTGCAAGCCACTCTCCAATAGAAAAAATATATATATTTATGTTTATTTTTATTTTTTTTAAATAATGAATAAAAAGAAAATAAAAAAAATTACATAATACAATAAAATGATTTAAATTCTAACATGACATTTGATAAGAAAACATTTCACACACTAGACTAGCTAACTTTTACTTGAGTATGGTTTTTATTAACATATGTCATAAGGGTATATGTTAAGGAAGTATTAAATAAAAATAACTATACCTATTTGTATAGAAAGAATAAAAAATTGTCTCAACTCAATAAATATTTTTATAATGAGACAAAAATGCCCTTTTATTTTCTTTTGATTTTACCACTTCACATCATATCTCTTATTTTTGTTATACTTTTTTTTTTTCCTTTTTTTTGTAAAAACATAATAGAAAATATATATATATATATATATATATATATGTGGGTGTTGATTTTTGACCACACAACCAAATAGGGAAACTCAGCAAGAGAGTACCGATAGAATAGATTTAAGCCCGAACAACTTGTTATAGAAAGATAAGAATCCGACGGTGGTTCGTTCACCCGGGAAACTCCGACGATGAAGTCAGTAATTATCTCTCAAAGATAGCCAATAGTGCTTAACTCACTAGACAGAGCATAAAAAACATATCTTAGACTCACGAGAGTGCTGTACTTTTATAGCCAGCACTATTTTGATCCCTGTAGAAGCTTAGCTTCAATGGATTTTGGCTTAATGCTCATCTTGAACACTCAGCTAGATCGAGATAAACTCCCTAAGATTTTTATCTTTATCTAGACTAAGATCCTCTCCTATTCTAGGATTCTTGTCCCTTATCTGCTCATCTCAGATTCCGATATTTCTAAAGATAACCTCGGCTTAGTCGAGATCATCTTACACATGACCAAGTCACATGGCACTCTGGCTGACACGTCGGCGTCACCTCGGCCACGTGCTGTTATTAATAAAATATGCCCCCACAATTGCACCCTAGGTTCCATTACCTCGGCAATCTGAGGTGATGAAACCTACATTGTCTCGTCGGTCAAAGTTTGCTTTTTCCTTCTATAGCCGATATCATTACTCCTTAGCTTCGTCTACCCAGGACTCTATTGTCTAACTTTGCCACTGACCAAGCTCCTTAACCGATATCGTTCCTCTAGCCAAGGTCGTTGCATCTAAAACTCCAAGAGTTTTATCTATGCATGAGCTGTCATGCACGGTATTCTCAACCGTTTTCGCCACACGTCCTTCTCTCATTGATTCCTACCTGATACGCGCCATCAAGTCGCGTCGCGTCACGTCGCTTCTGTGTATGCTGCCTGACAAACACGTCGTCGAAGGCAAATCATTATAGTTTTCCGCCTTTTCATAATTTTTGACAAAACTTCTTCCTCTCTCTCCGTCTTTTCACTTTTGAGCATTTAGTTTGCCTTGAAACTTTCTCTCTGTAACGCTTCTCTCCCAAACCGCCATTGTTCAAGCTTTTAAGCTTCGCAACTGTTCTGATTACCTCCTCCAGTGACCTTTTCATCATCTGTTTACGACCATTCATGTCGTCTGACTCCGGTGATACTCATCCTGACATTTGTTTCCTCGGTAAGCGACTTTCAGTCTTTCATTATTCCCATGATACATTTTAAATCAATTATCTGTTTACATGCTATTTGTCACCATTGCAAATCAGTTTTTGTTCTTGAATCTCGTATCTGTCTGTGATTCATGCTGTTCAATATGTCCTTGTGTCTATTCACACGATTCGTGATTCTCGCACACACGTACATAGTGCTCATAGGTTTGAAGCTTTAATAATTTTTGCCACTGTTCTTGGCCTTTGCACATTCGCACACACCTATTCGGTGTTTCTTGAAAAAATGTTGCTTTCTTGATTTCTGAATCATGCTCTTTTTTCTGTTTTTCTTACTGTATTTCTAGATTTTTGCCTTCAATCCCTGTGCCTGTAGTTCTTAGGTTTGGGATTTGCTTAAGAACTTTGTTCTTTAGGAAAATTGAAACAAAAAGCATCTTAGATTTCAAGAACCCTTGCACTAGTGCCTGAGTAGGATTAAGCTGAAGTCTTTAAACCCATACCAAACATTCTTTCTCGAAATTTCACACCAATCTTCTCTAGCCGACATTATGGGTATGTTCAGGTGAAGAGTGGATACCTCAGAAAAAATAGAGTATTTCCGTCGAGAGTTCTCCATCCCAACCAATGTTTAACTCAGATTAGCTGGAGAAGAGGACTCCATCATACCTGATGAGGACTTCATGCCCTTCCTAGTAGTTGCTTTCATAGAGTGTGGACTTCGGTTCCCTCTAGACACTCTTTTCCGAGAAATCCTTCATTATTACAAGTTTAACCCAATGCAACTGGCCATAAACTCATATAGGGTTATCAATGGCATAATTGAACTAACACACCGAGAAAAAGCTAGGATCACTCTACTCGACATTCAATTCTGCTATACCATATGTGGCCTTAAGTCTGAAAAAGGCTACATATACTACCTTAAGCCTAGATCTACTGCCTTCAAACTAATAGTCAACCTCCCAAACTCCAACAAGGGTGCTGGAGATAATTACTTCATCGTCTCGAGCAATTGGGAGTTTGCACCTGATGACGATCTTCATCCCTATCCTCTGAGCCGAACAGTTTTCAAAGAGGGTGATGGTAAAAATGAGTCATTCTACTATAACTTCGTTTTGGTTAAAGCTTGCCAACTCACTCATCTCTACTAATGTTTGCCCTTTGTTTCTTGCAGTTTTTCCTCAGCTAGCCAAGGGATTTCGGCTATCATTCGTCCCCAGTCGAGATCTAAAGAAGCTCTTAGATCTCCCTGTGCAGAACCGCAAGGCCCCTCTTCTACTGAATTACATACCAACATACAAGTCGACCTTGCTTGACATTCCACGTTGAAGTAAGACCCTTTATTCCGCCACAACTTCACCAACAACTTCATCTTCAAGGCCAGATCAGGCCTCCACCTCTAACCCAGCTGAGCAACCATCTACTTCTGCCCCTCAACTAAATCCTCTATCCCAGCTCCAACGCCGACGTCGAGCTTCAATTTCTACTTCTACTGGCAGAACTCGCAGCCGCAAACGCCAAGATTCTGAGGCATCGACTTACGATCCAGCCAATTCCCCAACTGTCCTTCCAGCAATACACTTCGACAACAAAGTAACAGTTGCTTTCCCTGTCAACGAAATGGGCCGCAAACTAACAGTTGTTGAGGACCTTCTAGCCAACATCCCAGGGGTAGTGATTGTGCAGTCCTCCTCTTCTCCTTCTCAATCCAAGCCTAAGCCAAAGAGGGTCAAGAAGGCTAAGGCCAAGGCTACAGTGACTCAGATTGATTCTGAGGACTCCAAACTGGCCGAGGCTGAAAAGAGCACTCCTTTTACCGACAAGAGGCCAGCCGAGGCCCCATCGCCCGACGCCCCACTGGCCAAGAAGCTGAGGTCCAACCATCCCGAAGGCAGCATCTTTTCCCGCAACATGATCTGGGCACCCAAGGTCATGGTAGGAGACAAACCCTTGATGGCCGGTGACTGCGTGATCCAGGATGTGGAGGTCGACGCCGTCTTGTCAACGGTCGTTCTCCTTCCCGAGGACATGAATCATACGGCCAATCTTCACAAGTAAAAGAACTTCGGCCTGATGATGCAACACTCAGTCTTGGTAAGTCACCTTGTTTACCCTTTTAGGATTTTTCAACACTTTGTCAAAATTTTCTAATTTGTTTCGATCCTTGCAGGCCATCTAGCATGCGCATTCATACGCGGTCAAAATAGAGATGACAAGGAAGGAGTTGGCAAAGAAAACTCGAGAGGCTGCTAAACTCCTTTCCTCACTCAATCATGCTAAGTCCAACAATCATGCTCTGCTGGATCAAGCCAAGGCTTACAAGGCTGCTTAGAACTTAGTCGAGGAAAAAGCAAAAATATCCGATGCTGTAGCCGAGACCACCAGAGCCGATCTTGAGGCTGCCAAGGCTAAGGCAGTTGATTTAGAGGCTAAGCTTCAAGAGGCCTTTGACTCAAAGGCGGCCGAGGTCAAGGCGGCCGATAAAAGGTTTACAAAGAGAGGCAAGCCGCCGTCCGTAACTAGTACAAAAAGCAAGTCAACTTGGCTTGCAACCGGGGTTATTACCTTGGTTAGACGGCGGTGCTCAATAAGTTATCTATCCCAATGGACTCCGAGCTCCAAGACATCAATCAACTTCAAGTGCCTTTCTCTCCAGAGCCCAAGGACTCTAGCGAAGAAGCCGACGAGGATGATGCCGAGGATGGTGATGCTGATAAAGAGGAGAAGGAGGCTATCATTGATGCTAAGTCCCCCACCCTAAATGAGCAAGTCTAAGACTTAACTCAAGATGAGGAGGATGACTTGGCTTCCAAAGGCGTCCCTCCTAAACCAACCACTTCTGAGGCTGAGGTCCAATGTGCTGAAAAGAGTTTGGATCAAACTTTGCTTGAAATAGATACCGAGATAGCGGCGGAGAAGAATGCAATGTGGCCAACTGAGGCTGATACAACTCCAACAACCGAGGTTGAGCAATCTCAGACCAATCCTAGTGCTTAGGATATTGTTTCTTTATTTTGCACTCTTTCTTTCTTAAGTTGTACCCTCATTCTGCTTGAACAATTTTAAGTTTCAATTTGGTCGATGTGCCTTCTTTTGTCTTTGTAGATGAACAAGTAATCTCTTATGCCAAGCCGAAGCGTTTTTTTGTATCTACACAAGTTTCATTTCTGAATGCAAGTCTTATTTTTTCTTCCACGTGTTGAATGTATGCCTTCTTATCTTCTATGCAAGTTTACTGCTTTCATACTTAGAATATTTTTTGTTTTCCTTAACTGCATGGTAACTTCGGGATGTAATACCTCGCATATAAACCTTGAATGTTTTCCTCGGCCAACCATTGGCATACCTCGGCTAACACTTTAAAAATACCTAAGTATTTTTAAAAGTGTTATTCAGTATTGCTTTTTTACCTTCATATGCTATGTTTTTTCAAGACTTCACCCTTTCCAAGCCTGGATAACCTGGTTGGTTATCTCGGGTAATATGTATCTCGAGCACTTCATTCATAAGTTCCTCAGCCAACTCCAACTTGTAAATGTTTCTGAAATTTCAACAACTGTTAAGTCCATTCTAAAAATTCCAACAAGTGCCAAGCTCTCAGGTTTATTTATCATTTCTACTCCCTACCCCTAATGTGAACCTAAGTTTCGCTTAAGTTCGCATTAAGCATGTGTCTATGGTCTTTCGCCGAAGTCAGATTCAAACAAAGACTAGCTGAGGTTCTCAACCTTGGTTTCTCTATTAATCTAACTGAAATGCACTTAGTTCCATTCTGAGTTTGACTCTGCTGACATGGTAAGTCCAGGTTAATTCAACTTAGTTCAACTCCATTACATGCAAGTATAATTCAACACTGTCATATAATGAGTCTAAGTTATTCGTCATGTTTCATTCAGAAACATCGCCAACTTAGTTCAACTCTATTGTATGCAAGTATAATTCAACTCTGCCATATAATAAATCTAAGTTATTCATCATGTTTCATTTAGAAATTTCGCCAACTTAGTTCAACTCTATTATATGCAAGTATAATTCAATTATGTCATATAATAAGTCTAAGTTATTCATCATGTTTCACTTTAGAAACATTGCCATGGGATTGATCAGTCCTTTTACACAAATTTCAAATTCATTAAACTAAAATTTTATTACTACCTCGGCTAATAAAATTATGACATAAACTTCAAAAAAACAAAAATCTAATGATAGAAAAACTTCAAGTTGCAAGTGTTCTAGGGTCTTGGCAACTCTTTGCCACCACTGTCCTCAAGCTGATATGCCCCATTGTCGCTGACCGAGATGATTCTATAAGGCCCCTCTCAATTTGGGCCTAGCTTGCCCTCCTTAGGATCTTTCTTGTAACCGATCAATTTCCTCAGCACAAGGTCCCCCACTTTGAACTTTCTTGAGTTGACCTTCTTGTTGTAAGCCCTAACAAGTTGTTACTGGTATGCTGCCAGCCAAATTGTTGTTCTCTCTCTTTTTTCCTCCAGTAAGTCTAGATCTCAGGCTAGAAATGCCTCATTAGTACCATTTTCCACTCCCTATGTTCTGATCCCTGGAATGCCGACTTCTAGTGGGATAACCGCTTCAGTGCCATAAGCCATGGCAAACGAAGATTCTCAGTTGATCTTCTCGGCGTAGGTTGATATGCCCAAAGCACATTGAGCAACTCCTCCACCTATTTTTCCTTTATTGCTTCCAGCCTCTTTTTGATCCCATCCAAGATAGTCTTATTGAATGCTTTTGCCTGACTATTACTCTGAGGGAAACTTGGAGTAGAGTAGTAGTTCTTGATTTTGTACTTTGCATAGAAGCTTTTGATTAGCTTATTGTCAACCTGTGTACCATTATCTGCTATTATTGCCCTTAGGATCCTAAACCTGATGATGATGTTCTTCCATATGAAGTTCTTTACATCAATATCTTGAGTCTTCGCAAGGGGTTCAGCTTCTACCCACTTTATGAAATAATTAGTTGCTACCAGCAGAAACTTCCTTTGCCTAATTGCTTAGGGCAGTTGTCCAACAAGATCCATGGCCCATTGGGCAAATGGCCAAGGACTGGATACTGGGTTCAAATCGTTTGCTAGTTGATGTATCAAAGGTGTAAACCTTTGACACTTCTCATACTTTCTGACGTAGGCTTCAGCATCCTTCTACATGTAGGGCCACAGTACCCCTAAGTGATGGCCTTATGAGCAAGTGATTTGCCTCCAGCATGGCTGCCACATATCCCTTCATATATTTCATTCAAAAAGTCTTCAACCTGGGACGGGTGCACACACTTCAAAAGAGGGCCAGTAAAAGACCTTCTGTAGAGATGTCTTTCTGCTGTTAGGCTAAATGTTGCCGACTTCAGTCTGGTCATGTGTGCCTCTTTGCGATCATCCGATAACTCAACGTCCCTAAGAAACATCATTATTGCATCCATCCAACTTGGACCCATCTCCACACACATTGCTTCATACTTTGTAATTAGTGGTTCCATACTTGGGCCTGACAAATAATCAACCATTATTGTCCTTGCCTCCCTTGATTTCATTGCACTAGCCAAGTTAGCCAAGGCATCGGCATGGCTGTAATCATCTTATTTAACCTGCTGTAGTCGGCAATCTTGAAACAGGGCTAGCAGTCTAATAACTTCTTCGACATAGGCTATTATTCTTTCATCTCGGGCTGCATACTCGCCTGTTACCTGGTTCACAATAAGTTGGGAGTCATAGAAGATTACCACCTCGTCGACTTCCATTGCTGTTGTTAACTTCAATCCTGTGATTAGTGTATCATATTCTACTTCATTGTTTGAGGCTTTGAACCCCAAACGGATAAATTATTCCAACATTTGCCCATCTGGTGATACCAACACCACTCCTGCCCCGCTCCTTGTCGATTTGAACTTCCATCAACAAACAGGCAGAAGGAGTCACCGATGTAAATATCACAGGGCTTGAGTTTTTTTCTTTCTTCTGCTCTGTTGTGGGGTTTTGCATTCCCAACTAGGTCTCTTCTTGTTTCCTTGGACATCCTAAGCCACGACTCACTGGAGCCCGACGTCGGATGGCACCAGCTATGAACTTCGCTACAAAGTCGACCAGAACTTGACCTTTGATTGCCATTCTAGGTCTAAACTCTAAATCGTATTGGCTCAATACCACTATCCATCTGGCTATCTTGTCTGTCAGATCTCCTTTAGGGACTTCAAGGGGTACTCAGTCAACACCACAATCTTGTGGGCTTGGAAGTAATGATTCAACTTTTTGGAAGCCATCACTAAGGCCAGTGTTAATTTCTCTAGGGGCAAGTACCTAGTCTCTGCACTTGCTAAGGTTTTACTCACATAGTACACTGCCATTTATTCTCCCTTCTCTTCTCTGATTATCACTGCACTTACTGCGTGCTCTGAAACGACCAAGTACAAAAATAGCTCCTCTCCAGGTACTGGATTTAATAGAACTAAAGCTGTAGTCAGGTATTTCTTCAAGTCGGCCAAGGTGACTTCGCATTCCTCTATCCACATAAAATCTATGGCCTTCTTCGATAAACTGAAAAATGGTTTACACTTATCTGAACTTCTGCTTATAAACCTATTCAGGGTTGTGGCCCTTCCTGTCAGCATCTGTACTTGTTTTGCTGATGTTGGGCTCTCCAAGTCAAGGACGGCCTTGATTTGATCTGGGTTTACCTCAATGCCCCTTTTAGTATCTAAGGATCCCAGAAACTTACCATACCCAACTCCAAATCCGCATTTTGAAGCATTGAGTCAGAGTCGATATGCTCTAAGAATATCAAAAAACTGTCTTTAAGTCGGCCAGGTGATTCTCAGGTTCTTTGGTCTTTACGACCATGTCATCAATGTATACTTCTACTGTTTTGCCAATCAAATGTTTGAACATCTTGGTCACCAACCTCTAGTAAGTTGCTCCTGCATTTTTCAACCCAAAAGGCATCACTCTATAGCAATACAATCATTTTGGGGTGATAAATACAATCTTCTCCTCATCAGGGTGGTACAATGCTATCTGGTGGTACCCCTTGTAAGCGTCCAGATGCCCTAAAGTGGCATCCACTAATTGATCGATCTTGGGGAGTGGAAAACTGTCTTTGGGACAAGTCTTATTCAGGCTGGTGAAGTCCATGTAGACCCTCCACTTCTCATTCTTTTTTTTTTCACAACAACTATGTTTGACAACCAAGTTGGGTAGTTTACTTCCCGAATGGCTCTGGCCTTCAATAATTTGTCCACTTCCTCCTCTACTGCCTCCATATAAACCAACATCGGCCTTCTTGCTCGCTAAATGATAGGTTTAGCTTACCTGTCTACATTTACTCTATGGCAAGTGACCTCGGGATCAATGCTAGGCATCTCGTATAGCGTCCAGGCAAACATCTCTATGTTTGCTCGCAAGAATGACTTTAACTCCTTCTCCTCTTCCTCGACCAAGCCTGAGCCCAGAAGGAAGAAGCACTCTTCATCCCCTTGTTGGACCAGGATCTTCTTTAAGGCTTTATCACTTTTGTTGGCCGGCTCTTTACCAACGTCATCCAGGACCTCCATGTCCTCGTCCTTAATCTCTACTGTTTCTGTTTCTCGCACATTGCAGGTGGATTTCATTGCTGCTATGAAGCAATTCTTATCATGTACCTGATCCCCTCTGACCTCCTCAATTCCGTACTCCATTGGGAACCATAACAGCTGGTGCAATGTTAAGGGAACAACCCTTATTGCGTGCAACCATGGCCTTCCCAAGATAATATTATAAGGGGAAGGGGTGTCAATTACTGTGAACTCTATGCTTACCTTCTTGGTGCCTGCCTGCACCTCCAAATTTATTGCTTCAAGGAGCCATGATGGCGTTCCATTGAACCCGACCATTGGGTTATTGGACTGCTCCAAATCGTCTCGGTGAAAGTCGAGCTGCTTGTAACATCTGACATACATGTTGTCACAAGAGCTGCCTTGGTCAATCAGAATGTGCCTTACCTGGCATTCTCCAATCTTGAGGGTTACTACCAAAGCATCGTTGTATGGATGCTATACCATTTCCAGGTCAGCTTCCATAAAGGACACCATTGGTCCCTTGTACTCATCTGTCTTAGGCCTCTTTTGTTGGACCTGATACACATGCTATTTGTGCTTCACCCTCTAAGTCTCCCCATGTACCTCATTCTCATTAACCATTGAGTGAATCACATTGATCACTCGAGGTCCGTCTGCTTGCGGTTGTGGTACTGGTGGAGATGGTGTTGCCGATGCCTAAGGTTTCCTTGCTTGCTCTTCTCTTGTTCTGAACTCATCTATTAGGTCCCTTAAGTGACCTTGTCTTACCAAATCTTTCAAATGCGCTTTTAGGGCTCTACAACCCTGCGTCAGGTGTCCATCTTCATTGTGGTAGGCACAGTGCTTCCCTAAACTTCTTCCCATAAATTTGCTAGGAATCTTCTTTGGTAATCTATAATACAACTGGTTCCTGATCCTTTCCAGGACTTTATAAACCGGGATTCGAAACACATTGGTGACTGCCTGTGCAGCCCTCAGCCCTATTTATTGTCTATTAAAATTTGTATTACATCGGCCTTGCTTCGGCGAGCCATTCCTTTTCTCTTGCTTTGACGCCTTCATTCTTGGTGTATTCTCTTCTGCTCTCGCATATTTCTCGATCCTGGCCATGAGTTTCTCCATACTCTTTGGCAGAGTCTTTGTCAGTGACTTTCGAAGCATGTAGTCATCCTCCAGCCCGTTCTTAAAAGACACGATCGCTAACTCTTGGTTGCATCCTAGTATTCAGTTGAATACCTCGTAATACCTTTTGGCATAAGTCCTGAGGCTTTCATCCTCGCCAATTTTTAGAGCCATTAGGGAGTCTACCATCAACGGTTGTAATTTGTTTGTAACAAACCTGGCTACAAATATCTCGGCCAGGCCTTTTCAACTCTTCACAGTTCTTTTTGGCAGCTTGTGAAACCAATCTGATGCAATTTTCCCAAAAGATGAGAGGAACACCTTGCAGAGTAATGGTTCATTCTCGGTATACAGTGCCATTGAATTCAAATATAAGCCAACGTGAAAGTTTGGATCCGACTTACTGTTATATATCTGGAACCTCAGCATGTGGAATCTTTTTGGGGCCTTGAACTTATCCAACTCCACTGAGAATGGTGTTCTCGGTTTGACTGGAGATGTGACCTCGGCATTCTGTCGCTTCCTCTAGAGGTAGTCCCTTAAATCCTCTTTTGTCCGACTAGGAGCTCAGTTGTCAACGGATTTCAGCCTTTTTGGTGCACTGCTCCCGACATCGTTATGAGTCTTCTTAGACTTCTCCTTATTTACCGCGTCAAAGCAAAGTTCCTTCCCCTGAACATGCCGATGTTCTTTGACATAAGTCCCCTTGGTCTGAGGTGTCCTCTGAGACTCTCCTCTTTTTGATTCTGCTCACCCGGTATCCCATGAAGGTCGATGTGAGTGTTCTTTCACCTTGTCGTGCTGAGGGACTGCTGGGATTGTTTTCTACCCCCCTTTCTGGGCGTCGTTCTTCGCTGTTGGAATCAGCGTGTCTGTTAATAGAAACAGTGGTTGCATAACATCGTTCTGCATCATGAAGTTGACAAACGATTGTAGGTCTACCAACTTATTTGTCATTCCCTTCATCTCACAATCCCTCCTTAGGCACCTATCTTTCCATACCTAGAGGTCGCTTTCGTTGTAATACTCATCTCGGCCTCTTTTCTTTGGTACATCTCCCTCTTGGCCAACGTCTTTTTCCTTGGGATCAGAATCCCGAGGTTCTTCATTATAATTCTTCTCCTCCATGTTAGGATCGGCATTTTTTTCACTCCCACTAGGGATATCGTCCCCAATCTTCTCTTTTTGCCCGTCGTTGGCCATCTATTCTCCTTACGTTTTCCACAGACGGCGCCAAATTGTGGGTATTGATTTTTTACCAGACAACCAAACAGGGAAACTCAGTAGGAGTGCATCGGTAGAATAGATTTAAGCTCGAACAACCTGTTACAGAAAGATAAGAATTCGGCTGTGGTTCGTCCACTTCGGGGCACTCCGACGATCAAACTAGTAATTATCTCTCAAAGATAGGCACTGGTACTTAACTCACTAGACAGAGCATAAAAAGTATACCTTAGACCCACAAGGGTGCCTTACTTTTATAGTCAGCACTATCCTGATCCCTATAGAAGCCTAACTTTAATGGACTTAGGCTCAATGCTTATCTTGGACTCTCAGCTAGATAGAGATAAACTCCCTAAGAGTTTTATCTTTATCCAGATTGAGGTCCTCTCCTATTCTAGGACTCTTATCCCTTGTCCGCTCATCTTGGATTCCGATATCTCTAAAGATAACCTCAGCCTAGCCGAGATCATATCGCCCATGACTAAATCACATGGCACTCTAGCTGACACGTCAACGTCACCTCAGCCACATGCTGTCAGTAACAAAATATGCCCCCACAATATATATATATATATATACAACCGCGATTGGGAGCTCGAATCCGAGCTCCCAGATCGAATCCTTTTTTTTTTTTGAAGAAGAAGAAGGAGGAGGAGGAGGAGGAGAAGGAGGAGGAGGAGGAGGAGGGGAGGGCATATTCATTGAGGGAGGAGGAGCCTCTCCTCTCTCTTTCTCCCTCTCCTCTCTGCTTCCCCTCTCTCTTTCTCCCTCTCCTCTCTCTTCCCCTCAGACACGAGGAAGAAGAAGAAAAAAAAAAAAAAAATTAAATCCGTGAAACGACGTCGTTTCACGGATTAGGGGGATTCGGGGCCAAGATTTTCGAGCTACAAATCTTTTTTCATATACATATAAATTATGTATAGGTACACTAATGAATGGGCATTAAGGAAACCCAAAGAGCTGTTAAAATCTCCAACCCATAACTCGTTCAGATGAAATCAGATAATTATCATTTGTTATTGGTTGTGTTAGTTTTCTTTATTTTTTTTGTTTTTGTTTTTTTTTGGTTTTTGATGCAATCTTGATTTGGGTGTGTTAAAACACACAATTAATTTGGTTGAATTTTTATAATTAATTTTTTAGAAAAAAAAATAGTTTGATAAAAAAAATAATAAAAACTTATTATTTTTATATAATTTTCTTTTTCTAAGAAACAAATAAATTTTCAAATATCATTTTTTATATTTATTTTTTTATCAACTAATTTTTAATTTTTAAAACAGCCAAATACAAACATTTTGCAAATAGAAAGTTTTATTTTGCAAAACAACTATTTTGAGGGGCTTTCACTGTGTTAGCACTGCTAAAAAACAGAACACTGCATTGTAGTTTTATTTTTTTTGGTCTAACACACCACAATATTACACACAAATGGGGTTATTTTTGTCCATGTAAATGAAAAGTTTAAAAATATCAAATTTATTTTCACTTTTCTTTATCTTCCTCATACAAGTGAAAATTGTTGAAATTATTTATTACATTCTTGACATATATCCTAAAAATATATATTAACAAGACCCTAAGTAAATATAAAAATTTAGATTCTCTCAAATTTATCATCCAACTTGAGAGAACATTAACTAGCCTCTTTAACTTTCTCACATGCCCAAAATCAAGTCAATTTGGTGGCTACACAAGGAGGACAAAGTTGTCTTTTTACAACAACAATAATGCCCATTCAATGCCAAACTTCCAACAATGTAAGTTCCTTTTAATGTGTCAAACCTAGTTAATCTTATCAAAAAATAATAAAAAGCAAAAAACAAAAAAATAAATAATAATAATAATTAGAGAGACGTGTGGACAATAGGGAGTGGGTAAGAAAGAAAGCCCAGTCCAATAATGCATAAAAGGGGCCCCACACTTGAATGTGATAGTGAAATAAACCTTGAAGTTCATGAATGAGCCTTCTCCAATTCCCCTCATTTTATGAATGTATTATGTATGTATGTGTTTGTTCAAGTGGTGTTCCCCTCATTCATGTGATCAACGTAGATCCAGACAGACAGCACCAATCATGTGGCATGTTTTTTTCAAGCATGGTTGGGTAGGACCCACACTTTAATTTTATTTTTTTCTCTTTTTTCAATGATGAAATATTCAAGCTAACTTAATTACGTACATTTCAATTAATTTATTTTCCGATCTCATTAAAGACAGGCCCACATTTTAGTTACGCCCTCTTTAGTGAATTTTTCATAAAGGAAAATAAGAGTTTCAATTTAAGATATGGGTCACCAAGGGGCCACAATTTATTGTTATTTTAATAAATAATAATGCATATGAATTTATTGATTGAATTAAAAGTTGATAATAAAAAGTAAAAAAATTTTACTCCTTCAATTTTAAATAATTAGATTATTTAAGTTATTTTTATCCTTTTTAACATAAATTTTAAAAATAAAAAATTATAAATAACTTGTTCAAATTGAAGTGAAAAATACGAAAAATCAAATAAGTGAGAATTGAAAACATGGTCCCATTTAAATTTAGTCAAAACAAAAGAGAGAAAGACATACAATAATGATACATCCCTTTAAATCAATGAGCTCTAATGACATGGAAAATAAAAAAATACAAAAAATTACAAAACATAAACATTACTGTTACAGTTGGACCCACACTCCATTAGAACTATTAAAACTTCTTTACTAGAGTTTTAAAACATTCTAAAAAGATATATCAAGTTATCAAGTCGGTAAGGAGTGGAGTTTTGACTCATATGAAATATCACATATTGATCCAAAATTAGCATAGCAAAGTTTGACAAAGTCATATCCAAGTCAGGTGGGTCATCTTTGATTATGAATGTGGTAGTTTAAACATCATGAGTTTTTGATCATTTGATAAATTAAAAAGATAGATTGATTCAACAACTACTAACAGTTTTTTTTTTTCTTGGAATTAATTAACAATATCAATATTTTTTAAGGAAAAAATAAAGCATTACAAAAAATTAATAATTAGGGTTTTTAATATTTTGATTAAATCCTCATTAATTGCTATACTTAGCATAATGATGAACTGCTCTATCAGCAGTTGCGCATTCTAAACATCACCAATCATTTGATGCGTCATAAGTTTGTGGTGGCTAAGGCTTAATATGATTTTGTTCATACACTATTAAAGTGTATGAACAAAAATATAAGTTTTGATTGATTTAAAATGGTATAATTTACAATTTTATGTGTGATCAATATATTTAAATTTTGTATTTTATTCACACATACAAACAAATTCATTTTCAATTATTTTACAATCTATTCCGATTTCAATGCTCATTTCAGTTTTTCTCTCTTTCAAATTGTAGGGATAGTGAAAGCTCTTGCTGAACTTCCTATACTTAATCCCAAACAGACTTTCGACGTCTCTCAACAAACTGAGGGTTACCGGAACCTCAACTTTCCATGGACAACGAGAAATTCGAAGTTCCAAAAGGTCCAAAGTCTGTCCTTGAAAGTTTTATTAACAAATCCATAGTTTCCTAAATTTTTAGATAAAATGAAGGTGTACTCACATATTTTTTTGGGGGAATCCTTACTCTTTCCATTTTTTTATTACAATATTATTTTAATATAAAATTGTGTAATTCTATTTACACACTGCAAACTCTCTCAGTGCACACCATTTAGAGTAATTCTATTTTCACGCACTATTTAGACTTTGTGAACATTTTTCTCAATGCATACACTTACGCTGTGTTTGGTTGGGAAATTTGAGACAGGATTTGGAAAGGGAAAGGGAAAAGTTAGGTGAAATGTGAATAAAATATACTTATATTTCACCTAATTTCACACACCTTTTTCTTTTCCTTTTCCAATTTCCTTCCTAAATTCCCCAACTAAACACATCATTAATGAATTTGTTTATCTTTTGTTTTACTCATTCCACACACAAAATATTTCAAATATGTCCATAACATATAATGGCTTCATTTGGGAAAAAGGGTTGGGTTGGGTTGGGTTGGGTTGGCTTAGGTTTGGAGCTATTTTAGCCACAAAGAGACAAAATAAGTTTTTTAGTCCAATAAGACAAAACTTCACATCCAACCCATAATCATTACATTCTTTTTTTCACAAAAAGTCGAAAAAATAAAAAAGACCTTCCCAAACAAGGCTTTTTAATCCCAGACTAAAATGGCCAAAAAGCTAAAAAGTCAACCTATTTCCCAAACGAAACCAATGTGTACAAAAATTTCAATACATTGAGGCGTTTTGGGAAGGTAGTAAAAGCTAGCTTTTTGACTTTTTAATTTTTTTACAAAAAAAAAAAAAAAAGCCACAAAAAGACAGCTTTTAACACAAAAAAATCAAAAAGTCAATTTTTTACCAACTTCCCAAAACACCACATTATGTAAATACACCACATAAAATACAAACTCCCACCACACCCCTTAGCCTATGTCAAAACCTAAACCGTGCCCTATACACATAAAATTTTTTCGGCACACTCCAACAATTTTCCGACTATATTTAAGGTATGCAAAAAAATATAAAAATACAAAAAATATTTTTGTTAATTTTAAAAATACAAAAAATATTTAGTTTTGTTATTCTTAAAAAACTATTACTCTGCTTAGTTTTGAGTTTTCAAAAATATTTTTGTTAATTTTAAAATCTTTTTTTTTGGTAAACTTTTTACATATTTAATCAACCTTTTACTTTTTAGAACCACTTAATTTAGATACATTTAAAAAGTAAATTATTTGCCAAAATTCTTTAAAAAAATAATAATAAATACAAAAAAAAAAGTGTATACGATTTTTATATTTTAGTATGCTTTTTAAGTGTATCTAAATTAAGTAAATCTAAAAATAATAATTGGAATATTAAAAATGTCCACTGAACAAAAGAATATGGATTGAAATTTCCAAAAATTATTTTTCAAAAATTAAAAACAAACTAAGTGTAAGTTATTGTTATACTATTTTCATTATTCGTTCCATATTGGCTGGCAGCGAGATGGAAATAATTTGGTGCTATAACCTAAATATATTAAATAAATTCGATAATCAACAACTGAATCAAATAATAGTTTTTGATTTTGTACTTCCAAACCAAATATATATTTTCAACATATAACTATTTTTTAAGTTGATTTTCGAATATATGGAATGTTTTCAAAAGTTAATTCCTGTATAGGTGCAACAGTTGCAGAACTGATTTTTAGAATGATAATTGCGACAATTAAAGAAAAAAAAAAAAAACTTCCAAACCAAAAAAAACTCACCTATTCGTTGCCTAATTTTTTTTTATTAACAATCCTTTTTCTTTCTTTCTTTCTTTTTTTTTTTTCTTCTTCTTCTTCTTCTTCTTCTTCTTTTTTTTTTTTTTTTATTTTTTATTTTGCATCTAAACATGCATTGTTTTGTAAATCCTCCATCATACAAATCAATAATAATAGTGGAGTGTAATGGAACAATGTTATAAGCAACGAATAAGGAGTGAAAATTTGAGCAATATTGGTCAAATCTATGAGAAACAATGAAGGAATAGTAAAGTGAACAATGATCAACGGAGAGAGTGAGAAAGAAACAAAAAAATTAAAGAGTAAAGCCTTGTTTGGGAACAAGTTATTTTAGTAATTTTATAACTTTTTACGAAAAAATGTGCAGAAAAGTAGAGAAAGTGATATGATAATATAGTCACTTTTTGGCTAAAATGTATAGTTGACAAACGAGGTCTAAGTCTGATATGTGTATTTTTTGGAAAAAGAAAAAATGTGTATTGAGAGTTTCCATATAAAAGATGTGTACTAAGAAAATTTAGTTTTAAGGATTGATATGTGTATTGATATCCATATTGGTCATTTTGTTTAGTGGTAAAATTATAAATAAAAAAAAATTAATTCATTAAGTGTGTGCACAGAGAGAAAATGATGTGTGGAAATAGAATTACCCCATCATTCACTATTTTTTTTTTCTTTCAATTCCTATTGTATCCTTTAGCTAAATTACTCTTTTAGACCTAACCCAAAAACTCACTCATTTACATCACACTAGCCACCACCATTACCATCGACACCGGCACCGGTACAGCCATAACCTCTCTTCTTCTTCTTCTTCTTCTTTCTTCTTCTCCTTCCTCTCTACCAGTGCTCGCCTCCATTGTTCCCCTCAGATTTGATCTGTGAAGAACCTAATTGATCTCAAACCTTACATCATCACTGCCACTCCTTTGCTGACCACCACACCCTAGGCCATCTTTTCTCGTTGTAACTCATGCCACCTACCCCACCATCAACGAAGATCTGAAAACCCTAGACTAGAATGAATTGTGATGATGGGAAATGAATTGCGATGGCTAGAGAGAGAGAGAGAGAGATCTAGGGTTTGGAAAGAAGAAGAGGAAGGAGGAGGAGGAGGAGGGATGCGATGGTGGTGGTCGCGAGCTTGTGGCATTACGGTTTGGAGAGGGAGATGTTGAGCAAAGGAGGAGAGTAGTGGAAATGGTGGCAATTAGGCTATGGGGTTGGGAGGTAGCAACGGTGGCGATTATGGTTAAGGTTAGGTTAGAGTTTAGGACAAAGAGTTGAGAAAGATGGAAGTAGTTTAGGATTTTTTGAAAATTAATCAATGTGTTTGGTTTAAGTTTTTTAGATTAAGTTTTTTGAAAATTGAGTTTTTTGGTTTTCGTGTTTTTAGTGAATATTTTTAAAATTTTAAACTTTTTTTTTTTTTTTTTTACTTTTTTAGATGCACCTTACTTAGATGTATCTAAAAAGTAAGAAATTTGTGAAAAAATATTTTTAAAAAATAATAAATACATAAAAATACAAAAAATGTACTGAATTCTCTTTTGTTTTTTTAATATATTTTTGGTATTTAGTGAATTTTTAAAAGATTTTTTTTCAAAATTTTTTTACTTTTTAGGTATATTTATATTAGGTATGTCTAAAATTTTAAAAAGTTGCTTAAAATATTTTAAAAATTCAGTAAAAACAAAAACAAATTCAGAAAACAAGAAAGTAATTTTCTGAAAAGTGTTTTTGGAAAACTCTAACCAAACAAAATGAATGGTGTGAAGTGAGAAGAAATCAAAGAATTGAAAATGTATATCGTGTGTTTCACGAAAATGATGTGTACTGAAATGTTTGATAATGTGTACATAAAATTACTCTACAAAATTCATTTTATTCACATTCCTAACTTTTTATGGGGACATAATTTTTGAATGACAATACGTTGCCGAGGTGTCACCGAAGTGCCAGCCGAAGTGCCACGTGTCTTGGTCATGACGCCGAGATCATCTCAGCTAGGCCGAGGTTATCTGCAAAGATACCGGAATCCGGGATAAGTGGATTAGGGACAAGAGTCCTGGAATGAGAGATGACTTCAATTTTGGTAAAGATAAGACTCTTAGAGAGTTTATCCCAATCTTACTGAGAGTCCAAGATTAGCAGTAATCCTAAGTCCATTGAAGCTAGGCTTCTATTGGGACTAGGTTTGTGTTGGCTATAAAATAGAAGCACCCTCATGGGTCTAAGGTATGCTTTTTATGCTCTAAATAGTGAGTTAAACTCTTTTGCTATGCTTGAGAGATAACTGACTTGATCATCGGAGTGCTCCCGGGTGGATGAACCAGCGCCAGAATCTTTTCTTTTTGTAACAGGTCATTCGGGCTTAATCTATTCTGCTAGTGTTCTCCAGCTGAATGTTTGATTGACAGTGTGGTCGGAAATTGACACACACATTTTTCAAATCCCAACCCTACCTTACCCCAATCCCCCAACTACCACTACCTAGCCAACACTTTTCGTTTGCAGACTAGCAATTAATGGGTGGGTGGGCAGAGGTGGTGGTAAGAGGCTATTGGAGGAATGGAGTTACAAGCATGGGGGTCCAAAAAATAATCACTGGGATTAAAAATAAATTAAAATAAAAGAGGGAGGAGAAATAAAGGGTCTAAAGTAGTGAGGGTTCCAAAGAAAACTGTAGGGTTATTAGCAGCACCCTAAAATAATAGAAAATGATAAAAGTGTCCAAGGAACATTATTTAATATTAAGACTCGTCTAAAAAGAATTTCGTAACAAATTGTGAAAAATGTTATTAAAATAAAAAGATCTGAAATAACATAAAAATGTATTTTGAAATTGCTGAAAAATATTTAGGTGGTTTTTTTTAGGGTATCTGATATTAAGATTTTATAACATAAAAAATATCTAATATTTTCATAATGTCTAAGGTCCCTCAACATCAATTCAGAGAAAATTCAATTCAGAGAATTTCTCTAGACTTCTTAGAGAAATTAGAGAAATTCTTTCTAAAAATATTCTAGAAATTTCCTAAAGAAATTCTAGGAATTTCTTTCCAAAGAATTTCTTCCCAGAGAAAGAACCTCAACATTAACTAGATAAAGAACCTCAAACTAGTTACTAATTTTTCAAAAAAAAAAAAACAAAAAACAAAAAACAATTTCTAAAAATGAACCAAATATCTTTATTTACAAATTTTTCTGTGTTTGTTCATAATTTTAAACAAGAGAAAATTGTTTTAACTAAACCAAACAAATTTTAGCACAATGATTTTAAACCAGAGAAAATTATTTTAATCAAATCAGAGAAATTTTAACTAAACCAGAGAAATTGATGCCATTATGACCAATAGAAGAAACCCAATCCAATAACATTATTATTCAATTAATAAGAAACTCTAATAACTAGAAACCCCATCATCCAATAAACACTAACCTAAGTTAATCTAAGAAGAAAAAATTAACACTTTGGAGGGTTCAGACACAATTAATAACCAATCAAGAAATCAATCTAAACAACGCAACAAATAATCAAAAATATTTTCTCAAGAAAACAACGAAGAAGAATCAAGAGTGGGGGGTTACCGTACCTCGACATGGGCGAGGATAAAAACGAGGTAGTTATTGAAATCAGGGTACTAAGAGTAGTGCTGGAGTTGTTGCCAAATCTGAGACTTATCAGAAATCAGAGATATCTGTTGTTCAAGTAACCCACAGAACCCTTCCTCCTGGGGCTGCTACGATACCATCACCGCCATGTTTTCCACTATATTTAGTGATACTTTTGGAGAGAGAATATAGAGAGAAGAGTGATTGATTAAGGGTTTGGCTCGAGAAGAAGATGATCACGACGAAGAAACTTCTGGAAGGTAATGATTCAGGAACTTCGAATTTCTCTATCGTAGTCAACGCCGATAAAGCTCCGAACAATGTTGCAAATGAAGAGAAGAGATAGAGACATAGAGAGAGAGAGAGAGAGAGAGAGAGGTTGTTTGGTGCAAGAAGAGAAATGAGAGAGAATTAGAATGTGGGAGTTATATATAGGTGTGGGTGAGGGACCTTAGACTACAAAAAAAAATTATTGTGGACCTCTCCCATTACTAAAAGTTTGAGAGGGATATCAAACCAATTTTCCTAAATATTTATGTTTTCTTTATTTAATTATTATTAATCTATTACTATTTTAAAAGTGTGAACACTCTCACTTGTTTTCTATTTTTTTATATTTCCAAAAAATGTCTCACTTGTTTTTCATTTTTTCATATTCTCAAAATACCCTTCTCAACACGTTACCCCTAAAAATGCACTATATAGCAACAATCACAGGCACTATATTGCAACAGACACTAAGACTTCTGAATTTTTATGAATGGTCGTTTTACAATTTCATTTGTTAAAGAACTTCATATAATAATAATAATAATAATAATAATAATAATAATGATAATAATATTTGAAGCTCTTAAAAAAAATCTAATCTAATCCATAATGACATGGCATAATTGATGCTAATATACATTAATTTTTAATTTGTCACACTTAATTATAGTAGTAGATATAGTGTTCAATTGTCTTGCCACATTATTATAATTGAATTTGTAGATATTAAATTGTGGATCTCCAGCATTTTTCATATAATAATACGTAATTTTATGGTTAAGTTTTTCAAAAATTCAAATTTAAATTCAATTATGAACTTGATAGAATTTGACGGGCTCGTGAGGCTCACTACAAGTTCTGTTTTAATGATTTAAATTGTTCATTTTGTAAGACCCTCGGTGTAAATTTTATTGTGTTTGTCTAAAAAAAAATAGTTTATTTTTAAAAATATATTTGCCCTCTATTTTTTCAAAGACATGTGATAAATATATATGTATATACATATATATATTATGCTTATCAGATCAATCTAATTTTTTTTATGAATGATATATATTGAGGGTTTTACAAAATAAACGGTTCGAATCATCAAAACAAAACTTTTAGTAAGCCTACAAAATCGTCAAATTCTCTCAAATTTAAACTCGACCCTAATTTTAAAAATCAGTAATTTTTGTATAGACCGAATGGTCATACTCCTACACATCATTACAAAATTAAATTTGATAGACACATCTATTATTGAGATGGACTTGTTTGGTTTGTTTTTTAGAAAAAATTTTGAGAAAAATTCTCTACAAACAAATTTTCAAGAGTAATCAAACCAAACAAGTTTTTTCAAAAAAAATCTCAAAATTTTGTTTAGTTACCTACTTTTCAAAATAACTCACTCTCTCATACACATCAAATCAATCGCTTTTTTTAAAACTCTCGACCCAAAACAATTTTTCAAAACCATTTCTGAAAAAAGGTAAATCAAACAAGTTTTTATACTTTTTATCTCAAAAACAATTCTACAAACACAAACCAAACACACTACTATCTTCCATATGAGGTGTAAGTTTTTCATTGTTTTTCACATATACAACTTTTACTTATGTTTACAGTACAAGAGAGAATCTAACCACTTTTTGGTAACATACATTTGTCTTTATTAGGAGGACTTCTACAAACTCAAAAATTTTACTGGAAATTTATCTAGAAAATACATGTGTGGTTGAGATTTATTTTAGAAATAAGACCCATCATTTAAGAATTGAATCTAAATTATTTATCAGGATTCTTGATAAATTCTAGGTTTAAATTTCTTTTGTCTTACAATTTCTATTTAATTATTCATTGGCCAAATCAATTTGTACATCATCAATTTACTTTATATTAATGATTTTACAGCTTCCTAATATCGAATCTCTCACTTTTCTCATCCTATGATATATTATTTTTGTGTTTTGTTGATAAATCCACATAATTTATAAATTCACTATGAAATACTATTTTCTTAATGTGTATTTCCTTTATATTATTATAAAGTTTTTTATTTCAAAAATATAATTACAAATATCACGTATAAGGCAGGTGTATATCATCACTATACATCTAAGAGTATTTGCCAACCAGAATTTAAAATGCCCCGTTTGTTTTGGGAGATAGAATGGAGGGAATTGATAGTGAGGGGATTAGTAGTGAAGGGATTGATAGTGAGGGGATTAGTAGTGAGGAATTGTTAAATTATTTTTATATAAAATAATAAAACTAATAAAAAAATATAAAAAATTAAAAATTATATTTAAAAAAAATTCCAATATATAAAAAATAAAAATAATAAAAAAATTTCTAATCCCCTCACTATTTTTCTAATACCATCTCTACCTCCTCCTTACCAATCCCCTCTCCAAGGGTATTAGTAATACCAAGGGACTAATAGTCCCAAGGCCTTCTCCCAAAACAAACAAGGCTATTACTAATACCTTGGTATTAGCAATCCCAATACCCTTTCTTTCACCCAAAACAAACGGGGCCTAAATGCTTGATTAGGCAAGGTTTAAATGATGGCTATTTTTTGTTTAGAGTTGAATTCCCACAATGATTCAACAATAAACCAAGTGAATTTCATCCACAACCAGTTTTTTTTTTTTTGTCAATCGATTGGATTAATAGCAAGCATGAACAATTATATATGTACAAATCCAACGACTAACTCTAAAAAATCATACATGGCCCAATAATCATATAATACAACCCAACAACCAACTCAAAGAAACCACACCTAGCCAAAACCCAACAATATTGGGCCGGCCTATTCCAAATGAAGCACTGTTAATGTGTCCTTTACTATGCAGGCCAGGCCATAAAACAAAGACACGTGCCACTCATTTGGCTCTAAAAGGCCGGTTAATCCAATTCTTGACCTAGGTGTTGTTTGGAGAGTTACCACATAGTAAAAAAAAAAATCAAAAAACTATTACAAAAAGTTAATTTATTTTCTTTGTTTTTTACATTTTTTTTTTTTGTAAAAAATTAAAAACTTTATTAAAAAAAACCAACTTGGCTTATTTGGTGGCAATTTTTTTGGCTTATTTTCATCTTTATTGAATTTTTTGTAAAATTTTTCAAAAGTTTAGCTTTTAAATTATGCTTGACAAAATAAGCCGGAAAATTTTAAAAAAAAATTACAAGATTACAAAAAAAATTCAGGAAAAACAAATAAGTAAAAAATAGTGGATTTTCTTTGCTTATTTTGGCTTTGTTAATTTTTTTTTAAATTTTTATTATTTTCTTATTTTTAAATTCATCTTAAAAAAAAGGGACGAAAAAATTAAAAAAAAAATACTAAAGACAAAACAATTCAAAAAAATATGTCCCAAACAGTAGTTTGGATAACTCGTACTACGTTTCATGAGCCGCAAGGAAAAAATCGTGATTTACAAACCCTAGAAAACCAAAAAACATTATCTATATATAAGCTGCCTCAACCCTATTCACAAAACCTAACAAGCAATGGGCAAAAAAAAAACAGATCAGAAAGCAGAAGAGCAACAAAAGTGAATAAAAAAAAGCTTCAAAAACTCGAACAATGGCCGCTTAGTTGGAGTTGGAGTTGGAGTTGGAGTCTCATTCCAACAGGAGATAGTCTCAGAGATTCTTTCAAGACTCCCTGTGAAGTCTCTTGAGATTCAGATCCATCTCCAAACCATGGCAATCTATCATAGACAACTCATCTTTTGCATACACACACTTGACTTACTCTTATGCTCGGCGCGGCCGCGGCTGAGTCCTTCTCTCTTTCTCGAATTTCAATGGCTCGAGACACTATTTTTACTCTTCTAGCCTAGGTGGAGGAGAGTCGGTTCGAGTTTTATCACTGCCTGGATGTGACAAGGGAAGCAATAATAGCCCTTGTCAGTGCTATGTTTCGGAATCTATTAATGGTGTCATATGTTTCTTCAATGGCACTCAAGTGTATGTTTGTAATCCGAGCACACGGGATATTGTGACAGTATCACCAAACAATGAAGTTGAATTGTATGTAAAACATGATTCTTTTTTTTAATGTACCCTATTCTTGTTTTTCTTTAGGGTTTGATTCTTTTTCCAAGGAATACAAAGTGTTGCATATATTTGGAACGCGATACAATGCCAAGTACCAATAATATTAGGGATCATGAAAAAAATATCATGAAATGTTTCATGAAGATTTTTCATTCTTTGATTAGTGTGTGGCGTTTTTTTGTATGTGTAATCTAATAGTGGAAAAATTTTCATGATTATTTTCATGATATTTTTTTCATGATACCTAACATTACTCGTCAAGTACTCACAGTAAAAGCCACAAGAGAACCTAATGATGAACTCAAATCTAGTAATCTTCTATGGAGAAAGATTGGGTATGTCCCTCCCTATCCCTATATGTTTAAAACTCAAGGTGTTTATGTCAATGGCGTGATTCATTGGATCAGTACGAAATCTTCCGGGAAAGAAGTTCTAGTGGCATTCAACGTTGCAAGCGAGAAATTTCACTTGATTCCACTCCCTGAAGGCAACATGCCATCAAAACCTAATTTAACACAGACTCGCGGGGGTTTGGCTTTGTTTGGTTACGAAGATTGTGGATATGGTTGTGGGTATTAGAGGACTATCACAAAGTCGTGTGGATCAAGAACAATATTAATGTCGCGTCTTCGCAAAATCATAAGGGGGTAAAAGTTGTTCTTGTTGGTTCTGATTATACAGGTGACATGTTGCTAACTCAAAGCATGTTCACGCACCACTACGATCTCATTCCTTGTTGCCATGAGAATAGGACTGCAAGCACGAGGACGATTAGGATTCGTGGGCTGCCTCCATGGATTGATCTTTGTGGTGCAAAAAATATCAATTTTAGGATTGCCAATCATGTGGAAAGCTTGGTGCCTCTAGCACCTATAGATATGCAGTTTGGGGATTTTGTTGTCCATGACGCTTGATTTTTTTTTTTTTTTTGTGTGTTATATGGATTAAAATTTATGAGAATATATATCAATGAAAATGAAATTTTGGTTTACTTATGCAGCTCAAGGTTTTATTTTTTCAACATGTCCATAAGGATTAATGGTGATCATATTTGATGTATTCAAGTTAATTGAGTTTTGTTCTTTCTTTTTTGGTGTGTGGTTAATTATTGCTTTTCAAGCTTTCTTTTTCGAATTGCTTGCAGATTACATATATAATCCGGATGAGTTTTTAGCTATCCTCATGGTTTGATTAATTTTCTTCCTTTAAAGTTTCATCATTCTAATCATAATGGTTAAGAAGTGCTTTAATATTGACAAGTTTTGCAAGAAAGAAAGGAAATAATATTGTTAAATATAAAATAAATAATATTGTTAAGAAAAGGGAAGAAAGGAAAGAATTGTTTGGACGGGTCAAAATGATTTGGTTCAAGTCGGTTTGTATGGTTATTTTAAGGGAGAGTTACGAGCCGATCCTATGGACTAGTCTTATTATCCAGCAGGTCCTATCTAAAAAAAATCAAACAATATTTTTTATTTTTACCCCTAGACTCAACACTGCAACATCCGGCCACAGTTTCCGTGGGAAACACACAAACACTGATAAATGTTATTAGTATTTACCAAACCACTTAAATTACTTATTCTTTCTCACTCTCATACTCACATACATATACATTCCCTCACTAATTCACAAAAACACATCCACACACTTACTAATTCACAAAAATAAATTCACAATAATTTAGCAGTGATAAATTAATCACTGATAAAATGTTATCAGTGATAAATTGCATACTCACATACATACACACTCACTTCCTAATTCACAAAAACAAATTTACAAAAGTTCAACAGCGATAAATTTATCACTGGTTTAAACAAATTTATCACTGGTTTATCACTGTTTTAAACAAATTTATTACTAATTCAAACATATTTATCATTGAGATCTTCCCCAATATACAACAAGAGAGAGAGAGAGAGAGAAGACCCAGTGGCAAAGAGCCTAGATCTAGAGGTGGAGGCGACGACGACTATAGAGGTAGAGGCGGCAATGGTCGGCAATGACAGTGGAGGTGGAGGCGAAGACATCGGTGAAGGTGGAAACAATGGTGAAAGTGGAATAAGATGTCGGTTGAGATCGCCGGCAATGATGAGAGTAGAGGCGGCGGTGGTTGACAACGGTGAAGATGGCGATTGTCGTTGGTAGAGAAATGTGCACAGAGAGAGAGAGCTTTTCTTTTTCTTTTTCTTTTTTTCATTTTTCATCTCCAGATATGAGTATAAAAGCATGAGGGAAAAAACGAAATAAACAAAAATATTCAGGACCTATTGGTAAAAGAGTCTCCATTAAGGACCTGTTGGGTAATAACCTTTGAAAATAGGGCTGGCCCATAAAAATCCCTTATTTTAATAGTTCAATTCTTAAACACCCATACAATTTTGTGGTGTCTCATCAATTTCACATACTATACTCTCCCTATACTAAAATTATTAATTTTCGTGATTTTATATATTTGTGAAATTGAATTTTATATCTAAATATTTTCACGTATAAATCTGCAAAAGACTTTTTTCCTTCACAACCTCACATGGCAAAAATCAAAACAAGAAGCCATATAGGTTATTTATTGGGAAATTTTTTTTAAGGTCCCTAATAATAGTAATTTAGAGGATAGAGGACACCAAAAAAAAGGATGATATATCAAATCCCTCAATTAGAACGCGCGCATTTTTAATTCTTTCTTGGACCAAAATACCTTTCACAAATCAATTGAAAACACTCTACTAGATTCCGACGACTCAGTTTTATTCCAAACATCCAACCATTTTCACGAGCAAGAGAACAGAAGAATTAGGGTTTCACAATCATCTTCACTATCGACATTAGGGTTTCATTATCTTCTGCCAAAATCTTTTCAATTCCTTCCTCAAAAATTTCTCTAACCCGTTTTCACTATTCATCGTCATCTCAGTTCATCTTCATCTCATTGCATCTTCATCTCAGGGCATATCAATTTGTAATTAGGGTTTCATCCTCACTCTGGTAAATTTTTTACAATCCAACGAGTTTTTCTTTGGAAACACGGTTAATTGCATATTATAGCAGCCTTCCATTAATTAGGGTTTCAATTTCATAATAAAAAGCTACATGAATTTAAAAAATGTTATTTCTCTGAGTTTTGAACTTATTCTTGAAGATGTATGTGTGATTTTGTTTGTAAATTTCTCTGGTATTTGCTTGATCTATGTTTCTTTTTTGAATTTTCTCTGACATGTTTATTTCCCCATTTGTTTCTATTTATTCCTCCATTTTCTCTGGCATGGTTAATGTCATTCAAATTTCTCTGCTCGATAAATTTATTTGCTCTGTAAATTTCTCTAGCATTTTCATTTTCTCTAGATTGTGAAATTTTCTCAGGCATTTTCATTTTCTATGCTTACTAAATTTATATTTCTTTTTTGAATTTTCTCTTGCTATGTTTTACATCTATATGTAATATTACTCTCTTGTCTGTATCTAAGTTTCTCTGACATTTATAATTTTCTTTGGCCACATCACTTTTCTCCCTTGTGTGTCTCCGTCATGCTTAAATTTCTCTAGTTGTTTATGTAAATTTCTTTGGCATTTTAATGTTATGGAATGAAAATTTTCTCTGGAATGTGTAATTTTCTGTAGCATTTTCATTTTCTATGCTTACTAGATTTATGTTTCTTTTTTAAATTTTCTCTGACTATATTTTACATCTATATGTAATTTTTAGCAATTTTTAATATTTTCCCTATCATGTTTATGTTGCTTTGTTTATTTTCTCTAGGAATGGAAATTAGCTGTGGCAACGTGTATTCCACACGAAAACACTTAATATTCTATTGTCTATGTCTAAATTTCTCCAGAATTTATAATTTTCTCTGGCCATATTACTTTTCTTCCTTATTGATTTCTCTTGCATGTTTAGGTTACTTTGTTGATTTTCTTTAGGAATGGAAATTTTTGTGGCTAGATGTATTCCACAGGAAAATAATTAGTACTCTGACATTTAATTTTCAGTGTGTAATTTTCTCTGACATTTATAATTTTCTCTGGCCACCTTAGTTTTCTCCCTTATGTATAATTTTCTCTGACATGTTCAATTTTCTGTAGCATGTTTAATTTTCTCTAGGATTTAATGTTGACATCTTTATGTTTTTATTGTCTAAAAATGACGAAACACAAAAGCAGCAAACACCAGAAACACCACGAAAGAAACAGAGGGTGTGTTTGATTTGTGTTTGTAGAGTAGTTTTTGAGATAAAAAGTTCAAAAACTTGGTTGGTTTGCCTTTTTTCAGAAATGGCTTTGGAAAATTATTTTGGGGAGAGATTTTAAAAAAAAGTGATTGATTTGATGCGTATGAGAGAGTGTGTGATATTGAAAAGTAGGTAACCAAACAAAATTTTAAGATTTTTTTTGAAAAAATTTGTTTGGTTTGATTACTCTTGAAAATTTGTTAGTAGAGAATTTTTCCTAAAATTTTTTTTGAAAAACAAACCAAACAAAGCTAGAAACTCTCTAAATCTTCTTATGATCTTAGATCAAAAAGCAGTAAAACACCACAAACTCCTCGCCAAAAAACACAAGTCCAAGGTGATGAAGTAACAAGCATCAAGATGAATACCCTAACTTCAAAAGACTCAAGCTCAAGGGGGAAAAAACTTGTTAAACTCCAAAGAAAGAGAGCTCATTGCAGCATTCACTATCGATCCAACCTCTCATTTGTTGTTTCTTTTTTTCAAACACTTAAATTCAATTCAAACCAACTTGAAGAGCTTCAAAAGACTTCATTTTGATATTTGATCTAAGCTCTAACCATTGGAAAGATGGATCCAAGGAAGTCTAGGAATTTTGATGATGATGTAATTGCAATAATCTAACGTTACAATGAAAAAATGAAAACATTCATAGTTGATAAAAAGAACTTGATCTTTACAACCAATGACACGATGATTTTTGGTTTGCAAGGTGGTAAAGAAGCCATGTCATTAAGATACTCAAAAAAACCAAACACTGTATTCCTAAGGCGAACATTCCCAAAAGACACAAGGCTCACTAGTCCTGTTCTTAAGAATGCCTTGGTCAATGCAATGAAAGGCAAGCAACTAACTAACTTCAAAGATATAGCAATTATTGTTACCTTGTACTTGTGTCTCACCTTATTTTTTGCAACAAGTGGGAATTTAATAGGGTGGGTTTTTATCAAATATGTGGAACCTCTTGAATCAATGAAGCAGTATGATTAGCCGAAAGGAATCACAGCAACATTAATCGATTCTATCACAGCATTGCACAAAACTCTAAAAAAGTTACGAGGTGTGTCATTGCATTGCTAGTAAGTAGAATTTCCATTCAAATTTACAGTTATAATACTTACAAATTTGCGTGTTTAGCAAAATTTAATTACTTCAATTTCCAATGCAGTATTGGCTATGTAAACATAAGAATATCATTGATTGGAAAGACAGTAACACAACTGAATTCCCAAGATATACCAAGTGAAACCTGCAAAGCTTGACCAAATAGCTGCAGAAGACACCAGTCCACTTTCTTGCACCTCGACAGTTTAGATTTCTGTCACCACTGAAATCTCAGTGAAATTTCAAAATTTCTCTAACCACTGGTTTGTTTCCCTCCTTGTGGCTTACTTCATTTGATCAATTTTCTCTGCGATGCAATATCTTATATGGAATAACTTATGTGCCTTAACTGATTGAGATCAATTTTATCTGAAATTTCAATTTATGTTGCTTCTTTGATTACAACTGATTTATTTCTGCCATTGTAATGAATTCTCTCTGAAATCCAAATTTCTCTAACCACAATTATGGTAACATTAACTTATATGCCTTGATTGATTTTCTGTAATATCTAAATTATGTTGCTTGTTTTATAATTTCTCTCACCCAAAAAATTATTTCTCCTTGTGTGTAATTTTATCTGACCCATAACTCATGTGTCTTGACTGATTGAGATTAATTTTCTCTGAAATTTGAATTTATGTTGCTTCCTTGATTAAAACTGTTTATTCCTGCTCTTGTAATGAATTTTCTCTGGAATCCAAATTTCTCCAACCACAGTTATAATAACATTAACTTATATGCCTTGATTGATTTTCTCTGATATCTAAATTATGTTGCTTGTTTCATAATTTTCTTTGACCCATGAAATTGTTTCCTTGTGTGTAATTTTCTCTGGCCCATGCAATTTTTTTATGAAGTTTATTTCCCACTAGTATGATTTAGATGAATTTTATCTAGCTTATTTGAATTTTTCTCTCAGTGAATTTTAAATATTTCTCTAATAAAAGAGCCTCTTGTTACAGATAGATAACAAGGAGATAGTTAAAAACCCATCAGAAGAGTTTTGTCTTGGTAAAAAGAAGAATAAAGAATCAAAAAAGGCATTGGCCAAATTCAAGGAAACATTAGAAGAGTCATCTAAAGAAGAAGTAGGGAATGAAGAAAGAGAAGACAACACAGAAGAACAAAAAGCAAGCAATGGAGAAGAAGATCAAGCAAGCAGTGCAGAAGAGGAAGCTAGAGAGAAAATGAAGAAGTGGAAGACAAAGAAGAAAATGAACAGAAAGAAGAAGAAGACAATGAAGAACAAGATGAAGGCACTGAATCAAAAGAGAAAGAAGAAAACAATGAGGAAAGGATGAAGAAGAACATAATGATCCGATAGACCAACATCATGATAGCATTTGTAGCTCAACAATGCATCAGCCTCAAGAATCTGAGGAATCAAAGGATGCTCAAATTGCTAATCTACATCAAAGACTAAAGTCACTTTCTAAATCCAAAATAGAAGAAGAGAAAAATTGGAATGAATTACTTTAAGAAAAGGACATTGCAATAAGTATCTTGACATCAAATAACTTGGAACTTTAAGAAAAAGACAGCACAAGCCAAATGAAACTAAGGATGTTAGAGATTCAAAAAGAATATGATAAAAAAAACAATTCAACAATTAAGATGTTCAATTTCAGAGCTTGAAACTGAAAATACGAGATTGCATGAACAAATTCAAGAACTATCCATCCAACTAGCAACATAACCTTACTGAACACCAACACAAGTTCAACCCCAAGGTCAATGAAAATCTTGAACCCCATAACTCAGAAAAATTTCTATTTATTACAATTTTCTTTATCAATGGTAATGCTCTCTAAAAGTTAAATTTCTCTGACCACATTAGTTTGGCCAGTTTGATTTTTGTTGTTTATTTTATTTTCTCTATCTATTTGATTCCATATGTGTGTAATTTTCTCTGGATTTTGTAACTTCTCTGACCACGTTGATTTTTGGGACTTGTTTGATTTTCACTATGTATAGTTGGAATAGAAGTGGAACAACAACCAATCACCTAACAAGAAAAACTGGCACACAACCAACAACTAAAACAAAAGACAAAAGTCTATGGTAATTGAAAATTATTGAATCAAATAAATTTATATATTGAAATATGATCTGTTACTTTAGAGAAATTTAACTTTTATTGATATTTTCATTGTCTACAGTGAAAAAAGATCCTACATCAATGATTAAGAATTTAAAGGTAAAAGAAATGAAAGAAAAGCAAGATCCAAACTTTCAATATCCCAAAGTTGTGAAGATCACGAGAGGTTCAAAACAAGCTACAAAGCCAATAGAGCAAACCACCAAAGTCAAATAAGTATTTGATGCCAATGACTATGTCTTGCCTCAACCAACAAGCATCAGAAAATCTTGAGTTTTCCCACAAAGTCTACCGGTTGGATATTTGGTAAAAGAACATGTCAAAGATATTTTGCAGCAAATATCAAATATGTCTAGACTAGAGTAAGTACAACAAATAAAATAGAAGATAACAAATAATAATTTACTAATTCATATTGCATTAACAACTATTAAATCCTTTCTTTGTCATTTTATAAGGCTTTAATCTAGACAAGTGAGTTGAATCTCATTACTTTTGAAGATATCGAAAAACTAATAAAGGAAAAAGAAATTGCCAACAATGTACGTCTTTCATCAAATTTTTCTGCAATGTTCCATCAGCCTTTATAAACCAATGTTACAATTATAAATGATATTTTTTAGGTCACTAATGGTTATAAAGAGATCCTAGGAGAAAAGGACAAAGCAACTTCATTTTTTTCACATGCATGAGCTTGGTATGTTACTACTCTTTTATTTGATTTTCTCTAGAATTTACTTACTACTTTCTCTTGTTAAGATACTTCTTGAAGCCAGTTATGTCACTTGTCTAATTTTCTCTGACTAGTTGAGTGCATTTAAAATTTCTCTGTGTGTATATTTATGAAATTCCTATCATTTCAACTTTTTCATAACAATTTTTTGATTTTCTCTGACTGTAGAACTTTATCAAGATGACAGAAAATCAAACTTTCTGAATCTCATTGTTTGACAGGCATCTTGATAAGTTCCTCCATTTCCCAATAAATATAAGGGGCAATGAGAAGTCAATAGATGGAAATCACTAGACCTTGCTTGTCTTGGAAAAACAAGACAATTTATGAAGATACTACAACTCACTATGGCCAAAGAGGGATGATGCCCAAAACAAATATCTCAAAGATGCAAAACAATTGGTAACGAGTGCAAATTTCTCTGATCCATGATAATATTTATGTGATGATAATTTTCATAAAATCCTATTAATTTGTGTATAAATTTCTCTATTATTTAAGGATTTTTTTTTTTTTTGGTAGCAAGATTATGTGGAGATTTTTTTGAAAGCTTGCCTTGAAAGAGGCACAATCACAACCCTCTTTCAAATTGATAGACTCACAAAACACAAATTATGACTTTCAATACGTTAACAATGGTCCACAGCAAGACGGTGATTCGTAAGGCCTCTTTGTATGCTACATAATGAGACAATACATCAACCATGAACCTGTCAGCTCGACATTTTTGACACAAGACTTAAGGTTGATGAGGGCAGAAATCATAAAGAGATTTGCGACCGAAGTTGGCCGGTCATGGACAAAACCAATTCAAATACCACCAGAAGAAGAATCAAAAGTATAATAGTGAAAGCACACTAGTGAAAGGAAGACAATGTACACAATGTAATTAGGAATAACCCTTCAAATTATTTTTTTTCATACATTAAAGGAATGACGATGTTTGACATATATGTATATATATATTTTTTTGACTAATGTAAATTTCATAGCTATCCATAGTTAAGTATAATTTTTTTTATAATGCATGCTAAGTGGTGATTGTCAACACAATCCACACATAAAAAATTGTCTGAAGAAATTTCTCTGGTATGGAGTTACTAGAATTTCACAGAGAAATTTAACTCATATCGTGCCAAGAGGATTCCTATATGATCATGTAATTTGTAATGCACTATGTTGGTAAAAAACAATCATCAACTTCAAAAAACACAATGCACACAGTAATTTTCCCTGTTATTAGCTCTAGATGAATTTGACCTCAAAAAACACAATGTATATTAATTTTCTCTGTTAGTAGCAAATTTCTCTAGATGAATTTCACTAGTATTATAAATACACTGCTTATAGTATGTTTCAACAAACACAATGCACATAGTAATTTTCCCTGCTATTGAAAAATTTCTTTGGATGAATTTGATTGGTATTATATACACACTATCCAAAAAGTACATTTCAATAAACAAAATACATAGTAATTTTCCCTTCTACTGGAAAATTTCTCTGGATTAATTTGACTGGTATTATAAACAAACTACCCAAAGTATGTTTCAAAAACACAAGTGCATTGATCCAAAAATTACATAAAAAAATTCAGAGAAAATACTAAGCACAACGCACAACAAACACGTTATTTTTGTAATAAGATCCTCTATCATCCCCAAATGTATTATTCAATCAATCAAATATATTATCCTTAACTATTTAACAAAAGTTCCTTGCATGTCCTCTTAATACTCTCACATCGACTACACTTCATCACCCTTTTAAACTCTCCAGTAGAAGCAATTATGTTCTTCTTTGGCCTCCCAACTGGTCTCTTACTCAATGGAGGTAAAATCATAACATCATCAATGTTACATACATGTTTTCCAACAGTTGGAACTGGGCCAATAGAAAGCGAGTATGCTTGACGATACATATCAGCATAAAAAAATGGTTCAACAAATGAATTCAAATTCTTTCAACTCCTAAAAATTGCAGCAATAACATGTTAACATGGATACCTATTTATTTTCCATTTTCAACATAAACAAGTCCTCAACTGAAGATCAACCATAACCGAAGGAAAACAATGCACTTCAAACACATTATGAGATGATAAACTCAGATTCCATGTCCTTCCATCCATAAAAGCCTTCTCCAACACACTATCCATACGAGGACATAAAACTTTATTCCATTTACCAGAAAGCACCCTCCTATCAAACCTCATATTCATGATTTGCAACCGTATCATGTCTATCAAATTTGTTATTGGCAAGTGCTGAGCTTCTCGTATCCATGAATTGAATAACTCAGCAACGTTTGATTACATTTCACCATAACGTTTCCCCTCAAAATATGCATCACTCCAATTTTCAGATGGTAAACTTCTTAAGAAAATACTCACAATGTCTTCTCTCTCACTTTTTAATTCATTTAACTTGAAACGGAATAATGTCTTTGTTGGCGCATATGCACATTCTGAAAACTTGGACACAATCGTCTCCCTAACCAAATTTGTGTTTCCACATGATAACATATCCCTCAAATTTCTCTTTAGATGTTCAAGACAAAATCCATGATAGCAATTAGGGAAAAACCTAGCAATTCCTTCCACAATACCACAATGTCGATCTGATATGAAACTTATCACCCTCTCTGATCCCAATACTTCACATAAATGTTCAAGGAACCAACACCAATTGCCTTTATTCTCAGCATCAACAATGGCAAAAGCTATAGGAAAAAAACCTACAAAACAAATAGGAACAAGCATATTAGATATACACATGCAGAAAAAATTAGAACAATAAACAACTAGAGAAATTTAACACTGCCAACATCCAAAGAAACTTCACACAGTGGCCAAATCGAGAGAAAATTCACACAGTAGCAACCTTTAGAGAAAATTCACTTCGTAACCAAATCTAGAGAAAATTCACACAGTGGCAACATCCAGAGAAAATTCACTGAAAATTCACACATTGGCAACATCCAGAGAAAATTCACATAATGACAACATCTAGAGAAAATTCACACACCTGACCAAATCCAGAGAAAATTCACACAATGGCCACCTCTAGAGAAAATTCAAAGTGTCAGAGAAAAATCACAAAACATAACCCCAAAAATAAAAAATTCGCTTAATTCCCACATGTATAGAAAATTCACATACTTAAAGAAAATTAGATATATTTATAATTACCTTTATTCCCATCTTTCACCGTCACAGCAAGCATAACTCCTTTGTATCATCCTTTAAAAAATGTTCCATCAAGAAACAACAATGACTGACAATATTTGAAACTAGCAATGCATGCATGAAAAGCCACAAACACTTTTTTGAAACGCTTGTTATCTTCAAAAATCTAACTCAAAACGACTACCTGGATTGTTCTTCAATGCCTCATCCAAATACCACTGTAATTAATCGAATGATAAACAAGAATCCCCATATGTACTACATTTTGCTTTTTGAACCCCCAACCAACCACAGTTATAACTAATTGAGACCCCATACTTGTCTTTCATTTCTTTGACAACATCCACTGGGCAAGTAAAAGGTTTTGGACTTATCTCTTCAAGTATCAGCCCAGAAACTAAGCTAGAAGTCATCATAGCATGTTTACTAGTACAAACCACCACACCACACGTATGTTCATTGTTCAAAGTTCTTATGTAAAAGAACCCATTTGTTTTTTCAACTAAAGCATGTACACACCACATACATCCCCTTGATTCCTTATATGCACATTCTGTCGTAACCCTCAGCTTGTCATTTTTAACATATGTAAACTGAAAACCAACCTCAATAGCATACTTACATAAAACAGTACGGAACTCAACCACACTACCCTCAAACTTTTTTCCAACACTCATAATATTATTTCGCCAACCAACTGACAATAACATCTTTTCTTGGTAAGAACAAAACTTAGAGAGTGAATTCCTTTCAATATCCACGAGCCTATCTCATTCACTATGCACAACATCTACCTAATTAGACATCGCTTCATCCTCTTGATCAGAAGTACTACACCTAATAACTGAAACATCAACTATATCAACACCATGTGCACAAACAACCCTCAACATATTAAGAAAATCAATATTATTTTGAACCATACAATTCGGATGGCCCACAATAAAATATGAAATACACATTGTCTCAGGTTTCAAATTCTCTATGTTTTACACAAAATGCCAACCAATTCCTCAAAATTCAATTTGCATAAAACATTAATGACAATAGTATCATTCACATATTTGCACAACAACAACACTGCTCTGTCTATCTAAACTGAAAGAAAAACAAGAAAAATAGCATATTCAATATAAAAACACTTCACAAAAACAACATGAAAGTCTAAAGAAATTTCTAATAATTATAATTTTTTCTAGATTATAATAACAAACTTATAATTTTCTCTGGACTCAAATAAAAGTCTAAAAACATTTACAAACTTATATTCATCTTCAAGATAACAAAAACAAAATTGCGAAAAAACTTAATGAATCCATAGAGAATCATAGAGAAATTTAATGCCAACTATTAAACACAATCATAGACAAAAATCACACAGAAGATCTGTTATGAAATTATAAGCTTCTCTGTGATTTTCACTGGACTACAAGATTACAATTTTCTCTGTGTGATTGTGCAGTATTGGACTCAAATCAAAATCCAGAAAAATTTACAAATTTACATACACCTTCAAGATAACAAAAAATACTGCATTGTCCGTCTAAACTAAAAGAAAAAACACGAAAAATAACTTTTTCTCAAAAATGAAACATTCAAATTTAATCACAAAACATTTAATTAAATCCCCAATCCATATATCTAGTCTAGAGGACATTAAAAATAAAAAATGACAAACTTATAATAACATGTCCAAATAAAATTATGATCTTCTCTGAATTATAATAACAAACTTATAATTTTCTCTGAACTACAAATAAAAGTCCAAAGAAATTTAAGAATTTATATTCACTTTCAAGATCACAAAAACACATTAACATCAAATTGACAAAAATGCTAACTATTCCACACAAACTCAGAGAAACTCATAGAGAAGATCTGTTATGTTCACAAAACATTCAATTGATAAAAAATAACAAACTTATAATAACATGTCCATAACAAATTACAATTTTCTTCGTGATTTTTACTGGACTATAAACTTATAATTTTCCCTGTGATTTTCACTGAACTACAAATTTATAATTTTCTCTGTGATTCTATCTGCATTAGAAACTTATAATAATATGTCCATATGAACTTATAATTTTCTCTGTGATTTTCGTTGGATTATAACAACAAACTTATAATTTTCTCTAGACTACCAACAAAAGTGCAGAAAAAACAAAGAACAAAACTTAAAGAACAAAAAATAATAAGAAATTTACACTTATCTCTAGTTTAAAGAAATTTCTCTGGTTTGAAAAAATAGAGAACAAAACTTATAATTGATAAGCATATTGATGAAAAATAGAGCACAAAAAATGAACTCTAAAAATCAAAATCAATTCCACTGTCAACTCTCTTTGAAATTGATCAAAAAACAGAAAATGAAAAATGAACTCTAAAAATCAAAATCAACTCTATCAAGCTGGCGTCTCTCTAAAATAGATCAATAACAGAGAATGAAAAATCAACTCAAAAAATCATAAACAATTTCACTGAGCTGGCCTCTCTTTTAAATTGATCAAAACTGAAAACAAAAACTTAATACAAAATACACTCGAATAACTAATATGAAATCGGAATCCTTACATACAATTCAAATCAAAAATCGAAATCCATATAGAATCTCCATTGAAAACATACCTGATTTAACTCCATTGAAAATCAAAACAAAAACAATCAATACCACTGCAACACTTACACGATCATAGCAATCTCCATCGTCAAGTCCATTGCAACACTTGCAAAATCCCTACGAAATCTCCACCGTGAAGTCTATCCCCATGAAATCTTCTACAAAATAGCAATAGAATATTCAGTTTGTCAAAATCCAAACAAACGTATGTTAAAAAAAAGGGTAAATTAGGTATTTTACAACCTAAAATAAGGTTGAGGGACCTTAGAGCATCTCCAACGGTTCACCTAATATTTTATCAAATTTGAGTAAAAAAATAACCATTTTCTCAATTTGATACTTCATGCTCCAACGGTTCATCAAATCCTGTATCAAATATTGTGGGTCGACTGGTTGGTCGACCGATACTTCATCCTGAAAGTCATGAACTGTGAAGTGCTTCTCAAAGATGAGAAAGACGTCCACTTCCACTTCCAGGAGAAGACTCCACTTCCACTTCCAATAATTTTCATTTGCAAACATGTGAAGTGCCAGGAGAAGACTCCACTTCCACTTCCATTTGCAAACATGTATGAAACAATCAGACGTTCACTCTACCCAATTCATCAATTGTTTGCAGGTGGTTGACCGGTTGGTTGACCAGCCAGTCGACCGGCCGATCAACCGGGTAGGCAAAAATATTTTTTTTTTTTTTTTTACCTGTTTGAACCTTTTTTGACCGGTTTGAACCTACCTAATTTAAAGAGAACCGGGCGACCGGTTGGTCAACCGGCCGGGCAACCGGTTGGTTGACCGGTGTACCACCTTCAACGGTCAGTAACAGTGATTTGGTGAAATCTGTGTCTGGGTATCAGTTTGATGTTTTGTTTGCTGAATTCTCAGTTTGATATGAGTTTGGTGCAACGATTGAAGCTTCAAAAAGTGGGTTTTTCATCAAATTTTAAATCTGATGTTGAGTTTGGTTCACCGTTGGAGATGGTCTTAGGCATCAAAAAATATTATTGTGGACCTCTCCTCCTACCAAAAGTTAGACATGGATCTTAGACCAATTTTTCCTTGTTTATTTAATAACCAAATATATGTTTGGTAAGATTACAGATCTCATGGCCTCGTTTGGGAACGCTATTTTAGTAACTTTTTGATTTTTTTAATTAAAATATGTGGTAAAAAAAATTAGTATATTTGGAATTATTTTTTAGTTTTTTTTCGAAAAGATATGCAAAAAAGTAAAGAGAAAAGGGAATCTTTGATTTTTTTGTATAAGTTGTTGATTTTTTTTAATTTTTTTAGTGATTTTTTTAAACTAAAACAATGAGTTGCCAAACGAGAGACTTAAGTCATCAAATTATTAAGGTGGTAATATTATATTAATCAGATAATAACTAAGAGCAATATTAGAATTTTTTAAAAATTATTAAATATTTTACGCAATATTTGACTCATATTGAGACCTACCCCATGTGAGTATTTGGTAACGCAATTAGTACTTTTGAATAAGTATTTCTCTTTTTTGATAACTCGGTATCTAGTTAATATTTGATTAATATATCTTTTTTGGTGTAGTTACATACAAAGAATATTTATACCACCATAAAAATGTAATTATTATTTCTTCATTCTTCGACTTAAATGCAATTTCCATTTAAGAAATAAAATATAAAATGGAGAAATTACCAAAACAAAAATCAGATTTCAACCTTATAACAAAATAAACTATTAATTCTTAATTTTATCAATTTAAATCATAAACTTTTGATTTGTTTTCAATATAAATTATTATTGTTTATTTCCATTAAGTAAAATCAATAGAAAAATAATTTTTTTTAATTATTAAACTCAATGAAAAATATATTTTAAATATTTTAGGCATATGATAAATGGGGACTCAGTCCATAAATAATTTATTTTATGACTATATGTAGCAATTGGAGGATGGCTATCTTTGCTCGTATCTGTTCTTTACTAGATTCCCAATCTTCAGAAAAAGGTCTCTGATCTTTCTAGAGACATTAGCTCAATTTCGATCCTTTAAATCCTCTGCAATTTCGTTTCTTTTCCTCAACATTCTCAGCAACCAAATAGTTGTTAAGATTTAAGTGTTTTATTTTATATTTATTAATATTTATTGGAAGCTCTAGTCATTGGTAGGTTTGATCGAGTCTTTAGGTATTTGGTCATTTGATTTCGTGGCTGAGAAAGAGGTATATGTGATCCTATTTTATAGAAATTGTGGTTAGTGATAGGATGAAGTGTTCTGATGTAAAGCCTATTTATAGGTCCTTTTCTTTATTAATAAAAAATAAAGCTTTACCATTCCAATAAGTCTCTTTTGCTTTTGTTTTAACTTTGTATCAGTGGTATCAGAGCAAAAACGTGTGAGAGAAACAAAGAGAGAAAGAGTTCCCAAACAACATCGATGGGTTCCGATTCAAATTTTGTACAGGAAGCGATCCCACATTTTGATGGTCACTATGACCATTAGAGTATGCTCATAAAGAATTTTCTACGGTCAAAAGAGTATTGGCAGATCGTTGAATTTGGAATTGAAGAACCGACAACAAATATAGCCTCGATAGATGCCCAGAAAACAAAGTTAGAAGGAAGAAAGCTTAAAGATTTGAAGGCAAAAAATTACCTTTTTCAGGCAATTAATCACCCCATCTTGGAAAAAATTCTTAGCAAAGAAACTTCCAAAGATATTTGGGATTCCATGAAGAAAAAATATCAAGGCTCTACTAGAGTGAAGCGTGCATAGCTTCAAGCTTTGAGAACAGATTTTGAGACTCTACAAATGAAGGATGTGGAATCTATCACCAGCTATTATGCTAGGACTATGGAAATTGGCAACAAAATGCGATTTCATGGTGAGAAGATGGCAGATGTCCCCATTGTGGAAATGATATTGCGTTCCCTGATACCAACATTTGATTATGTTGTGTGTTCAATTGAAGATTTGAAAGACATAGATACATTCTCTCTTGATGAACTGTAGAGCTCCTTGCTGATCCATAAACAGAAAATAAACCGAAGTTCAACATCAGAGCAGCAAACTTTAAAGGCTTCTACCTCTACTCATTTCTCCAACTCTAGAGGAAGAGGTAGAGGTAGGGGAAAGGGAGATCGAGACAATAGAGATGGCAACAGGTCCAAAGGCAATGATGATCAATTTCAAGACAAAGGCAGAGGCAAAGGCAGAGGACGAGATCACCATTTTGACCATTTTGACAAATCCAAGAAAGAGTGCCTTAGATGTCATAAATTTGGACATTATCGTTTTGAATGTTATATTAGGCTGCCTAAAGACAAAGAATATAGCGATCCAATTTTTTCCCTGACTTTCACTGTGTCCAGACTCGGGTTTCATGGTTGTATGTTGTTGTCTATATCTTGTTTCCATCCTCTTACTCTTTGAAATTGAGTTTTGGAATGTCTTGAGCATATTCTGAATAGGTGGGTTGCTAGTTGGTCTAGAACCTTGTTGTCCAAAATTTTGATCTTTCACTCGAGCGAGCCTTCTTGCGCTCGAGCGGGGTTTGCAATCATTCAGTACTTTGTGCGTCTGCAAAAATACTGCAGAAGTGTTTTTAACGCTCGAGCGGAGTTTATTACGCTTGAGCGGGTCTGAGCTGTAGCGGCCCCTCCGGCGCTCGAGTGACTGTCTGAAGTTTGTAAAATACTAGACGAGTGTATTCTACGCTTAAGCGTGTCTCATTGCGCCAAAATTTGATGGGTCATTGAACACATCAAATATAAACCCTAAACTACACCAAATTCTTTTAGAATAATGGTAAGTCCAGGCATCGATCCACAGGGACAATGGTGAAATTAAACTAATTTAATTGTTAAATTCCTTAATTAATTTTGATAAAAAGATTGATTGTTCATAGCCTAATTTAATAACAAATAAATTAAACTAAGGAATTAAATTATCAATAATAACTGACAGTGGATTTACTAAATTGGGGGAAAAACTAGGGCAAAGAGTCCACCACTAACCACGTAATTAGGGTTTCCAATTGAAATCAATTATGCTATGGTTTGAACGGATTAATGCTTCGCAACTACAAGCTCAAAGCATTTAACAAGAAAATCATCATATTCAATGTACGAACACGAACCATCTCAAGTAATACGAATCGTTCACTCTAAACTAAGGTAGTGATACGACTCGTTCCTCGTAGTATGATTCGTCTCATACCTTGAATGTGAAGGAATAAAAAAACTCATGTATAGATAACATTCAACAATCACAGAAAATCAAATATTCGAAGAAATAATGAAATATATATAAAAGAAACTTCTAAATCACCATACAAATGTTCAAACCTTTACATAATTAAAAATCAAAAAGAAAACTAAATAATTACATGGCTAGGGTTTCATCAAAACCCTAGAAAAGGAGACTAGCCACTCATGGATTAGTGGAAGGAGGTAGATGGAGAAAGAACCACCATGGGAGACATTCTTGAAGCTTTTAGTTCCTTTTCCCTTCCAAACTCTAACCTCTCTCTTTAAGTTAAAACAACTTCAGAACCCTATTTCAGCATTTTCCTTGCCTTTTTATACTTCTGACCTCTTCCAAACAGGTTTAAAACGTCGGGTTGACTTTCCCAAAAAAAGTCAACGCACGTGCGAAAAAGTCAACGCACGTGCGGAAAAGTCAACACACGTGCGGAAAAGTCAACTCTCTTCAAATTCTGTCTTTTTGCCCATTTTATGCTCCGACTATATACAACCTGATTGACATTTAACAAATATAAAGTATACAGTTTGACCAGCAAATGAAGTTAAAAGATTCTAATTAACGGCCTCAATGATGTACATTTCGGCCTTAATCAAGCGAGTAGCGCCTTACTGTTATGTCTTGGCACTCGAGCGACCTTTATTGCGCTCAAGCGGGTCGAATTTATGTGTCTGATGCTCGAGCATCAAACTCTCTGCTCGAGCAGACTATACGTATATCAGATCGCGAAAGTGACTTTTTAAATTATTTTTTCTGTCCTTTCTCTCTCAAAAACTTTCCAAAACCCTAAGTTGAGAGCTTCTCTCTCTAAAATACTCTCTCTCTCTACATTTTGACCTAGATCTAGTGATCTCCTCACCCTCCTTCCATTGATAAAAAGTTTGAGCTCTTCAAGATCTCCATTTTCATCTGAGTAGAAGTTAGTTTCGTCATCTTTGGAGCTAATCTCTTGCTTGGCTCATCTTCTCTTCTTGAGGTAGGGATAATCTACTCATTACTATGAGTTTTAACATAAATGTTGGTCATTTTGTATAAATGGTTGGTTTGGGTGAAGTTAGGGTTTTGAGTTTGAAATTGTGAAAGAGGGATTTTCTATTTTTGAGCCCCATATGTATGTGAGGTCTTGGAGATGGGGTTATTTGTGTATAATGGGGAAAAATTTGGCCATTGGGTGTAATATTTGAGAAAGGGAAAAAATGCCCTAATTGGGATTAAATGGATTACTTGTTTAAATAATGAAATCAATTGTGGAAATATGAAATTGGTTTGGAAATTGTGAAATTAGAGGAAATTGTGATTAAATGGTGTTGTTGGATTGATGAATCACTCACTTATGGAAAATGTGATAATTTATCTGTTTGATAGATTTATTTATCTGTGTAGAAATAACTGTTTTGAGCTATCGGTGGCGAATAGTCATGATTGTTGTAGAAACTGCATGATGATTAGGTGAATTGAAACTAATCAATTGGAATATGTCATTGAATATGATGGTTAGATGTAAACATTGTATATGTGATTGAATTGGTCATTGTATATGATAACGTGTTTAAATACATTGCATATGTATCTATGTTTGGGAGGAGATAGGGGATGTACTCTATTGTTTGAGAGGAGATAGGGGATGTACTCCATTGTTTGGGATGAGACAGGAGATGGACTTCATTGATAATTAAGTTGGCCGGAGTGTCCAAGGTGAAAGTCCCGAAATCTTATATACATCTAAAGGATGTTGATGATTAAAGTGTTGATAATATGAGTTGTAGTCTCATTTTGAATTGTTTGGATAAAAATGAATCATGTTAATGAATTGATTTGGATAAATAAAGGAAAGTGGATTGAAATATGAATGTCAATGTTGATTGATTATAGAAAGAGTGAAAGTTGGTTTTCAAGTGTTAAACATTTATCGGATGCTAATCTTTTAGTTAATTCTCATATACTGTTTAGCATATCTCTACTGGGTATTGGCTCACCCTACTTAGGACATCATTTTTCAGGTACAGGTGATATGCCGCCTCCAAGATCTTAGTTTGGGAGGTTTAGGAGTTGAAGACTCCGTTTTGTTATTTGTATTTTGTGTAAAATGTAAATCCAAGCCGAGGGCTTTCTATGTATAGAGCTAGGACTCTTCTTTTGTTGTAACCAAGTTATCTCTTGGAAAACTGTAAGCCCGTAGGATATTTATTTGTTTAATATCTTCTGTAAAGAATACTCTGATGAATGTAATATGTAACATTCTTGTTATGTTTTATGGATTTTCTGAGTGGATGATTATGTCTTATTTTGAGGGCGTTACAAAGAAAATGAAGCACAATCAAATTTTGCCGAAAAGAAAGAAGTGGAAACTTTGTTAATGGTTGTTCAAGCTAATCAGGAACCTGAGTCTGATGTTTGGTATGTGGATACGGGTTGCAGTAACCACACGTGTGAAGTAAGTCTTCTTTTTCTTATTTAAATAAAGGCTTTCATTCTACAGTAAGTTTTGGTGATTGTTTCACTGTGAGGGTGATAGGAAAGGGTGATATTGAGATAAGAACCAAGAATGGTTTTGTAGAAACAATTTCTAATGTTCTTTACATTCTTGACTTGAAAAGCTATTTGTTAAGTGCTGGTCAATTGCAAGAAAGAGGTTATATAATCACTATTCAAAAGGGTGTTTGTGAGATTTATGATCCTACTAGAGGCGCTATTGCTATTGTGCAAATGAGTTCAAACAGGTTGTTTCCATTGAAGATTGAAAGTGTACAATCCTGTTTGGTGGCTAAAGTAAAAGATCCTTCTTGGTTGTGGCATTTTCATTATGGCCACTTGAGTTTTGGTGGATTGAAGACTCTCCGACAGAAAAATATGGTGACAAGTCTCCTCAGATTAGAATTCCTTCCCAAGTTTGTGAAGAATATGTTGTTGGCAAACAACACAGTTCTCAATTTCCCCAAGGGAAATCATGGCGAGCAAAAGGTGTTTTGGAGCTAATTCATTCCAATATGTGTGCCCCGATAACACTAATTTCTAATGGAGGTAAAAGATACCTAATTAACTTCATGGATGATTATACTTTAAAAACTTGGGTTTATTTTTTATAGGAAAAATCAGAAGCTTTTTGTGCATTTAAAAGCTTCAAGGGTCATGTGGAAAATGAAATAAGAAACACCATTAAGACCCTCCAAACAGATCCTGGTAGAGAATATTGCTCAACAGAATTTGAAGTTTTTTGTGAAGCTCATGACATTCGAAGAGAGTTGATAGTTGCTTATACATGACAACGAAATGGTGTATCAAAGAGGAAAAAAGAACCATCCTCAATATGGTGAGAAGCTTGTTGGCAAGAGGAAGAATTTCAAAACCTTTTTGGCCTGAAGCAGTAAATTGGAGTATTCACATCTTGAACAAAAGTCCTACATTTGTTGTTCAAAATATGACACCAGAGGAGGCTTGGAGTGGAAGGAGACCAGCTGTAGATTATTTTAAAAATTTTGGCTGCATCACTAATGCACATATCCCTGATGAGAAAAGGAAGAAACTTGATGATAAAGGAGAAAAGTGTGTCTTTCTTTGTGTTAGTGAAGTATCCAAAGTGTATAAATTGTTTAATCCACTAACCAAGAAGATTGTGACCAGTCGAGACATTGTCTTTGATGACTTGGGATTGGAATAGGCAGCAACCTACTCAAGTTCTTTTTGACAATGATTCTGAAAGAGAGCCAACTTGTGTCTTTATTGGTGTTAGTGAAGTATCCAAAGCATATAAATTGTTTAATCCACTAACCAAGAAGATTGTAACCAGCCGAGACGTTGTCTTTGATGAGGAAAACACTTGGCATTGGAATAGGCAGCAACCTACTCAAGTTCTTTTTGACAATGATTCTGAAAAAGAACTAACTCCAACAACCATTATGCCTGAAAATTCATCAAACACAACTCCAACAACTGTTGAAATTTTGCCAACAGTAGCAGAAGCTACTGATACAGCACCTCAATCTCTTCGCCGTATTTGAAAACAGCTTGCATGGATAGAAGACTATGAGGTAACTGAAACTGAATTTGAAGATCCAATCACTCATTTTGCTTTATTTTCAGATTGTGATCCTATAACTTTTGAAAGTGCCATCAAAAAAGCAAAATGGCGAAAGGCGATGAATGATGAAATTGACACCATTGAAAGAAATGATACTTGGGAGTTGACTGATCTTCCGAAAGGACACAAAATCATTGGTGTAAAATGGGTCTTCAAAACAAAAGTAAAGGAAAATGATGAAGTTGACCAGTATAAAACGCGTTTGGTAGCTAAGGGATATCAGCAAGAATATGGGATCGATTATACAAAAGTTTTTGCTCCCGTTGCAAGACATGATATAATCATATTGGTGATTGCATTGACAGCACAGAACTCATGGCCTATTTTCCAGTTGGATGTCAAATCAGCATTATTGCATGGAAACTTGGAGGAACAAGTATTTGTAGAACAATCGCTTGGTCATATTAAGATCAAAAAAGAGCATAAAGTGTATACATTAAAGAAAGCTCTTTATAGATTAAAACAAGCTCCACGAGCTTGGTATAGTCGCATTGAGGCTTATTTTTTGAAAGAAGGCTTTAACAAATGTCCATATGAGCACACACTTTTTGTTTAAATTGGAGATAAGGGAAAACTGCTCATTATCTGCTTATATGTAGACGATATTATATTTACTGAAAATGATGGTGCCATGTTTAAAGAATTCAAGAAATCTATGATGGTTGAATTTGAAATGTCTGACCTTGGTATGATGCATTACTTCCTTGGCATAGAAATAATGCAATCAGCTAATAGGATCTTTATTTCTCAAAAGAAGTATGTGTGAGATATTTTGGACAGGTTTCGAATGAAGGATTGCAATCGTGTAAGCACTCCAACTGAGTTTGGCTTGAAGCTAAACAAAGATCATGAAGGGAAGAAGGTGGACAATACACTTTACAAGCAAATTGTTAGCAGTTTGATGTATTTAACTGCAACAAGACCAGACATAATGTATTCTGTGAATTTAATACGTAGATATATGGAGAATCCAACAGAAATGCATTTGTTAGCTGCCAAGAGAATCTTTCGTTACTTGCAAGGAACTAGAAATTTTGTGTTGTTCTACAAGAAGGGTGAAAAGTTAGAGTTGTTCAGGTTTACTGACAGTGATTATGCAGGAGATCAAGATGATAGAAGGACCATTTCAAGCTATGTTTTTATGTTGAGCACAAGGGCCGTTTCGTGGTCTTCTAAGAAGCAACCAATTGTAACCTTGTCAACTATAGAAACTGAAGTTATTGCTGCAACAGCTTGTACTTGTCAAGCTATCTAGTTGAGAAGAATTCTTGAAGAGCGACAGTTCAAGCAAGTTGAAGCTACTACAGTTTTTTGTTACAACAACTCAGCAATCAAACTCTCTAAGAATCCTATGATACATGGAAGAAGCAAACATATTAATATGAAATATTATTTTTTTAAGAGATCTCAGCAATAATGGAACAATCAAACTGGTTTATTGTCGAAGTGAAGACCAAGTTGTAGAAATACAGACCAAGCCTCTCAAGTTGGCTACATTTGTGAAGTTGCATGGTCTACTTGGAGTTTGTTCACGTGCTGTTGTAAAGGAGGACTTTGCAGAGGGTTGAATGTTTTTTAAACTGATTTCTGCATGTTTCAGTTTAAGGGAGGGTGTTAAGATTTAAATGTTTTATTTTATATTTATTAATATTTATTGGAAGCTCTAGTCATTAGTAGGTTTGACCGAGTCTTTAAGTATTTGGTTATTTGATTTCGTGGCTGAGAAAGTAGCACGTGTGATCCTATTTTATAGGAGTTATGGTTAGTGCTAGGATGAAGTGTTCTTATGTAAAGCCTATTTATCGGTCTTTTTCTTTATCAATAAAAAAACAGAACTTTACCATTCCAACACTTCTCTTTTGCTTTTGTTTTAACTTTGTATCAACGGTGGGTATATAGCTTTTTTGCAAATTTGATGCAAAACCCATGAATGAATCTACTAACTTGTCAAGCCAATGTTCGACATATAATAGAAATCCACGAGAAAATTTACACAAATATCTAAACATATATGTAAACAAACAAAGGGTTTTAGAGAAATTTTGAACACAACAAACCTAAGTTGTGGGAAAGTCAGAGTTGTGAAATCAAGCGGTGAATTGGAGATTGTGGTGATTTATCGACTGGGTTTGCTTTTTTGTTTCGAAGGTTTGGGAACTTTGGGTTTGGCACAAATTTGAAGATGACTTCTATATCGTCCCAATAATATCATAATTAAAAAAGAAAATTAATTATAGTTAAAAACAAATTAAGTGTACATATAATATGAAGGGTGTGGAACAAAATTCATTGCCCTATTGTTGATGTTCTTTTGTTAATTTGATGGTTTTGAGTTTGGATTTGTTCTATACTTTTTGTGAGCGGATGAAAGAAGGACAATGAAGCCATACCATTACAGATTATATATATTAGTATACGTTGCCCAACTTATGGGACAAAAAATTAAAATAATTTCGATAGATAATATAGATTCAATTTAGAGAGATAAGAAAAAAAAATACTACAATAGATAGATTAAAAACATAAAAACAATTTGAATAGATAGATTAAAAGTATTAAAATATTAGAATAAAACAATTTGGATAAATAGATTAAAAATATTGTAACAAATATTTTAACATAAACTTGGATAGGTTAACACACATAGATTACAATAGTTTGGATAGGTAGATTAAAAATAATTAGTACAGAGAGATTAAAATTAATTTTGAAAGATAGGTTAAAATAATTTTGTAACAAATATATTAAAAATAAATTTGGATAGATTAACATGTTAAAAATAATTTGAATAGATAGATTAAAAATAATTTCAACAAGTAAGTTAAAAAAAATTTGGAAAGATGAATTAAAAATAATTTTAACAGATAAGTTCAAAAAATTGAATAGATAAATAAAAATTTAGACAGATAGATGGTATTTGTAGAACTACACTAGTTAAATCTTGAGTACGGACTTTTGACCAATAAATAATAAAATTGGTCCTTATGTTTTCAACAAAATCACCACGTGTCATCAATAACTTCTATTGTTGGAAATATGAATTTGTCACAAATTTTCTCATGATTAAAATATTCATTTTCATTAATTTTATTTAGCGAAAGTAAAAGAATGAAAATGGTTTAGATTTTAAAAAAATAATATTTAAGTTGACAAAATTAAAAATTTATAGTTTATTTAGTTACGCTAAAACTTTGGATTTGTTTTCTTTGGCAAAATAGCATTTCAATGGTAATGTTATAAAATATTATCACTTCTATGGAAAAATTTATATATTTATTTTTTAATGTTGCAAAATATTTCATTAATTTGAAAATATTTTTCTTAATTTCCACTTTAATGGTATTTCCTTTTTTAGGAAATCCTCTTTCAAGTACTTGTATCACAATTAGTCCATAGCATATCTTTTGGATTCCAATAAGTCATATTATTTGGATATTTGATCCACCAAATTTTAATTCTCATATTTAAGGTATTTTATAGATAATTTTATGTAATAAATATTTTTTAAACTCTTAGCGATTTGGTGATATGAAAAATTATATTTTACACATTGATAATGTGAGCATTCACATTGACAGTGTGAATGTTCACATCATGAAACATTCACACTGTTGTTGTGAATATTATTATTAAGGGTATTTTGATAATTATGTTACCCATACAATTTATTGAAACATAAGAAATAATTTGGATTAAATAGAACATAATTAATGGCTCCTTTGGGAACTTGATATTTAAGTTGACTTTTTAATTATTTTAATCTGGTTAAGACTTTATATTTGGGATGATAATTGATTTTTTTTTTTTTTTCTTTTTTTGTAGTTGATTTGATTATTGTGAGAGAAAAAGTAAAATAATTATAGTTTATATGTGACATTTTGTCTTATTAACTATTTTAATCTTATAGCTTGGCTTTCGTGCTCTTTTTGGTTACGACTAGCCCTACAGTTCGGACTCTCGTGGTTTTGAATCTGATTTCACGATGCAACGTGAAACAATGAAAATGCAAAAAGAGTCCAAATCTGGCAATTATTTTGAAAAATTGATATTTAAATTAAATGCCAAAAATAGACTGTTTTGCCAGATTTCAAAGTCGCTACCTAAATATATTTGAAAAATTTAGGAAACCCGAGACTCATGCAAAAGGCCACTTATCCGTAATCACCAAAGTGTCTTGGCTCTGAAACTTAGGTATAAGAGAGGAAGGTCATGAATTGAACACCCCACTCACCCAATCAAATATCGGCCTTTACTAATCAAATGTGATTTTTATTTACATTAGATGCTCTTGTTTCGATTTATTTGGCTATCTTACTATGTGACGCACACAAGTGTAGACTAATTTGTAAAAATTAGAACATTTTGATTTCATATTTGTTTGAAAATTGTTTTGAATATGTACCACTTGAAAAAGTGATCTTATATGTACATTTATCAAATACCCCAATTTAAGCAATTAGCTTTCATCCACAGGTATTGAAAACAGGTATATCACTTAAGCACTTAGCCTTATGAAAAATATGCTTAATATGGCAACAATCACATGCATGCGGTATACTAAAGCAATAATTGCTCACCTCGTACTCCAAGGCAAGCCAAAAGAAACAAAAGAGTTAGAAAAAGTGCATGATCCTAACTAATGCAACACAAACAATTATGACTAAGGGGCTTAACTACTAACATGACATTTGAAGCAATTTGATAGCATGTGGTCCAAGCACGTATTCAAAGAGTTAGGTAATAACAATGCTTTATTAGAACAATGAATCGAGCTTTGATGCGTGCAAGACATGCGTATGCAAAGCATGGAAAATGTTAAGAAAACATGATGTTCTATATTACTATTTTAAGCAGAGAAATAAAATGGAGAAAGAAATGGGAGTTGAAAGACACACACACTTATTACATATTTGCCCTCGTGCAAGAGGGTCCGAATCGATATCTGAATGTCTGAAATAAACTAATTACTATAAATTCGACTGAATGAATTACATAACTAACTAACTAAGTTATTACAACAAGGATCTCTAGAATGAGCAACAAGCTAGTAATCTAAGTTAACTAGCTATGTGACTATAACAATAATGAGAGCATTAATTTACAATTTACAAAGGAAGCACAAGGATGATATACACGAGACAGTTTTAGAAGCAGCTCTGCCTGCCTTCCTTGGAATCTGCCCTGTTTCACCTTCAGTCACTGCTCTCTGTTTCTGCAAAAAAAACACTATGTACCAAACATTGATGGTCGGTTGGCCCCCAATGAGGCCAGTCATGCCCTAATTTTGTGCAAAACCCTGTTTTTGTGCTCTAAGGTGAAGACAAGAGCTCTGTTTGTCCCTCTTACACTTCTCTATCATGGCAAACCTCAAGAGAAGGACAAAGTTGCTTCCAAAACCATCAATGAGCAAGTTGCTTGCTTGATGATTTCGGCCACGATTTGGACAAAAATCAATTAATACAATGAATAACATTCACCCTTCCCTCTTATCATGAACTCAAAAAGGGAAGTAGAGACGCTTCAAGGGACGTCAAAACACCATGAATTGATGTGTGACGGCTCTTGACATAATAGACTTGGCATAACATCTGGCCGAACCCAAGCGACCTTATTCTTTTCCTTTTTTTTTATGTTAGTTGGTCCAATTTTCAGCCAATTTTAATAGTCCTTGCCATTCCTTAAGCTCTTCGTCCAAAATGATGATTAAGTCTACTAAATTAGAAGAACATTAAGCTAGAGGTACTCCTAAACATGAAAGAAGGACCATGTCATTGACGGTGAACCGCCGTAGAAATTAAGCCATTGAGCATAGGTCTCTAGCTCATGCTTTGAATAACCATCAACCTATTGAAATGACTCTCAAACAAAAGAAGAAAATAGGGAGGTTGTAGAAATGAATGCCAAATTGATTATTAAAAATGAGACCTATGAAATGAAGAAAGCTATCAACTCAAATAACTCGGTATCTAAGGCTTAAACAACCGAAGCTATGAGGACTTACAATACAACAAGCAAATATTCAAAACATAAACTAATTTACTAAATTAGGATAGCCCTAAACACCCCCAAAACATTTTTTTTTTTTTTTTTTAAAACAGTGGCTAAAAGTGTGTTAAAAGTACACAAAAAGATAAACAAAAGCAATGAGACACAAACTAGTAAACAAAGACAATGAGAGGTGGCCATGTAACGCCCCCAAATTATTACAGTAAAACCAACCCTTAAAGCAGAGGAATAATAGAAATAATGTGCGTTCATTCATCAGAGTTCTTTTATAAAAGTTAACACATGTGATATACATTCACAAATGTTCATCCTAAATCTATAGCATGTGTTGCAATGCTAAAAGAATTAAAACTAAACATATAGTCATATGCCCTATAGGCTTATATCTTTCTAAGTCATTGTTTGGTTACACAAAAGTGAGCCTAGCTCGATACAATTTAAGCCCTTGGCTGTACAAAAGAATATAACAAAATAAAGAAACTCTTGCTCCCAAAAGTCCCTCGAAGCTATTGCCTTGGTAGAAGCATATTACCAACACTTGAAAATGGTTTTTCCAAATAGGGTGAGCCAAAGCCCAGTAAGAACAATCTAACACAATATATGAAATTTAACAAAGATATAAGTACAATGTGTACATACAATGCTGGTAACAAAACATCTACATTTTTATATAACCATAAAGCACCAAAGTTCACATTTCAATTCATTTTCCTTCATTTCATTTCAAATTCATTTATTCTTCTCAATTCATGAGTCAATTTCATTATCTTTCAACAACTCAACTGAGACTACAACTCAGTGATTTTTCCAATTCAATACACTACCACACAAACACTTCAAATTTGTCATTTTACGAAAATTTCGTCCATGGGATCGGCATCCATGTATATACACGATTTTGGGACTTTCACCATGGACACTCCGACCAACTTAATTTCAATGGAGTCCATCATCTCCTCCCAAACTATGAAATACATCTCATTTCTCCTCCTAAATATTATGCATATACAATGTATTTAAAAAAATAGTCATATTCAATGATAACCAACATTAGATTAGTTTCGATTTACCTAATCCTCATGCATTTTCTATAACAATCATAGCTCTCCTCTACCGATAGCCCAATATAGATATTTCTAAACAGATATACAATCTTCATAATAGATAAATTATTCAAATTTCCATAGGTGAAAGACAACACGTGCCCGATTCCACCATTTACATCAACAATCATCCAATTGCACATTACCATTATCAATTTTAGTTATTTGTATAAAATAACAATTTGACCCATTTAGGGCAAAACTCCATTTTTCCATATATCAACCCAAGCGTCAAAATTAACTATTTTAACACAATGTAATCTCATATTCAAACCTCATAGTCATTTATTTCACACTCAATTAGAAACTCCTCTTTTCTTTTCACACCCAAACCCTAAGTTTGTTCAAAATACTCTCAAATTCCACCATTGTTACACAACAACAAATAACTAAGCTAAAAATCATATGAAGGTGTAGAAAATCCCTACCTCAAAGAGAGAAAACGAGCCAAGCAAGAGTGAAACTTTAAAGATGTTGAAATCCAACTCTATTCGGATCAAAATGGAGATCTTGAGATGATCTACCTTTTTATCAAAGGGATTAGGGTGAAGAGATCACTAGAACTAGGTGAAAATGTAGAGAGAGAGAGAGAGAGAGAGTGTGTGAGAGAGTATTTTAGAAAGAGAGTCTCAACTTTAGGTTTTAGGGAGAAAAGATCTGAAAAAGAGATGTAAAATGTCATTTTCGCAATCTGATATACGCACAATCCGCTCGAGCGCAAGAGTTGACGCTCGAGTGTCAGACACAATGAGTTATTCCGCTCGAGTGCAAGAAGTGATGCTCGAGCGCCAAGACACAATGAAAAAGACACTCACCACTCGAGCGCAAAAAGTGACGCTCGAGCGTAGAAAGCACACATCCAGTAGTTTTGCAGACAACAGACTAATCACTACTACAAAAACAGATAAAGATCACACTTTTTTGGTGTGATGTATGTTATTTAATCACACTTTTTAAGTTTTATTAAAGTGTGATCTTTGGGAGTGTGATTAAAAATGATCATTTTTAATCACACTTTTTAAGTGTGATTAAAAACATTTAGATCACACCTTTTAAGTGTGATTAAAAATGTTTAGATCACACCTTTTAAGTGTAATCTTTAGAAGTGTGATTAAAAAGGGTCATTTTTAATCACACTTTTTAAGTGTGATTAATAACATTTAGATCACACCTTTTAAGTGTGATCTTTGAAAGTGTGATTAAAAATGGTCATTTTTAATCACACTTTTTAAGTGTGATTAATAACATTTAGATCACACCTTTTAAGTGTGATTAATAACTAATAAAATCTGTAATAAAAAAAGGGTTCGACATATTTGAAAAATAATCAATATTATTTTTGTATGTACATTTGAAGAATATAATACACACTATATACTATATTTTGAATCATAACTACATATTGAATAGAATAACGTCATATATTTCATAAATGAAAATTAAATATTCAAAAGTATATACAAAGGAATTAAATAAAAAAAAATTAACTGTGCTTACATATATTAAAAAATGAAAAAACTTAAAAAACTAAATTCTTTAATTCTTGGACCATATTTTGCATCTCTCCAAAAAATTTCTGACCTGAAAAATAAAAACACAAATTAATCCAAAAATCGTTGAGGCATATGAATAAACTAAAAAGTTAATTCAGCAAACCAAAATAAGAACATTAATCATTTCTGCTTCAAATTAAAGCAATCTGCTGGCTTTTACATGTGGCAATTCGTCGATTGGGAAGCAAATAGCACGACATGAATCTACAAGCAAGTGCTTTAGAAAAATGTACTAGAAATTTCAGTTGGTCATCGTTGTTGATTTTTGTACAGAAAATGGTAGTTTTCCGGTCATCGCCCGACCTTTAGTTTATTTATCGAGGATCAAGAAGTGTGAATGCAAATCCCATACACAAAAATGAACTGTTCAATTCTCGAAGGACGTAAAACTCCCATTTTCCCACGTTGAAAGGAGGAGCATTTGAAGTTTTTTTCTATCTTCTCTCAGATCAGAAGCGCAAGTCATTACTACTGCCTCATGTGAACGAAAATGCCTTCATGTCCACGAGCTCTAAAGAGTACAAAATGCTCATTCTGTTAAATAATATACACATAATGTCTTCCCAACCCAGAGAGAACCCCTTTGCATACTCTCTCACTATTAGTAATTATAATTCCCCAAGAAAAATAAGAATAAAGAAAGAAAGTAAATTGGGAATCAGGATAATTTTGTTGAGTCCCTTAAATACTTAAAAATCATGAACAAAAAACACCAAATCCAACAAACTATTCTTAACTGGCACATCTAAGGGAACACAGTAATTTCTGTGAGGGAACAAACCCTGCAACATCATTGGCCAACTTACCTTTTCCATCTTCCCAATGCTAAAATGTGTTTAACTAAATTAGAAGCATGCCAGATTCAAAAGTGACCCATTTATTTGAATCAATTTCCCAAATTGACTACAATATCAAAACTAATTTCTTAAAAAATAACAAAAAATTAAATTGAATGACAAGAAAACTCTAGAAAGTAGTCATGCCAACATAACCTTAATTGGTTATGAGTCTTAACTTTCTCATTATTTCATGACAATAGAAAACAGTATAGAACAAAAAAATATATTATTTCGGACGAAAGCAGACCAACCGCAGCAGGATGAATGAAAGTGTATATGGTTTAGCGTTGTGCAATAAGGGCCAATGAATTCACTAGTATGGAGTGATTTAGTTCAAACATATTCTTGTAAAATGGCACTGCAACAACCATGCTACTCGCCTTGCCATCGGGTAAGATTATACTATTTATGGGCATAAGCAAAAAGTTTATTAAGGAATTAGGACAAGAAAGTAAAACATAATTATTTTAATTCTTAGAAAGCACGAACTTGAACCATACACAAACCCGTGCAGTACCATTTCAGCGATGAAGTTCAACCCTCTGGACCAATAAGTGAACCCGCAAGAAGATAGACAACAATCACCTAGCATAGGTACATAAATAAATAGTAAGTTCTATAATTTGCACGTGCATAGTTCAATTTATGTGACTGAATGCAAAAATAATAATAATAATATTATTATTATTATTATTATTATTATCAGAACCAAAAATGCAGAAACAATGTAGCCACTATCTACAGATACAAACCGGTTGTCCTAGACAAAAAAAGATAATTCCAGCAATGGCAGCGGACACTATAACAACCACCAAGTCGAAATTAGCCTCTGAAATGCAACATGATGAAATAGAGCATCTGTCAACAACAATAGATATTATAAAAAAAATTAACAAATTGACAATATATTTGAAGAAATGCATGACCGATTTCACAACAAGCGATTCACGGAGACTAAAATATTTCAAGTGTAATGATTGCAACAAAAAATAGAAAGTTAACCTTAAATCTACTTGAAGAATTGGATATTTGGATTTTTTGTTTGACATCACAAACACATTATCCTGTCATTAGTAAGCAAGTGGAATTGATTTGCACCATAAATAAACACTAAATGATTATTTTCAAGCACCGCACCAACAGTTCCATGTTGAAAACTATTACTAAGCAAACCTTTTTGTACATCAAGGTTGTATCATCAGAACCTTCATTTTCCAGGGAAAATACATCTTGAAACTAGAATGATCTTGTACCCCTGCGAAAAACAAATAAACAAAAACATAAATAAAGTCAATCCTATTGGGGCGAAAGCATTAGTTACATCATGTGAGGGAGGAAAAAAAGGAAAAGAAAAAAGATCCTGTGATTACGATGTAAATTAAATGTATTACTCTTGTGGAATAATTTTTGTATTCCAACTTAAATTATCGCCTCCTTACTTTGCCTCTTGAGTTTCATTATTTTACCCTTGTCATGGGTAACTTTAGCTCTGATCTCTAAAGACTACTAATGCTTCAGTTTTCCATACTAAATTGTCCAACACGTGGTTCAGAATATATGTTGCCCATAACAAAGTTGGTTTTAGCATTATAACTATATTTTAATCTCTCTTTTTTTTTGGTTGAGATCATTGGAAGTGAACACAGTTTCTCCCCATCACAAGCTTCGCATCAAACCTAACTGGGAGTGTTTTAGCATTATAACTATATTTTAAAACCGTTTTTTATTAAAAATATTTTTTGTCAAAAAATATTTATGTTGAAAATATAAATTAAAAAAATTAATGTAAAAACGATTTTTCTAAAACCGTTTTTTATTAAAAATATTTTTGGTCAAAAAATATTTATGTTGAAAATATAAATTAAAAAAAATTAATGTAAAAACGACTTTTCTAAAACCGTTTTTTATTAAAAATATTTTTGGTCAAAAAATATTTAAGTTGAAAATATAAATTAAAAAAAATTAATGTAAACACGGTTTTACCAAAACCATTTTAATTAAAAACTTAATTAAAACCAGCTTTTCTAAAGTGTTTTTCTATGTTCAAATTTTATTATTATTTTAATCTCAAAACACGGCTTTTCAAAAGCCGTTTTCTAGAAAACGGTATTTCTAAAACCGTTTTACCCTAGTATGGGAATAAAGTTAAAAAACACCCTAAAGTGGGACTAAAATATTCAAAATGCCCCAATCAGGGAAATTGGCCGCGGGAGGGGGGGTGGGGTTGTTAAGAAGACACTTAATGAGAAAACGAAATTGGGCCAACATGACTAACAAAAAGTCTTTAAATAAGCAAGGAGAAATGATGAGGAAATAGGAAAGAACCACTTTGTATTTCGATCCACGTCAATCCTCGAACTCATTCATGTGATCTAATAGATACTTTGCCGCAAGCTCTTCATTCTTGTTGCATGCAAAAAATACTTCCAATACCATAGCTCGATCAAAACCCATCGCTTCAAGCTGCCATATTCACATTTTTGAAAATAATCAAAGCCATATATCAGAATAACACACTTACAAAAGCAATAAATTTTCAAATATATAACATAATTACCACAAGTTCTACATTTTTGTAACAAGATCATAAAAGCACGAAGTAAGAGACTCCAATACAAAAGTTGTAAAATCAATTCACCTAGTCATCCAGCAGATATAGGTTCTATTATTCCAAGACAAATTTTTCCCCAAAAGAAAATGTCAAGAAAAACTACATGCAAGGGTAGAGGTTCCAGAAGTTTCATGCATTTATATCCGAAGATTCTATATTCCATATACAACGAATGAAAAGACTTGAGAATGTATTTCATCATACCATGGAGTTCGAATTATTGTAAAGTAGCATTAAGAAATAAAATCAATGAAAATCACTGGTACAATCAAGCAATAAGAAAAACCAGCAAAACTAATCTATGGAATCAATTTATTTATTGTAGGTTTCACTTTTCCAGTGACATGACTTGTCAAAATATATTTTTTTAAATGAGTATATTAGAAGTCATTAAAAGGGCACATTATGTAGATTTATGTTTACAAGGCAAAGCCTCCAAGTTCTCCACAAATGCAACTCTACAGTGAGCTCAAAATTATGCCCGCTTCATAAGTAAACTGTTTAATATCCTCAGAGGGATGAAAACCTCACTCCCCCAAACTAAAAATTAAAAAACTCCAAAAATAGCAACAAAAATGAGGTAATGAGCTTCCGTCCATACAAAAATACATGACCTCAGAAAGGACTACACTACAGTGCTCTAAATCTCTTTCCAAAGGAAAGAAGGTTCATAAGTAGCCATTAATATCCTCTAAAAGGTGATTCAATTTCAAACCTCCCTACTGCAAGGCAACCCCCACCAAATCCATCCACGGACCTTAGTACCATCCACCTCATTACACCAAAATTGACATATCTGCAGAATGCACCCCACCATTCACAATGCCTGTCCATATGCTACACCCACAAGGAATGTTCTTCGTACCATTCCCTTCCATTCACACAATGCTAAAACTTGCCTCCAAATATTATCGATGTCCTATGCCAATCACGAAAATTAGAGGTACTTAATTAAACATGGAAAGCAATCACATCCTCAAACCACCCATCTCTTTCAATAGAAATAGTGAGCACCTAGCCCATCATTTCATGTAATTGACAGTAAACAAAACTGGAATCAATATATTGTTATCACCGTATCAATTTACACAAATGAGGGGGACTAAACTTACACATTCAATAGCCTCACACTCTTCCGGCGTGGATCCTGACTGTGGCATTGCTCGGCCGATTGCTTGATATGTTCTTGATTCCAAACATATAGGAAACTTCACATCAAACATAAAGCTCGATTAGAAAAAAGAAGATAATTCCATATTACATCTACTATCCAACTTCAAATCTGTACACACACACAAAAAAAATGACACCTAGCAAAGCAGATGCTATCTCACCCTCCCCTTCAGCGGGTTCATTGATCAAGCGTAGAAAGTCTGCCTGATGCTCCTGAATGAGCAACATCAAGTGTGGGTTTTGCTTTCCCAGCTCCTGAAGCATCGGCTGCAATTAATAAAGAATGTCACAAATCTCTGAGAACAAAGAGGTAGGCTAACAACAACAACAATAAAAAAAAAAAGAGCTGAAAATAAAAGGGCAGATAAGAATGACAAATAGTACCTACAAGATTTGAGGGTTGGCTTGCACCATAGCTCGCAAAGCTTGGAACTAAATGTCAAAATCCATAATTAGAAATCTGAGGTCATTTTTAATCAAGATGTTGAATAGTTTTTATACGTAAGTTTCTACTAGTAAAGAAAATAAACATCAATTTAGTCTTACATCAAAGTTGATGGACAATTAAATCCATACACTATCACTCTCTGTTAAACCAACTTAAAAATACTTAGGCAAGGAGCCACAATCTGATGAACATTTTGCTGTCCAGATATGGAGGCAAAAAGGGTTTACGTGAACTTTAATAGATATAATTATTAATTGCATCCAGTGCTTTCTCTTTCCAATATTCAATGCAAGATAATCAAATATCAATGCAAGTGGTCAATTAGTAACATGTGAAGTATTCCAAACCTGGATACCCAATAACACCAACAATGTCTCCACGCTTCACGCCAGAGTGGAACTTGGAAAATTCAGCTTCATCCAACACTGATGTCCTACAATAGCAAACATAAATTCAAAATTTCCTCATTTTGGTAGTAGAAATAAAACGAAATATATGGAATATGATTTTAGTGACGATGAAAGTAGAATATGGAGAAGTGAAAATAGAAAACCAATAGGTAACAAATAGTGCACATTTATACTCTTCAAAAGCTCTCCAATACAATCCAAACCCAAAATGACATTGCCTATGGAGCAATTGTAAACATAATCATAACTAGTTACTCTAGTTCAACAATTCTCACAATTCAAATCAAATCAATCACACGTATGTCTACAAGTGATAAAAAGAGCGAACCTTGAGGTGAAGAACATCGCCCAAACCCGATCACCGCCCGTGAACTCAAGCCGAAGCCGTTATCGAAAAAGCAAGCCCTTTCCACTTAATCGACCCATTGGTAGGGAGACCGATCCGATGAGCGATGGCAACAAGTCAACGGCATTGTGGAGATTGTTGAGCCACGAATCTGCGAGGAAATTTGGAAGGACATCGTTGACTCTGAAGGGTACCTTGAGAGATTCCCAAATTAAAACCAAACCCTAAACCTAACCGAATTTCATTCAAAACGAAGAATGTTACTGGATAGAAACGAGACGAGAGAGATTGCGAGCTATGCAATGGCGAGCAGCTAGAACTCGTTGCCCTTCATTGCTCCTTCGCCGCTTGCCGTCGAGAGAGAGAGAGAGGGGGGGGGTAAGAAGAGATTAGGGATATTTGGGTTTGAGATTGGGATTTTTTGTTTTGGTGGGGGAGGGGAGATGAGCGGGAATGGGAAAAAAAAGGTAGGGGGGAAGGGAACGGGAATGGGAAACAAAAAGAGGCAGACATAAAAAATATATATATATATATTTTTTTTTGTAAGAAATGAAATTTAAATAATAAAATAATGTCGTTTAATTTTTATTTTTTCTTGCGACATGGGCTGTAGTCGTCAAAAAAAAATATTTTTTGTTAAAATATATATATTTTTGTAGTTAATGAATTTTTTTAAAAAAAAATCTATTTTTTTTAGTTATTAAGATTGAAAATTTATTTGTTTCATTTTTATTTTAATGAAAAAAAATATTATTATTTTTTATTTGGTAGAAGTAGGGGTAAAAAATATTTTTTTTTAGTCAAAAATGAAATTTAAATAACAAAATAATGTCGTTTAACTTTTTTTTTTTTTTTTGGCGACGGGGGTTGCCGTCGTCAAAAAAAATTATTTTTTGTTAAAATATATATTTTTTTGTAGTTAATGAATTTTTTTATAAAAAAAAAACTTTTTTTTTTAGTTACTAAGATTGAAAATTTATTTGTTTCATTTTTATTTTAATGAAAAATATATTATTATTTTTTATTTGGTAGAAGTAGGGGTAATATTTTAATAAAAAATATTTTCCACTAAAATAAAAGTTAATTTTCTGTGGTCCATGAAAAATATTTTTCTACGGCCCTTTTTTTTTTTGTTATTAAAAATCATGAACTAATTTTTTGTGGTAGAGGAGAGGGAGTGGCAGGAGTGGTGAAGGTGGTGGATAAGAGATGGTGGTGGTGGTGGTGGCGGCGGCGGCGAAGGAGGGTAGTGGTGAAGTTGTGGTAGTGGTAGAGTAGATGAAGTGGCAAGGGTGAATGAGAGGTAATGGTAGTAGTATTGGCAGTAGTGGTGAAGGTGGTGGATAAGAGATGATGGTGGCGGTGGTAGTGGTAGCGAAGGAGATTAGTGGTGAAGTTGTGGTAGTGGTAGTGGTAGAGTAGATGAAGTGGCAAGGGTAAAGGAGAGGTAATGATAGTAGTAGTGGTAGTAGTGGTAGTGGTGGCAATGGTAGTAGTAATGGTAGTCATAGAGGTGAAGTGGCGACAGTGGTAATAATGGTGGTAGTGGAATGGCGTTTGCAGTAGTGGTGAAGGTGGTAAAGGAGATGGGTGGTGAGAGAGACAGATTGAGGAGAGAAAGAGAGAGAGAGACAAAGACAGAGTGATGAGCGAGAGAAAGACAACGTGGTCGCTAAAAGTGCATTTTCTTGTAGTGGATAGATAAATCGAGAGGGAGCTCAGTAAATAGAGAAGACAGAAGGGAGAGAGTGAGCAACGCGAGAGAGAAAGAGAGAGAGAGAGAGACAGAAAGAGAAAAGAGAGAGAGAGACAAAAAGATAAAGAGATAGAGAGTGAGAGATAGAAAAGAAAGCAGAGAGAGAAGAGATGAGCGAGAGAGAGAGAGAGAAGATAGATGGCGAGAGAGACAGAGAGAGAGAATAGAGATGAGAGAGATAGAAAGAAAAGAGATGAGCGAAGAGACAAGGAGAGAAAAGAGATGAGAGAAAAGATAGATGAGTGAGACAGAGGAGAGGCGGATAGACAGAAAGAAAAGAGAGATGAGTGAGAGAGAGAAAGAGAAGAGAGAGAGGAAGATAAAAAAATGGGTGAAAAGATATAGACAAAGAGAGAGAGAGAGAGAGAAAAAAAAAAAAGAGCGAAAAGAGATAAACAAGAGAGAGACAGAAAGAGATGAGCGAGAGAGATAAAGAGAATAGAGACAGAGAGCGAAGAGAGATGAGAGAAATAGACATGAGAGAGATGGACGAGAGACACAGAGAGAAAGAAAGAGAGAGACAGACAGATAGACAAAGAAGAGTGATGAGTAAGAGAGAGAAAAATAAGAGAGATAGAGACACAGAGAGAAAAAGAGAGACGGACAGACAGAGAAGAGTGATGAGTGAGAGAGAGAGAGAGAAGAGAGGCAGAGACAGAGAGATAGGAAGATGAAAAAATGGGTAAAAAAATTCCATGTCTAAAGTCTCATTTTCTAGTAGTGAGTCGTCTTTATCATTCATAGGTAGAATAGAGGCGCGGATTTGGAAATTGTATATTTTATATAAAAATCAAATTGAAATATTTTATACAATCACACCTATTTAGGGAGTGTGATTAAATATATATATATATATATATAATTACACTTATTTAAAAAGTGTGATTAAAAAGTATTAATGTATATATAATCACACTTTAATTAAAATGTGTGATTAAAAAATATATATATAATCACACTTACTTAAAAAGTGTGATTAAAAAGTAGTAATGTATATATAATCGCACTTTAATTAGAATGTGTGATTAAAAAATATATAAAGAATGTGTGGTTAAAAAATATATATATATAATCACACCTATTTAAAAAGTGTGATTAAAAAGTAGTAGTGTATATATAATCACACTTTAATTAGAAAGTGTGATTAAAAAAATATATAAATAATCACACTTTAATTAGAATGTGTGATTAAAAAATATATATATAATCACACTTGTTTGAAAAGTGTGATTAAAAAGTAGTAGTGTATATATAATCACACTTTAATTAGAAGGTGTGATTAAAAATATATATAAATAATCACACTTTAATTAGAATGTGTGATTAAAAAATATATATGTAATCACACTTGTTTAAAAAGTGTGATTAAAAAGTAGTAATGTATATATAATCACACTTTAATTAGAAGGTGTGATTAAAAATATATATATATAATCACACTTAATTGAAAAGTGACATAAAAAATAAATATTATCACACTCAATCAAATTAAGTGTGATTAAAATATCAATCTAATTTTTTTTATCACACTTCCAATAAAAGTGAGATCTTTTTTTTTATCAAAGTGTGATCTTTAACTATTTTTGTAGTAGTGAATGCTCGAACACAAGAAAGGCCGCTTGAGCGCCCACCTGCTCAAGCGTAGAAATCACTCTTCCAGTGGTTTTGCAAACTTGCAAAAGTACTAAGAGTTTGCAAAGCTCATTCGAGCACAGAAAATGCCGCTCAAGCGGAAGACCAAAATTTTGGACAACACAAGATTTGAAAAACAAGCGACCAACCTGCCCAAATGCAACCACAATAACCCAAATGCAAATTTCAAAGAGACACAAGGAAAGCAAGAGCTAAACAACAATACGAAAGCATTAAACCCAAGTCCGAGATACCACAAGAGTCAGGTCAAAACCGGGATCGCTATAGGCCAACCCCTCCACTTTTTGAGACATTAGACCATGTTTTTCAGCCCTTTTTAACCTCTAAAAATCAATTTGAGAACTAAAGTAAATAGTGTAAAAATAAGGGCTTGAGCTATGAAATAAGGTGTAAGAGAAGGTTTTAACCCTCTCTACCCTTTGGTAGTTATCCAAACCCAAGTTTAAACACTGGAAAAGGACTCAAGACAACACAAAAAACACAAGTAGCTAACAAGAGATAAAAAAATAAAAAATAAAAAAAAGTAAGAGAGAATGTGGTAAGCTTATACCTCTAAAAAAAAAAAAACCCAATCTCAAAAAAAAAAGCAAGCTCTTGTTTGTAACACAAACTTGATTCAAGCACACTCTTAAGTTTGAATTGTGATGCACAAGCCTCAACCAAGGCTCTAAGGTTATGATCTAAGGTGGTATATGGTGTATGGATATTAGTCAAGAGAGATAGGTTTGCTCAAAGGTGACTTGTATAGAAAGAATGAGCTCTCTCTTGTGTGTATAGGCTCTTTAGAAATTGTTCAATCCTCAAAACAGAGGTATAACCTCATTTTTATAGAATTTGAGCAAAAAATGTCAAAAATATCTTAAAAAAACAGATAGTTAGCGGGCTCTCGCCCAAAATAGTGTTTATCGCTAGCAAGGCACGACCGGCCGACTCGACCTTGGATTCCTTTGCCTAAAACTCGAATTACACAATGCAGTTTTCATCATTGAGTGCGCTGGACCAAGCGCCTAAGTCTTACGGGTAGTCAAAAATGAGGTGTCTACAAATCTATTTTGTCTTTATTAACTATTTTAGCAAAAAAAGTCTCTAACCCTATTTGCCAAACACCCCTAAGTGAAGAGGCATTTATGAATAAGAGTTTGTTTGGTATCATCTCTCCTATTTTTTTATATATCTTTTTGTAAAAAATAAAAGATACACTTATTTAAATAATCATAAACAACTCTTAAATATTTATTTCTTTTTAAAGAGAGAAGCACCCTAATATTTTGTGATTTTGAATTGTTTTGAGAAGTTTCTTAAAAGGGTAAATTATTTATAAGTCCTATTAGGGAAACTTATGCTACATATGGTCCTACTAAAAAACTTATGTTCCCATAAGTCCTGTGAGAAGTTTGTTGACACATTTACCCTCAATATTAGTTGTTAATATCATAAATAATAGTAAAACCATATATAAAAAATTGATATAAACGTAACGTAACACCTACAAAAACGTAACGTGACACCTATACGTAACGTAACGTGACATCTACATAAACGTAACGTGACATATCTACATAAACGTAACGTAACATGACATTTACATAAACGTAACGTGACACCTATATAAATGTAACGTGACATATCTACATAAACGTAACGTAACGTGACAACTACATAAACGTAACGTGACACCTATGATCTACAATAACATTTAATTTTTTATATAAGAAATTGTCTATATATACATATATATATATATATATAATGAGTTGTTGCAACTTTATGTGGTTCATGTATTTTATGAATTGCTTGTGTAATTGAAGCTGTAAAGGTATAATCCATTGTATAAATTGCTGGACCTGCTATAGCATTGCTAGTTTGTGAGCCGGAATTCATTACTCACCATTGCCTTTGGAAAATTTTATTTAAAAAAAGAAAAAAACTGTGTGCACAGAAATCGGTGAACAAAAGGGGGTCCCACGTTAAGACTCTACATCTTGTGGGTGTTCTTTGATGGGGTTCTATACATGTAAATGCACTAATGGTTTTTAGGACTTGGGGACAACAAATTGAAAATCACCACCGCAACAAAACTACTAACAACAAATAAAATTTGAAATTAAGAGACTGTCATGCAATAAGACTTTACTTGACATGCGAAACGTAACGTGAGCTTGCGAAACGTAACGTGACACGTTACGTTACGTTTATATAAGTGTCACATTACGTTTATATAGGTGTCACGTTACGTTTATATAAGTGTCACGTTACGTTACGTTTATGTAGGTGTCACGTTACGTTCATATTGGTGTCACGTTACGTTACGTATATATAGGTGTCACATTACGTTACGTTTATGTAAGTGTCATGTCACGTTAGGATCTTGTGGAATACATTCTTATGAAAATAGGACTTGAGACTCTATAAGAAATTACACAGGACTTAGCCTAGTATAAGGTTCTGAAAAAAGACTTATAAATAAGTCTCGCTTGTTAAAAATTAATTTTTTTGATTTTTTTTAGCCTAGTTCCTAATAGCAATTCTCTTTTGTTTTTTGTTTTTTTTTTTATTTATTTGTGCCAATTAAAATTTACCAAAAAAATAAAATAAAAATTGTTGAAATAAGCCATCCGACGGCCTGAATCCTCCTCCAAGTTCTGGAATCTGAAACCCTAGGGAGGGAGGGAAAGAGAGTGAGAAGAGAGAGATGTCGAACTTTCCAATGGACTTGATCGTCGACATTCTCTCACGTTTGCCGGTGAAACCTCTTCTACGTTTCAGGTGCGTTTCTAAACCCTGGTGTGCTCTTATCGATGATCCTGATTTCATCAAATTGCATCTCAATCGATCAATCAATACCAAATCCCATCTCAATCTCATACTCAACGATTGCTCTCTCTCTTCCGTGAACTTCGATTCACTGGATAATGCCACCAAACTAAAACCCCCATTGAAATGGACCGACTTTGGAATAGAGGTTTTGGGTTCTTGTAATGGGTTAATCTGTTTGTATAATGGTGAAGAAGATGTCTGTATTTGGAACCCATCCACTCGAAAACACCGAAAACTATCCGTCAATAATCCCGATAAATCCCCCTTCTTTTTTACTAAACACCAGAACATAATTTACGGATTTGGGTATGATTTTGTTACTGATGATTATAAACTTATGAGGACTACTCGGTTTCATGGTAAAAATTGGGAATTATTTGAATCTGAAGTTAGGGTTTACAGTTTGAAGTCGAATTCATGGCGAAGAATTCAAGATTTCCCTTATTATCTAAGGGATAGTTTGTGGCATGGCGTGTTTGTCGGTGGTGCTTTACATTGGGTTGTGAGTCGAAACTACGAGTCAGATAGTGTTAATTTTTTGGTGGCTGCATTTGATCTTACAAATGAGGAGTATCGATTAGTACCACAGCCGGAGTTTTCTGATGAGGATTTTTATATTTGTGTAGGGGAGTTGGATGGGTGTCTATGCATATTCTGCGATTATGACCAAGTCCGGTTTGATGTGTGGGTAATGAAGGATTATGGAGTGAAAGAATCGTGGACTAAGTTGTTTTCGATTGCAAAACCACAAGGGATTAGGTTGTTTGATTCTGTGACTCCTGTAGCTTATTCGAAGAGTGGTGGTGAGGTCCTATTGGTGCAAGACAACGATAACCTTATTTGGTTTGATCTTGAACATAAAACAGTTAAGAATATCAACATTCATGGTCTTCCAAAATTATTTGTAACAAATATGTGTGTCGAAAGCCTTGTTCCACTCAAGGGAGAAGGTGAAACAAGGGAAGAAGCCGAACGAACAAGAGAACAAGAGAACAAGAAGAAGAACCAAAAGAAGAATAGGAAAAAGAGGTAAATGCGTTCTTCGTTGCTTTAGTCTTTCATAGTAGTGCCAATGTTGTAGACACAATTGTGATCTTGTTATAATAGAATTGAATACCTATCTTATATTTTGACATTTGGTTAGCTTCAATTTTTGTGTGTGAAATGATCAGACTACTTATGTGTTAATGTGATTCGCAGGTTGGGTCTTATAGTGTTATCAACATATCAGGAGTGATGTAATTACATAAGATAGTCTTTTAACTATTAACGTAATTTTAAAGTGAAGTTAGAAAAAAATTATATTATTGTCTAATAACTTGTAGTGAGTTGGAATAATTTGTCGATATATTTTTTTGAAATATATATATATATATATTATTTTTTACCTTGGAATGTACTGGAATTTTGCTGGTTCATTAAGTCAACTACTAAAGCCCACCCTAACTCTATGTGAATCCATTATGTGAATCAGTAGGGGGCTCAAATAAGTGGGTGAATTGATGAATCAATCATATAAGTAATTTATCATCAATTTTAAGTCAATAGGGTTGTGGGGATTAGAGGACTATCTCAAACTCTTGTGGATCAAGAAGAGTATATAATGTATCTGTCTTTGCAGAATCACAAGGGGTAAAAGTTGCTGTTGGTTCTGATTATACCGGTGACATGTTGCTAACTCAGAGCATGTTCGCACGCCACTACAATCTCATTCCTTGTTGCCATGAGAATAGGACTGCGAGCACGAGGACAATTAGGATTGGTGGGCTGCCTCCATGGATTGATTTTCATAGTGCGAAAAACATCAATTTTAGGATTGCCAATCATGTGGAAAGCTTGGTGCCTGTAGCACATATAGATGTGCAGTTTGGGGATTTTGTTGTTCATGATGCTTGATTTTTATTTTATTTTTTTTGTTATATGGATTAAAATTTATGAGAAATATATATAAATGAATATGAAATTTTGGTTTGCTTCTGCAGCTCAAGTTTTATTTTTGGCAATGTGTCCCAAAATTTTTTATGATGATATATTTGTGAAATTGAGTTTTATTTTTAAATTTTTTGGTGTATAAATCCCCAACAGACTTTTCCTTCCATGGCATGAAAAAACTTATAGGATTAAGTGATAGAATTTTTTTTTAAAAAATGATAGAATTACTAATGTGATGATATTAAGTTGAACAAATACTAATTTTTATTTGTTTTTTGATAATTCAATATAATGGTGTATGGGATTTGCTTCTTTGTGTGTGTGTGTATGTGTATGTGTGTGTGTTTCACCTTTTTATATCGTATTTTCATTTTTAAGGAATTTTCTTAAGTTTTCAAAAAGCTTTAAGCTTGTAACGAATTGGAATTTTTTTTTTTTTTTATGAAAAAAAGGCCTCTAAAAAAAAAGGGAGGATGCACCAATAAATTCTAATATTGTATCTTGTAGCTCATTTGATCCTATGAATTTTCTTATGAACCGTTAGGTCCTATCCCAATGTTAATGACCATTAAACATCAAACATCATCATCATCATCAAAACGACATCATCATCATCATCAAAACAAAATCAAATATCATCATCAAAATAACATTAAACATCACACAAACATCGTCAATTATATCACCAACATCACTAAAAAACATCATCAAACATCAACAAAAACCAACAACATCAAACATCAACAAAACATCATCAAAAACATCAACAATATCAAATATTAACAAAACATCATTAAACATCTGATGTTTTTAATTTTTGTGGGTGTTTCAAACATTAGATTCATTTTAAAAAAATCATCAAATCATCATCAAAATATTAGATTCATTTAAACATCAGATTCAAACATCAGATTAATTAGTCTAACATCACAATCATTAATTAATCTAACATCACAATCATTCATTTAAACATCAGATTTATACAATTTTTTTCCTTTTGTTTTTTAAATTTCTCTCAAATTTTATAATCAAACAAAGCGTTAAAGCAAGGGGGGGTTGTATTTTTACGCTAATATAAAACCTGTCCTTTTCGCTCACATTTCTAATCCGAACGTCGTTCTAGATAAATCACTGGATAAAGATAGATATTATTAGACTTCGATTTTCTTTCTATGGACTCTCTAACAAGTTGGATGTTTTTGATGACGATGTTGTTTGGTTGTGATGTTTGATCTTTAACTGCCGAAACAAAAAGAACTTCCCGATCTGATTCTTTTGAATATTGATGTTGTTTTGATGATGATGATGTTGTGATGTAAAAATATAACTAATTGATGTATAAGAAAACTCTTAGGACTAAATGGTTTAACTTTCCTCCATATAGGATGTATGGATAATTTTTCCAAAAAAAAGTCTGAGAAAGAATAAAAATAAGCAAAAAAATAGTGGTGTTTTTTTTGACTAATTAATAGTAGACCTTATTTTTTTTGGCTTTTTTTTTTAATGTTTCAAAAAAAATTTACTTTTTAGATGGACAAGTAAAAAATTTTGAAATAATTTTATAAAAAATTTACTAAAAAATTTTTTATTTTTAAAATAGTCCACACAAACTTGACAAGTAAAAATATATATATATATATATATATAAACAATTTTGTAAAGAAATCACTAAAAAACATTTTTAAAAAATAGCTTACTTTTGGTTTCGTTTGGAAAAGAGTGGGGTTGGGTTTGGGACTATTTTAACTGCAAAAAGTCAAAAAATTAAAAAGTTAAAAAATTAACTTACTTCCCAAACAAACCCAAAGTCTTCCTAAACTCCTTAAAATGAGTAATTATCTTATTTTATAGAATTCAATTTACTTACTTTTTTCTTTTTTTCTTTTTTTCTTTTTTGTCTTTCCAAACCTCTCAAAAAGAGTAATGATTTTATTTTATGAAAATTATATCCAACTATAATAATGGCTAAGTGAATGATGAGCTTAATAACGAGGAGAATGTGGATAAATATAATAACATTTTATTGGTCAACACATCAACACGTAATTTTTTGAACTTATTTAATAAAATAATATTATACGTATCAATTAATATATTAATTAGTCTATTAATTAATGATATGTTATAATTTAATAATTTTTTTATATTTATAATTTATTTAATGAGTGTGGTTAATAATAATGTTATAACTACTATTAATATACTAATTAGTGCATGTAATATCACTCTATTTAATAATTTCGATCTCTTTTAAGAGCTTTTTACTAATTGGAAAATTATGACTTCAAGAGAAAAAACATAAAATTAAAATTACCAAAATTGTTGAAATGGATTAAAGCCATCCAATTGCCTCAACCCTGGCACATTCTGGAATCTGAAACCCTACCAACCCTAATGAGAGAGAGAGAGAGAGAGAGAGAGAGATGTAGAGCTTTCCGATGGACTTGATCTCGCGATTGCCAATTACAATCTATTATTTATGTATTGTGTATGCACTTTTTAAAGTATGAACAAATTTAGATATTAAATAAATAATTTAATGTTTTATATAAGTATGAGGTTCACATTTATGTGTGACATTTATGTTGTGTTTAGTTGGAAGATTTGATAAGGAATTTAAAATTTGAAATAAAAAAAAATATGTAAAATGTGAATAAAATATATTTAAATTTCACTTAATTTCTTATATCTTTTTCATTTCTCTTTCTAAATTTCTCTCTAAATTCCTCAATCAAATACCGCGTTAGTCATTTATTTAGTAAAAAATTTAGGACCTATAGCATTTTTTTTTATTTTCATCAAAATTTCTCAATGAACTTTTAAAATGGTTTTCATTTATATATAATCACACAAAAAAAAAAAAAAAAAAGTAATGCAATAACTACTTTTAATTTTTTTGGCAAATTACATATATCCCTCGAGGTTTAGTTAAATTACAGATATTCCTGAGGTTTATATTTTCATAATAATTGCCCCCTAATTTGTTATGCAAATATAACCTTCAGGAGGGAATCTGTATTTTAATCAAACCTCGAGGGGTGTTGGTAATTTGCCCTAATTTTTTTAATTTGGTAGAATCTACTCAATTTTTTATTTTATTTTTTTGCATAAATTTCACTGTTAGATCTTCTAATTTGAATGAAATTTTAAGTAATTTTTGCATATGTTAAGATTCTTTCTAGTTTTAGATTCAATAATGTCGTCATTTGGGAACCGAAATAAAAAAAAAAAAATTTGCATTTTGAGCAGCTTCCAAAATGCAGCTTCTGCAGCAAAAAAGTGACCAAAACGTAAGGTGTGACATTACATAGATTGCCCTCCATGCACTGCCCTCCAAGTAAATTTTTCAGGGGAATTACATTAACAGTCCCTATAGTTTAAATCTTGTGTCATTTTGGTCTTTAAATTTTTAATTATAATACATTTGACTCTGAATTTTGAATTTTGTTCCAAATAAGGACAATTGAAGACATCATTAGATTTTTCAAGGGTAAAATCGTCAATTTGATAAAATATAAACTAATTTGACAAAAATAAATGTCAAAAAAATATGTTTGAATTTTAAAAAATTATTTCTATCCACTAAAAATAAAATTATGTAAAATTAATAAATTAATTAAACATTTATTTAATTTTTTTACCAAATTAATTTTTATTATGTGTTTGGATGATGATCATGTAAAATTAATTTTAAAAAATTAATCATGTAATTTTTATTAATTTTATCATTGGTGGATAAAAATAATTTTTTTAAAATTAAAAATATTTTTTTGACATTTATTTTTGTCAAATAATTTTATATTTCATTAAATTGACAATTTTGTCCTTGAAATTAAACAATGGCATCTTCATTGTCCTTATTTGAAACAAGATTCAAAATTTAAGGTCAAATGTGTCACAATTAAAAAGTTAAGGACCAAAGTGACACAAATCCCAAACTATAGGGACTATTTGTGTAATTTGCCCAATTTTTTAAGTTGACTGGGGTATTTTAATTATTTTATTATGATGTGACATCATAAATAAATATTAACAAAAAAAATAAAAAAATAACTTTTTACTAACTTCTCAAATCACTTTTAAAAGAATTAAAAAGCTTGATTAAAAATAAAAAAATAGCTTTTAACCATCTTTTTAAAACACTCCCAATGTATAAAAGAGAGTATTAGTGGTTGATTATACAATATATGACAAAAAATTATCTTAAATATTTTAATAAACGACCCCATCATTAAATTTAAAAAATAAATCTAATTTTTAAATTATAGTAACACACTACTTGTACACAAAAACGGCCTCTTTTGAGAATGGATTAAAAGTCCCTTCTAAACTTTTAACTCATTTTAAATTATATTATCTCTCACATTTTTTACATATTAAAAAAAAAAAAAAAAAAAAAAAAAAAAAAAAAAAAACTAACTTTTAACATCTTTTCAAAACACTCCAATGAGATATTTTGGAAATATAATTAAAAGTTAGGAGTTTTCTTAGGTGTGCAACCCACAAAAGGTGTAAGTGGGTTGCACACCATGTGCCACTTACACAAAAGGTGTAAGTGTAAGGTGTAAGTGTAAGGTGTAAATGTAAGGTGTAAGTTGCATACCATGTGCCACTTACACAAAAGGTGTGAGGTGTAAGGTATAAAAGGTGTAAGTATAAAGTGTAAGTGTAAAGAATAAGGTGTAAGGTGTAAGTTGCACACCATAACCAAACCCTAAAAGTTAACCTTTTAACTTTTTTGACTTTTTACTTTTTTTTGTGTAATAGAGAAAATAGGTTAAAAGTTGAGAAGAGTAATGATTTATCCCCCATTTTCCCCCATTCCCTTTGACCCCTTTTCTCTCTCATTAGTTACAAATTTTTTTTTTTTCTTTTTTTTTTCTACTCTTCCAATCACTACCTGTCACGTGATAAAGAGAAGTGAGGGGGTGACCCCCAAAAAAGGGTCTCAAACATTATTCAAGTTGAGAAATAATTTTTAGCACACTTTCTAGAATAGGCCAATATCAATAAAAGCGGACCAGAAGATAACATGATTACTTTGAGAACATCTCCGGACTCTTAAGAATTTGATTTATCAGTAACTTTTAAGGAAAATGCATTGGACCCCGATTAGAATCTTGGGTCCTCTCGATTGGAGGAAAACTTTTTTTTTTTTTTGAGCCAATGAGGAGCCGACACCTCATTGGGGGTCGGCACTGGGGGTCGGTTTACTGGGGGTCCATAGCACCTCTCAACTTTTAAACTTTTAAATTGAATGCATAGGTCTATTTTGGATAGTGAATTAAAAGTTACTTTTTTAATTTTTAATTTATTTTTTTTCTCACATAAAAAAAGTTAAAATTTAAAAAAAAATTAAAAAGTCAATTTTTAACCATTTTCTTAAAACACTCATAGTTGTAACTTTTAAACTTTTAAATTAAATACATAGTTGTAAAAATAAATAAATAAATTGATTATCTGCATTCACTATATCAAGGTAACTTTGTTAGAACCCACAAAAGTGTATGTGTGTAAATTAAATGTATAAATTAAATAAACAATAAAATAAAATAATTCAGAAAATAATTATATAAATTATTTCTCGAATTAAAAGCTTACAGAAATTAATGTCGAGGATTGTATTGGACACAATCTCCTTAAAGTAGATTTCGCCCTCGCTCCGGTGTGCCGAGTTTAACCGAAGTCTACTTCCGAGGATGCAATGACTAACACTTGATTTTACAGCACTATAAAATCAAGTCAGTCAACCAAACAATGCTATAACTCTTTCTCTTTCTTTTTCTAAAAACTAAATGCAGAAAATAAGAAAACAAAAAAAGAAGAAGAGAGACGAAAATCTGAGGAAAGAATTGAATGAAAAGAATTGCTGGAAGCAGCCTTTAAATAGACAAAATGATGGCTGTTCCGAACAGTAGAAACCTATTCGGACAGATAGAACAGGTACCTGGACAAATTTGAATCTGTTTGAACAGATTTGATTTTGAATTCAACAGATCTGAACCTATGTTGAACCTTTTGAATTGTTCGGGTGGAATGGACCTGTAAGGGACTTCTTTGGGTGAAGGAAAAATTTTTGGACCATTTATTTTGGTTTTTGAAACCAAAAATATAAATAAATAAATAAAGTTCAAATGTTTTTGGCCCAAAAAGATAACTGTTGGACCAGACAAGCCCAACCCAACCTCACACCACGCACCCGCACCCAGCCCGCCCGATCAAAGGCGGCGGCGCGTGCGTATGGTTTTAATTTTGGGTCCAATGGGTCTAGCCCACTTCACTCATAACCTCACCCTTCCACAAACTTGGGTACCCTTTAGGGCCCATCCCATGTATCCAATGCTAAGGTTTATAAACCTAAACAATTCTTCAAGCCTTTCTAATCTAAGACACAAATGTGTAAGAAACCCACCAAAAACTAGTTCCACGAATCCGAAAACACGCGTTGAATTCTCATTCATCCGGAAATGGTTTTAAGCAACCAAATACATGAATTTATTCACTACGCGGCATTAAACATGAACTCAATTAAAAACGTTAAAAATAACGCTTGGGTCCCACCTTAATTAATGCTCAAAGTTAGCAAAAAATAAGGTAATATAAAAACTATTTTCCAACAATCCCCCACATGAATGGAATTCACAAGAACGGACATGCAACAAGATGCAGACAAAGAAAGAGTACATTAAGAAGATACACCACATCGAGATATGTAGCTTTTGGCTTTGAACCTTTTCTATTGAAAGCCTATCAGACTTACTGGCTAACCAGTGGACGCGATGCCTTGAACTGTTCAGCTGCTTGTGTAAGCCAAGACTACACATAGTGTATTTGTAGACACAGTTTGGTTCTTACGGTTGTGTTCATTTTGGCCTTGAACAACGCCTGGTAATTTATGAGTGCTCTAGAGAATTTAGTCTTCTCAATTCTCACAGAACTAGCCTAGTTCACACTCATATAAGTGATTTCTTATTAAAAGTATCCTATTATACCCCACTTGGATGTCCAAGCTATAAGATCCATTAAAAGCAAAGCTTATCCTACTAACACTGCAACTATCACTCTTCTTATCATAGAAATGGGTAAGAGTAAACCTCCTTAGTGATACATGAAATCATCTATAATTAGGTTGTCCCTTTGAACCTAGATCATAGGATCTCCAATCAACTAGGTTGGGTTACCATCATAACGACTTTTAAGTAACAGGTTTTAATCTCATTCCCCTCGATAAATAGTATACTTGCTCTCTAGATAGCCCTTTAGTCAATGGTTCGCCATATTCTCCGTTAACTTTACATATTCTATGAAAATTATTCCATGTAAGAGAAAATGACTAACAGTATTATGTCTTCGACGAATGTGTCAAGACTTACCATTATACATATGATTCTATGCTCGTCCTATTGCTGCTTTACTATCACAGTGTATGCATATAACTGGCACAGGTTTAGGCCATATTGAAATGTCTTCTACGAAATTATGAAGCCATTCTGCTTCTTCTCCTGTTTTATCTAATGCGATAAACTCAGATTTCATTGTCGACCTTGCTATGCATGTCTGCTTGGAAGATTTCGAAGAGACTGCAGCACCTCCCAAGGTAAAGATGTATCCACTAGTGGATTTTGAGTCTTTAGTATCCGATATCCAATTTGCATTGTTGTACCCCTCGAGTACTGTCGAATATTTGGTATAATGTAAGCCATAATTCTGAGTATGTCTTAGATACCTAAGTACCCTAATTATCGCTTTCTAATGATTGAACCCTGGGTTACTTATGTACTTACTCAACTTGCTTACAGCATAGGCTAAATCTGGCCTAGTGCAATTCATTAAGTACATCAAATTTTCGATTATCCGAGAGTACTCTAATTGTGATATGCCTGCACTTGTTTTTTTTGACAAATAAAGACTAATGTCAACAAGTGCTTTAGCAGGATAGTTGTCATGCTTTCCAAATTTCTCCAAAATCTTCTCAACATAGTGAGACTGAGATAAAGCATATCCTTCAGATGTTCTAGTAATTTTTATTCCTAGAATCACATCTGCTACTCCCAGGTCTTTCATTTCAAACTTTTTGTTCAACATTTTCTTTGTAGATTTAATCATGTCATTATTGCTTCCAATAATGAGCATGTCATCCACATAAAGACAAACAATGACATAGCCTTTATTTGTGCTTTTAACATAGACGCATTTGTCACATTCGTTTATCTTAAAACCATCCGAAAGTATAACGTGATCAAATTTTTCATGCCATTGTTTCGAAGCTTGTTTTAATCCATAAAGGGATTTGACAAGTTTACAAACCTTTTTCTCTTGGCCGGGAACTTGAAACCCTTCTGGTTGTTCTATATAGATTTCCTCATCTAACTTGCCATTCAGAAAAGCTGTTTTAACATCCATTTGATGTATTTCTAGATTATACAAAACTGCAATTGCAATCAACATGAGAATGGATGTTATTCTTGTCACTGGTGAATAGGTGTCAAAATAATCAAGGTCTTCCTTCTGTCTGTATCCCTTAACAACAAGCCTAGCCTTATATTTATCTATTGAACCATCTGCTTTCATTTTTCTCTTAAATATCCACTTATATCCAAGAGATTTATATCCTGGTGGAAGATCCACTAGTTTCCAAGTATGATTTTGTAGTATTAATTCAATTTTACTATTCATAGCCTCTCTCCACAACAGAGCTTCAGGACTTGACATTGCTTCCTTAAAGTTTTGAGGCTCATTTTCTAACAGATATGTCAAAAATCTTGGACCAAATGATTTAGAGATACTAGCCCTCTTGCTACATCTAGGTTCATCTACTTCATTATCATTTTGGTCTTCACTACTACCCATAGCAGTGTCAAAAGTTCTTTTATTTGAACTTTTCTCTTCAATTTCCTTGTTAGGAAAAATGTGTTCAAAAAATGATGCATTTCTTGACTCAATAATAGTGTTTACATGCATATCCGTATTTTCAGATCTATGAACTAAAAATCTATATCCACTACTATTATTGGCATATCCAATGAACACACAATCAACGGTCTTTGGTCCTATCTTAGTCATTTTGGAACTAAGGACTGCCACCTTGGCCAAACACCCCCATACTTTGAGGTAATTATATGTAGGTCGTCGACCTTTTCATTATTCATAAGATATTTGATTGAGTTTCTTGTGAGGTACCCTGTTAAGGATAAAGTTAGCAAACAAAATCGCCTCCCTCCACAAGTTCTGAGGTAACCCTGAACTAATCAACATGGCATTCATCATCTCTTTAAGAGTTCGATTCTTTAACTCAGCAACACCGTTTGACTGAGGAGAATAGGGTACAGTGGTTTGGTGAATGATATCATGTTCAAAACAAAATTCTTCAAATGGTGCATCATACTCACCACCCCTGTCACTCCTCACTGTCTTAATAGTTTTGCCAAGTTGATTTTCAACCTCAAGTTTATATTGCCTAAAAGCTTCTACGGCTTCATCTTTAATTCTCAATAAATAAACATAGCAATATCGAGTGCAATCATCAATAAAAGTAATAAATTATTTCTTACCTCCTCTTGTTTGAACAAATTTTAAATCACAGACATCTGTGTGAATTAAACTTAGAGGTTCACTACTTCTTTCAACTTTATTAAATGATGCCTTAGTGAGTTTTGCCTCAACACAAATCTCACATTTATGATTAGGATCAAATTCTAAGTTAGGTAAACATTCTAAAGCAACAAGTCTACACAAAGAATTAAAATTAACATGTCCTAATCTACCATGCCATAAGAAAGAAGATTCAGCAATATAAACAGAAGATGTGTTCCTATTATTAAAAACCAAATTAGGTACAATAGTATTTACATTGAGCTTAAAAAGCCCATCACTCATATAACCTCGCCCCACATACATTCCACTCTTAGAGAGTACAACTTTATCAGATTCAAAGACTAATTTAAACCCATTCTTGATCAACAATAACCCAGGAATCAAATTCTTGCGAATCTCTGGCACATGGAGTACATTGTTAAGAGTGAGTTCTTTCCCGAGGTCATTTTCAGCACAATCTTTCCTTGTCCTTCTACAGTTGAAGTAAAGGAGTTTCCCATAAAAAGTTGTTCCCCACTTTCCACCACTTTGTAGGTTGTGAACATCTTCTTATCTGCATAGATATGGCGGGTTGCTCCAGTATCCACCCACCATTCCTTGGGATTGCCCACCAAATTTGTTTCAGAGACTACTGCAGCAAGATTGATGTCTACTACTCTATCGAAAAGATAAAAGTCCTCAGCTATGTTGGCTTGTACTGGCTTTTTGCTTGAACTCCCTCCGTCCTTGCGAACGTAACAATCCTTAGTGCGATGCCCATCTTTGTCGCACACAAAACTCTTTGCCTTTGAACCTCTTGTTGAACCCGCTGTTGATCCATTTAATCTTACTAGTTGATCCTTGTTTGGGACCATTGTCATCATGCTTCCGCTTCTTGTTGTTGAACTTTGAGCCTTGTCCATGTTCCACAACATTTGCTTTAGCCTGCATGACATGGTTTCCTGACTTCTTTTCGGAACCATGGTTGTCTTCCTCAATGCGGAGCCGCACGATCAGTTCCTCCAATTTCATCTCCTTGCGCTTATACTTCAGATAATTCTTGAATTCTTTCCAAGATGGTGGCAATTTTTCAATGATTGCCGCTACTTGGAAAGATTCACTAAGACTCATCCCTTCCGCATTTATGTCATGGAGAATTAATTAGAGATCTTGAACTTGGCTAATAACAATTTTGGAATCCATCATTTTAAAATCCAGAAAACGGCCGACAACAAATTTCTTTGTACCGGTGTCCTCTGTTTTATACTTATGATCCAGAGATTCCCACAGTTCTTTAGCTGTGCTTTTCATGCTATACACATTGTACAGTGTATTGTCTAACCCATTAAGGATATAATTCCGACACAGAAAATCGCCATGTTTCCATGCATTGACTACGACAACCACTTGCTAGTTAGTTTCTCCCTCATTCAGTGCCGGTGCCTTTTCATGAGTAAAGCGAGCCAAATTCAATGTGGTAAGATAAAACATCATCTTTTGTTGCCATCTTTTAAAATCATTACCATTGAATTTTTCTAGCTTCTCCCCATGATTTACTGATACTACCGGAGTCATCACTGGCACAACAGGTGTAGGGTTTTGAGTAATAGCAGTCTCAGTACTGTTAATTTCAGTTGTCATAATTCTGACGAAATAAAAATAAAATACCAATCACAAATTTATACAAAAAAGAATTTATACATAAAATAAACAGAATAATATTTTGTAACAAAATTTCAATGATAAACACTATATTACTACTATGTTATCAAAGAAATCATTAAACAGTATATTACTACTATTTAATTTCCCGAAACAAAATATTTGTCTGTCTATCACAGAAATAAATAAAAATATTTTAAGATTGTTAGAACCCACAAAGGTGTATGTGTGTAAATTAAATGTATAAATTAAATAAACAATAAAATAAAATAATTCAGAAAATAATTATATAAATTATTTCTCGAATTAAAAGCTTACAGAAATTAATGTCGAAATTTGTACTGGACACAATCTCCTTAAAGTAGATTTTGCCCCCGCTTCGGTGCGTCGAGTTTAACCAGCGTCTACTTCCCAGGATGCAACGACTAACACTTGATTTTATTGTACTATAAAATCAGGTCAGCGAACCAAAGAATGTTATAACTCTTTCTCTTTCTTTTCCTAAAAACTAAATGCAGAAAATAGGAAAACAGAAAAGGGAGAAGAGAAACGAAAATCTGAGGAAAGAATTGAATGAAAAGAATTGCTGGAAGCAGCATTTAAATAGACAAAATGGTGGCTGTTCCGAACAGGTGCTTGGACAGATTTGAATCTGTTTGAACAGATTCGGTTTTGAATTCAACATATCTGAACCTGTGTTGAACCTTTGAACTGTTCGAGTGGTATGGACATGTAAGAGACTTGTTAAAGTTTAAATGTTTTTAGCCGGACAAGCCCAACCCAACCTCGCACCCGCACCCAACCCAGCCCGTCCGATCGGCGACGCGCGCGTGGTTTTAATTTTGGATCCAATGGGTGTAGCCCACTTCACCCATAACCTCACCCTTCCACAAATTTGGATACCTCTTGGGGCCCATCCAAAGTATCAAATGCTAAGGTTTATAAACCCAAACAATTTCTCAAGCATTTCCAATGTGAGATAAGCACATTTCACAAATGTATAGAAAACCCACCAAAAAACTAGTTTCACGAACCCGAAAATGCGCATTGAATTCTCATTCATTCGGAAATGGTTTTAAGCAACCAAATATATGAATTTATTCACTACGCGGCATTAAACATGAACCTAATTAGAAACGTTAAAAATAACGCTTGAGACCCACCTTAATTAATACTCAAAGTTAGCAAAAAATAAGGTAATATAAAAGCCATTTTCCAACAAACTTTTCATAATTCATCACATTTTTAAGCAATTTTCGTATATGTTAGGATTTTCTCTAGTTTGCATTTCAGTGTTTGTTTGGATAATTTGAGTTATTTATTTTATAAGGTTTTTTATTTTATATCAAATTTAAAAAAAATAAATTAATTTGATAATTATATTTATCACACCAAAAAAAAATAGTCTATTTCCAAAATATACATTTGCCATCTAATTTTTTTAATCAAATATTATAAATTAAATAAATTATAATTATCAAATTGAAAATAATTTTTTTACATAGATAATATATACAAAGAATTAATAAAAATTAACAGTTAAGATCATTAAAATTGGACGAATACACTAGTGAGATGGAGGGGGGAAATTAACAAATACACTAAAAAAATTATAAATTTAATTATTAATATTTATAAAATTTTCAATTGATTTGTAATTATTTTTTTGTAGTACCCTTCCCCACCAGTAAAACTTTAATACCATCTATAATGTTCATCAAATCTATCATCAAATTTAAATTTGATAAAAAAAGTTACTTTTTGTTCCTTCAACGGTTCATCAAATTCATCATCAAATACAGGATTTCACTTTTCTTTTATCAAACTGAGAACCTTTTGTAGACGTCCCCGAACGTCCCGGGAGGGAAATTCCGTTTTGTTCATTGGGGCTCACTACAGTTCAGGACTCAATGTCACGGTCCTGTATCTAATCTCGCAGAGTGCAATGCAAGACCGATGAATCATCAAAGAGTCCAAATCTGGCAAATCGTTTTTGAAAACAGATTTTTTTGAAAGAAGTGCCAAACATGAACTGCTTTGCGAATCTGAGTTATCACGACCCAAACCTATGGGTTTAATAAATAAGTAATGTCAATGATCAGTATGCCAAAAACATTTTTCATACATTTATTCTATACCAATATTTGGGACCTAATCCCTTGATAACAATGCTAAAACACCCTAAGCCTTAGCATGATAGGCTTGGAACCTCACTTGGGACCTACATATATATATGAGCTAAAACCTGAATAACATAAAGCGTAAAGGGGTTTAGAATGAATGTCATTTCAATTCAATTAGTATATCTCATATGTGGTACATCCATTAGCATAAGGGTCTTAAAAGACAATGATGGCCATCGATCGATGAGAGTGGTTGAGAGGCAAGCGAGATCTCTCTGTGATATATCGATGGCGGCGGTGTTAAGGATGCGAAATAAAGGACATACATTCATTCGGTAATCAATATCAATTCAAAAATAATCATTTGAACATATCTTTACGGTTGTTACTCACGAGAAGCTTCTGATGGGCTAGGCGTCTCCTCGAATGCCAACCTAGATTGAACACACTCTGAGCGGTTGGGAAAGGTAATCATTAACCCTATGATGCCTCGGTGTGTTCTACATCTATATCCTCATTAAGATGTCTTAAACTAGGCCTAAGAATACCTAGGATGGAATGAGGATGCAAAGATGACGATTTGAGATTTTTTTTTCGATAATAACTCGGTCCGGTCGTTTTTTCGGCGAGCAACAAGCGGACAAAACCCCCCGCTTCAGCGCTCCACTCACCTCCACACTCGGCCGCGTTTCCTCACTGATGAAGCGGATGAAAAATCTGAGAAAAGGTAAATGATGCTTTTTTCCGGACTGCAACTCAGATCAGAAAAAAAAAAATGAGTTGATTTTGACCGCTTCGGCTTCACTCGGCTCGGACGACGACCAAAATCTGGAAATTCCAGATTCGGGTCCCAAGCTCAAAATCAAGTCTAGATGTTCCAATTTGATCATCTTGGGCCCATTTTCTGGAAAAACATTTGTAACTCATAGAACAACATGTTCCAAAGGTCAATTTGAGAAATCAAGGCCCAAGAGTACTCCAATTAAACTAATTTTCAAACCCAATTTACATGAACATGCATGAACATGCATGAACATGCTACAAGGTGACATGCATGAGTGTAGGTCAAATCAAACTTCCATTTCATGCTCTAATGAGCTCATTCTTCCCAAAACAAGTTGAAAACATGGACTATTGCAAAATTATGAACATGCATGTACAATTTGCCATGAATTCAACCTCAAAAGACAACAATAAAGCCATGCATGCAACAATTAAGCTCTAATGCAACATCTATGGATCAATTTAAGTCTCAAATTACTAGAGGCTCAAGAATTAAACATGAACAAGCTCAAATACATCAATGGAAGGTTGAGTTCTCTTACCTAAGTCTTGATTTACAAGGTGAGGTAACTTAATTTAGCAATTATACTTCGATTTCCTCCAAATGCAAGCAATCACCAAGTTTGAACTCAATTCTCCTATTCCTCTCTCTCTATTTGGTCGGCTAAGGCAAGAGAAAGGGCTGAGCAAATGATGCACTAGGTGTAGTAAGACTCAAACAAAATAGAGATAGTGGCCCACTAAGTGGTCTAAGTGTAAATACGCCCATGTTTGCAATCAACTCATTTTTAATCTAATTTAATCATACCTAATCACATTTTGGATAATTATACCATAAAATAAGATAAATTCTACTGATCATGAAACACTAAACGGTTTCTAATTCGGTAGCCGATAAGGCCTTCAATTAGCAGTTTAAACATAAAACATTAACAGATATATAATCAATCAAACAGATACAATATGCAATACAACAATTATACTCAATCAATTCAGTCTCAATTTCAGTCAGTCAGTTTAAATTTCCAATCAGTCCGTTCAGTACTTCGATTAGCTCAATTATCAATCATAAGCATTCCAATTTAACATAAATCAGTAGGTAATTCAGTAACTTATCGGTAAACGGTATGGGGGTTGTTACAAGAGTCGCCACCTAAATATTTATTTTTGGGGAATATAGAAAATCCTAACTCGTTGCCTAAGGCCACGTGTCCGTCATTACCAAAGTTGCTTCGGCTCGGGAACTTGGGTACGATTGGGGAAGGTCACTTTGTGAGCACCCCCGCTCGCCCGATCAAAGATCAACCTCTACTAACCATGATATCTAGTTTTGAAAACATTATGTGTTCTTATTTCGATTATTATCCTAGAATTACTATATGATGCGCACAGCATACAAATATAGACTGGATCGCTTGAATTGGAACAACACATCTTATGTTTGTTTTGAAAAACGGTTTGAAGGTGCTACTCACAAGTAGGCTAAGACGTGGATTTGCCACCCTCAGGTGGGTTTAAAAAAACATGGTGATTTGTCACTATCTAGTGGGCTTAAAACTCTCAATCAGTGAATTGTTCCAATTCAGATAATCCAACCATCACCCACAGGCATTCAGGCAGTTATATCACATAAGCACATAGCCTCATGGTAAGCATGCTATCATGGCAGTCACTCACACACATGCAATGATGCTAAAGCATAAAACTTACCTAGTACTCCAAGCCAAAAAAGAAGCTATGTTAGAAATCCATGCATGACCTTAATTATACAGAAATGCCTAATGCAACACATGCAAAAATGTAACTATAGTAGGCTCGGTTATTCTAAATATGGCATATGAAATGCTACAGTTAACATGTATTTAACTCGGAATTGAAATACAAATGCAGTTGGTATGATGCGCCGAACCCGGTGCATGTAATACAGATGAATGAATGCAAACATGCGAACATATAGATGCTAATTGAAGCATACTCTAATCTAACCATCATAAGCTGGTAAATAAAATGGAGAAAGACGTGGGGTTGGAAGACATACATCACACGCACGCACACTTATTACAATTGTGCCCTCGCTCGGAGGGTTCAAATAAATAATACAGTCCAAATAAAATACAAAACCCTAATTAATTAACAAATTTAACTAGGAAAACAGTAAACTAGCACGCAAATCTATGGACCGCCTCAGCTCTGTTCCGAATGATGAATGATACATGCTTGAGTTGCCTTGCGCGGAAATCCAGTGCGATGTCCCGGTTTGCCTCTGTTTGTAATTAATCCCGGAATGTTGTGCAAAGCTCTTGAAGGATGTTGATCCTTGATTTACTGCAGCGGAGAGCAAGAAAGGGGCATGGCAAAGTATTTTCACATATGTATGCTCGCCTCGATCCTCGTGCCATCAATCATGCATCTCGATGCATGATGGTCGAGGAGTCGAATTGCACGACTCAATATGAAATGAATGCATATGAAAACACAACAAGACCGAGACTCCATCATGGTTAATCCGGAGTGTCGGTGACCGAGAATTGAGATACGTTCCGTCACTCGGAGTACGAAACATCCCTCGTTTCCCGTGCTTGGGCTAACTCCTATCCCAAACACGATGCAATATGCATGACATGCATGAATGCGACTAACATACAACCTAGCATACGCAATGCTATGAACTAGCATATACAATGCAATATGGGCTTACACCAATATGATTGGACCTCATCCACACTCACATCGGTGGCCATTAGATGAAAATGAGACAACCGAAATACGTGCACACATGCACGAATACCAAGGACCAAACCTAAGGCATCAAATGCCACTCTACCAAAGCATGGCAAGGGATGCAATATTGCATACAAACACATATGATACAGCTCTGAAACATGATAAACAATGGTCCCGAATCATGCAAACATAGCACACAATGCAAGCTAGGAGGCCCGGGTACCGAAACTAGTCAAATGCATTGAACTATAACTATGCAAAGTAAGCATTATTTGATCATGAAGTACAAAGACAGAGCCAAGGCAGTCCCAAAACATGCACAATGTTATTTCAAAGCATGGCCAAAAAGTGCTAACATGAAGGGCTAAAGCAACATGCAACATTGGCTAGTAAGCATGAGTTGTATTACAACTATATGATGCGCATGAGATCTCATCAAACCAGCCAAAGACAGTGAACTAAACATGTCAAAATAGGCCCAAATAACCACTGAAATAAGGACTACACATGCAAGAATGATGAGCCCCTTTGGAAGGCCATGCAAGGGGGTTACTCTATACCTATATGATGGACACATAAAAAGTCAAAACCACCTCTGGAAATGAGTTATGACAGCCTTAAAACCCACCAAATAGGCCCTGAAATTGGTCTAAGAAACATGCAAATGAAAGCCCCTTTGAAGGGCCTTGAATGAGATTGCTCTACACATGTATCATAGATATAAAATATGGCAAAATGGGCTCTTGACAGAGCTTAGGCAGACTTTAAAACCCACAAAATGAGGCCTGAAACATGACTTCAATGCATGCAAAATAGAGCTCCTTTGGAAGGCCAATCATGCTAGTAAAGAGAATGAGGGGTGAGAGGGTCACCCCTCCATGATTTTGGAGCTCAAACAAACATCAAAGCCCCTGAAAATCCTGTGGATTTCAATGGCTAAGAGGTCAAAACAAGGCCAATGCAAATACTCAAATGCATGGCTCAAAGCATGAGGAAATGAAACATACAAGGCAAGAGATGACTCCAAACAGAAAAGTGACCTTAAATCAAACTTAAAGAGGAGGTCATAGCAAGGCTTTTTCCAGTTTATGACAAATCTCGAAAATATTCACAAGTAAGGCTAAAATAAGATGCAAAATTTTCCCTAAAAGAGAGATTGAACAAACAAGGAAGTAGATGACCTCAAACAGTAAAGTGACCTAATCAAAATTGAAGAGGGGGTCAAAATAAAACACTTTACAGTTTAGCTTGAAGCCCAAAAATGCAAGAAAAATAGGCTAAGGTATGGAGCAAAAGAATGCAAGAAAAGGGAAAATGAAGACTTACCCTTGTATCACAGCAATGCAGCAACTCTTGGTCCAAGATTGTGAGCTCTCAACCTCTGGAAATCAGCTTCAAGGGGCTGGAATGGATGTTGGAGGTGGTAGGCTATGAGTTGTAGTGTAAAGGCCAAGAACAAAGGGGTATTTGAGCTTGGATGAGGGAGATATATGGAGGATGGAGTGTATATGCCTCAGCTGATTTTTGTAACCCTTACAAATGGAGATGGAAGGTGTGTTTTATAGAGGAGAAGAGATAAGGCTTCTTGGAGAAGCCTCGAGAGGGGTCCAAGGCTTCTAAAAGAAGCTTGACCAAAGCTTCCTTTGGAAGCTAAGCCAAGGGGTCAAAACCACCTTAAAAGGACTACAAACAAGGACAAATCCTCGGACAGAGGGTCAGGTGCAAAACAGCTGGCACAGTTGGAATGCACTCAAGGAGACAAGACTAGCCGACCAGGTTCAAAAGGCCAAGGTGGTCGGTCGGCCGACCAGGGGTCAAAAGGTTCAAGAAGAAAAGCTGGCTGGCCACCCTAGAAAGGTGGCCTCCCAGATGAGTGTAACACAACTGTGTAGTGAAAAATCAGAAAATATGACCCAGGAGAGAGAAAAATCAGCTTTTTAGGGAGGGTCAAAAGGGTCAAAAAGAATTACTGGTCGGCCTACCCATATTGGTGGCCTCCCAGATGAGCACAACACAATGGTGGTGTGAAAAACCAGAAATTGTGGCTCAAAAGTAAGAAAAACTAGCTTTTTTGTTAGAAAAATCGGCTTTAGGAGAGAGAAAATGAGAAAACTAGTTTTTCAGGGGAAAAGGTGGCCTCCCACCATCCTACCATCTCCCTAGCAATGAAAATATGGTCCCTACCAAAAATGGACCAAGACGGATGCGAAACGAAGGTTCGGGGGCCAAAATGCGCAGTCTAGGGCCCTGAAAATAAGCTGTTAAGCACCGGAGATGACGTACGACCACGAAGGTGGTCTCCTGGGCCACAATGTCCCTCTAAGGAGAGGAAACAAGGTGTGTGTCAAAAACCGGAGCAAATGGAGGTAATTAGGCGGTCCCGAACCGAGGCACACGGCTGACGGCTCCGAAAACTGAAAACTAGCCTCCAAACGGAAAAAATGCCCTACGACCACGAAACATAGCCTACGGCTACTGAGATAGTCTACGAGACCTCTCCCTCCCTTTGGGAAGAGAAAATAGAGAAAACGGGACCTGGTTCGCAAACTGAGGCAAAGCACAAAAGAACCCTGAAGTCCAAAGGCACGGCTCACAGCCGAAACTATGAAAACCTCAGAATGAGCACGATATGCAACATTACCGAGCGCTTAGTTGGTGACGTCTGAGTCTTAAGGCCAGTCAAAAATGGGGTGTCTACACCTTTATGCTTTTTATCAAATCACTATTCATCGCTATTGGATTTTTACCACCAAATGTCTCCCCGAATGGCTCCAGATGACCACTTCAAAGTAAAAATTTGTGAAAAACTACACTAGCTGGTCGACCGCCCGATCGATTGGTGATTTAATAAAACTACAAAATCTTTCATTGGAGCACTTGATATCAAAGAAAGTTTTTAGTCAAATTTAATATATAAAAAAAATTGATGCACCGTTAGAGATACCTAGGAGTGTAAAAATGACCCGCGGTCTGTGGGTGACTCAAAACTTGCCTGTGGCCCGAGATGAACCCAAACCGATTAGGTTCGGACCTGAGCTCGACCCAGCCCGGGACCCTAAGTCTAGTCCCGGGCCATTATTTTGAAGATCAACCTGCTAAAAGCCCACTCAAAACCCAGTCTGAGATTCGATCTGTCCGAAGCCTAATGTCAATTTTGATAAAAATAAAATAAGATTTTAGTAAAAAAAAAAATGTTTAACCTCGACCCAAATCCAAGCTCAAGTCCAGACCTAACGGCCCACCTAAGACCCAAATACCCCTCGAATCTGGGCTTAATTTTTCTTGCTCGTAGACCTGCCCGGCGTAACCCAAATTTTAGCTGAAACCTGTGAAACCAGACATGGGCCGGGCGGGCCGCACCAAATTTACAGCCGTGGAGATGCCCAAACCCTGCACATTCTAGAATCTGAAACCCTACCAACCGAAATTGGAGAGAGAGAGAATGATGTCGAACCTTCCGATGACATTGATCACCGACATTCTCTCGCGATTGGCGGTGAAACCTCTTCTACGTTTCAGGTGCGTTTCTAAACCCTGGTGTGCTCTTATCGACGATCCTGATTTCATCAGATTGCATCTCAATCGATCAATCAAAACCAAATCCAATCTAAGTCTCATACTCAGAGATTGCTATATCTCTTCAGTAAATTTCAATTCACTCGATAATGTCATAGAACTTGACCACCCATTGAAGTGTCCCGAATTTGGAACAGAGGTTTTGGGTTCTTGTGATGGTTTAATCTGTTTGTATAATGGTGAAGAAGATGTCTGTATTTGGAACCCATCCACTCGAAAACACCGAAATCTACCCAGCACTCCGATTGAATTCCCGGACTATTTCACCTCTTGCCAGTACATTATTTATGGATTTGGGTATGATTCGCTTACCGATGATTATAAGCTTGTGAGGATGATTCAGTTTTATGGTGATGATTGGGACTCATTTGATTCTGAAGTTAAGGTTTACAGTTTGAAGTCTAATTCATGGCGAAGGATTCAGGATTTCCCTTATTACTTGCGGTATAAACGAGGTTATGGCGTGCTTGTCGGTAGTGCTTTACATTGGGTTGTGAGTCGAAAGTACGAGTCTGATACTGCTAATTTGGTGGCTGCATTTGATCTTACAGATGAGAAGTATCGATTAGTGCCACAGCCTGAGTTTTCTGATAAGGATTTTCATATGAATGTGGGGGAGTTAGATGGGTGTCTGTGCATACTATGCAATTATGTCCAAGTCCGCATTGATATGTGGGTGATGAACAATTATGGAGTGAAAGAATCATGGACTAAATTGTTTTCGATTGCACAACCACAAGTGATTAGGTCGTTCGAATTTGTGACTCCTTTAGCTTATTCGAAGAGTGGTAGGGAGGTCCTATTGGTGCAAGACAACAAGAAGCTTATTTGGTATGATCTTGAACATAAAAAAGTTAAGAATATCAAAATTCATGGTCTTCCGGAATATTTTGAAACAGAGATGTGTGTGGAAAGCCTTGTTCCACTCAAGGGTGGAGGTGAAACCAACGGAAAGAAGCAAAATGAACAAGAGAACAAGAAGAAGAACCAAAAGAAGAATGGGAAGAAGAGGTAAATTACTATTAGGCATTGTTGCTATCTTCATTACTTTAGTCTTTCACAGCAGTTCCAATGTTGTAGTAATAGAATTGAATAGCTATCTTTTATTTTGACAACTGGATAGCTTCAATTTTTGTGTGTGAAATGACTACTAATGTGTTAATGTGATTCACAGGTTGGGTTACTTCTAGTGTTGTCAACATAGCTGGAGTGCAAGAACTTTGCTATCTGTTTGCTTACATACTTTGATATTATTACATGAGATCGCTTTTTAACTATTAACTTAATTATAAAGTGAAGTCAGAAAAATATTATATTGTCCAATATATACTTAAACAAGTGGAGTGAGTTGGAATATTTTGTCAATATATATTTTTGATATATGTATATTTTATTTTTTACCTTGGAATGCACTGGAATTATACTAGTTCATTAAGTAACTCCCAAAGCCCACCCTAACTATTTATGTGAATCCATTATGTGAATCAATAAAGGGCTCAAATTAGTGGGTAAATTAATGAATCAGTCATATAATTAATTCATCACCAATTTTGCTGAATGGTTCTTTTTAAAATTTTGGCTCTCTTACTGTCTTGTGTGGTCAATGGGTCTCTCAATGCCTTTCAAGGCTTTTTTTTTTTTTTTTTCTCATTTTTCTTCTCTCTTTCCCCACATTTAATTGTGTTGGACCCTTGTGCTCTCAACACCAAACTTTCAATGGATAAAGATTTTCTTCTCTTTCTATAGAAGACCTTATATTTTCAGCTTTAACTTTAGCAGTGTGTTTCTACTTGTCAAACGAATCGTTTAAAGGTATTCATTAAGAGGCTTGAAAATTTTAGTGGTTTGGGCACTTTGTATTGTTGGGTAACTCAAGTTATATAAATTGAGTTGTTGACTTCTTGTTGTTTGAAATTTGAGAGTTCCACTTTCCTTACATACTTTGTTAAGAATGGTTGTTATGAAAAATGAAAATAAGTAGTCTAGTGAACTTTATGGGACCATGGTTTGGTGTAGAACATAGACTATTGTTTGATTGAAATGATAAATTACTTAATTGATAAGTTTGGAATGTGTGATGAATTCCAAATTGTATTAGCTGTAGCCTCTTATATATATATATATGTCAATACCTTTGACTTCCTAGATCACACCATAAATTTTAATATCCCATTACAATGGAAGGATTATAGATCTGAAGTATTTGAAACTACAATGGATTACACTCTCTAACATACAAGTTTGCATAGAATACTTGTGCAATTTGTTATTTACCTTGGCAGTACTAACTTTTTCTTTTTTATTGTGTGTGTGTGTATGTGAGTGTGTGTGTTTACCCTTATTAAAATATCTTACCTCAAATTTTCATTTTGTTTCTTGTAGGGATGGTTTTTTGTCACAAGGTTTCAAACTGGTGCTTTAGGCTAGTGGAAGACGAATCCAAAATGGAGCAAGAAGGTAGATTGATAGGTAAATTGGGCATATCACAAAGTTCTTACAATCAGAGGAAAGTAACAAGATTAGTGAATGTTTCCTTTTAACATTTTCTATATACCTTTTTTTTGTGAAGAAATACAATAGTCTACTTTTGTGGTGAAATGATGGTTGCTATGGCTTTTATGGTTGCTAGTTTGTATGATGGTGTGGTACATATTGTTTAGAAAGTGAGTTTACAGGGTTTTTAGACTCCCATTGATGGTTAGTTGTAATCAGTTTTACCTTATTCTGCAATTTGAGTATATATGCCTTCTTCTATAATCACTTGATCCATTCAAAGTTCATATCACAATTTTTTGTTTATTTATTTATTTATTTTTATTTTTTTTGGAGGAATAATAAGCTCATGTCACTACTGGGCTAGTAAATGGGTAACTGTCCAAAGGTAATGAAACAAAGAAACAATCATCAACAAAGAGAGGCAACCCAATGGAAAGCTTTTATTTTACCTAGCCTCGGAGAGAGGAATTTATGCAAAGCGTTCTACTAATGAACAGGGATGGGGGTTACTGCTGTAACTGTTGTATCTCAATTTGAGGGTTATTATGTGTTTATTTTTATGATTCGAACCGTTCATTTTGTAGGATTCGTTGAGTACTTTATGCCTATCAAAAATCATGTTTATTGGATATCAATAACTATGTGATTGGATTGCATAATTTTTTATGCAATTTTTTAAAAGAAAAAAGGCTTTGTTTGATTTGTTTTTCAGAAAAAAATTTGGGAAAAATTCTTCACAAACAAATTTTCAAGAGTAATCAAACCAAATAAATTTTTTCAAAAAAAATTTTAAAATTTTGTTTGATTATCTACTTTCCAAAATCACTCTCTCTCTCATACACTTCAAATCAATCACTTTTTTAAAAATTCTCTTCCCAAAACAAATTTTCAAAATTATTTTTGAAAAAAGGCAAATCAAACAAGTTTTTATATATAGCGACCCCGGTCTTTCCCATTTGTTTACTGTATTCGGGCTTATGTTCCGTAGATTTCGTTGTTATCAAATTGTTGTTGCCATCCTTTAATCCTATTTGAGCGAGTTTTAGGATGTGTTGGGCGTATTTCGAACAGTTGGGTTGAGCCTTGATCTAGATGTTGGTTGCCCGCTTTTTAGCATTTCGCCGGCGGACATTCCTGCCTTCGGCGGGTTTTACACTCTTCCAGCATTTTTGGTCCCTGCAAAACTTCTGCAGGTGAGAGTTCTACACTCGGCGGGTTTTATCGCTTCGAGCGGGTTGAGCTCAGCGGTATTAAGCCTTGACGGCGGGTAGTGTGTTCTTCGCGTGGGCTCTGGAATGGGGGAATCTACGCTCGAGTGGTTATTATTGAGCTCGAGCGGACCTTGTTTTTGTTCTTTACGCTTGAGCGGTGTGTTGTACGCTCGAGCGGGCCTGTCCAGTTTATATAAGCAGCAGCAGGTTTTTAATCAGTTTTTCATCTTCTTTCAGATTCCAAACCCTAGATTACGAGTTCTCTCTCTCCCAACTCACCTTCTCTCTTAGGATTGATCTATCTAGAGTGTGTTTCTACCCTAGTTTCTTCATTAAAAAGGTAGAGTGAGTCGAGGGCTTTCATTTAATCTGAACAGTTTTGGATTTGGAGCACTTTGGAATTTGGGCTTCATCTTCTTCTTTTTAAATTATTTCTTCGAGGTAAGGATTTCCTACTCCATTTATACGTTTTAATCCTAAGTGGTGGTATTTTGGTATGTGGGGTTAGGTTAGAAATTTTGGGAGAAACATTAAGGTTTTGTCATGGATTAATTTATATAATTAATTTAAGGGAAGATTGTGATATTGGGTTAAATTCATGAGGGAATTTAGTGGTTTAATAATGTATTTGGTAGTTTAAATACTACCTTTGAGAATATTGAAATTACATTTATTGTTATAGTTATTTCTTGCTTAGAAATAATTGTTTTAGGCTATCGGTGGAGGATAGCCATTGATTGTTGTAGACCTTGCATGCGGCTTAGGTATAACTGAAATTGAGTCAATTGTTTGACTGTCGAGTTAATACAGAACATTCGTGTATTAATTATGTGTTGTATATGGCAAGTATTGATTATGTTGCATATGCATTTGGTTTTTGAGGAGATAGGGGATGAACTCCACGGTTTAGGGGAAGATAGGGAATGGACCTCTAAACCGGACTTGTTGGGAGGAGATAAGGGATGGACTCCAGTAGCATCACTTATGTGTGTGCTTGATTATAATAGAAATATTTCTATTTATTGTTGATATGATACATCACCACCATGCGTATCAGTTGGAAAGTAAGGAAGTGAATTTGATTGAGATTGGTATAACACCAGCATGTGTGTTTATTATGTTATGAGAAAGGTTTAACTTGATTTGTTATCCTTGTTGAGTTGTTTGGCCAGGTTATGAGCCATGACTGTATAAATGAAAAGTAAAAGGTGTCATAGACCATGTATCATAGACAACGTAGGCGTTTGTGTCGATGAATTGTAAATTGATTATCTTGTGTTAACCATATATCGGGTGCTACTGCTTTAGTTAATTCTTATGCTTGGTTTAGTATTTCTCTACTGGGCTGTGGCTCACCCTATATGGGAACTTCATTTTCAGGTTCAGGTGGTTCACTACCTCCAAAGACTTAGCTTGTAAGGATTTGGACTTGAAGACTTGTTTTTATTTGTTTTAGTTGTTTTATTTGAATTATGTAAACATTCAAGCCCAGGGCTTTATTTGTTTTGAGTTAGAACTCATGAAATTGTGTCCAAGTGTTGGCTTGGCAAGATGTAAACCCGTAGGGCATTTATTTTGATGTTTTATTTCGAAATACTCTGATGATTTAAATAATATAATGTTTTTCCTTTTAATAATGCATGCCTTGTTTTATATTTAATGGGTTTAATTTTGAGAGCGTTACAACTTGGTATCAGAGCGTACCGGGTTCGAATACCTTGGGTACGTGGGAAGTGATTAGTATCACAATGAGTTCGTCTCGTTTGATAGAGACTTAGTGTAATGATTACGTGCTTATATGATAACATGTTTATGTGATTATGTGGGTATGGAATGTAGTTTCTAGGATGTTGATTGGATCCTTGAGTCTCTGAAAGTCTTGTTGGAAAGGCACTTGATTAATGTTGTTTCCAACCGGAACTTTAGTGGCGCCTCGGGACTATCATTATCCAGGAATGAAATTTGTAGGTGCTTATGTGATTATGTGCTTACGTGGTGTGATTTATTGTTGACCAATGTATTAGGACGTGAGTGTTATAATTTTGGCACATTATTTAGAGTGCTAACGTCTTTCTTTCCTTTATTAGGATGTCAGGACGAGGACGAGGTCGTGGTAGGCGTGGTAGGCGAGTGCCAGCAGAAGTGCCTATCTGGGAGGAAATTCCGGATTCAAGAGGGTGTTGGCTGTGCCAATGTGGCGAGCCAACAGATTTAGCTAGCTTTGGCCCAAGGGATAGCAGGGGCATTTCAGGCGTCAGTTGACATTCTGAGGGCTGCGAATCCAGCCCAGGCTGTTGTTGCTGCAGATACAGGACCTTCTTTTCTGAAGAGGGAATTCTTCCGGTCTCACCCGGACGAATTTTTAGGTGATCCTAGCGAGCCGCTTAAGGCAGATGAATGGCTCGAACAGACAACGAAAACGTTTGAGATGCTAGGCATCGAAGACGAGGTACTGAAGGTGACCTTGGCATCTTTCCAGCTGAAAGGGGATGCGGGTCAGTGGTGGAAGTTCACCAAAGGTCGTATTGGAGGTACTTGGAAGGCTTTTGTTGATGCTTTTCAGGAGAAGTACCTATCTCCAATTTGCTCAGAGAAGTTGAGATCGATTCGCCATCTTGAGCGAAACGCTTTATCGATGGCGAGTTTAAGGTGCAGATTCACTAGTTTGTCGAGTTTGCACTGAGTTGGTGGCGAGGAACGCCGTTGCATTGAGTTTGAGAAGAAGTTGGCGTGGCCTCATCTTTGAGATTGTTGGATCTATGGTTAGGGATTTTGGGCGATTGGTTGATCGGCTGACCCATACCGAGACTATGATGCAAGAAGAGGAAAGGCGAAGGCTCCAAGAGGAGTCGGGATGGCCAGAGTGATGGCAGGAGGCGAGAGGTTTCACTCGCCAGCTGACCTCAGAGTAGTTTTTCTAGATCCACTTTTCCAAAGGCCGAGTTCTGGAAAGGCAATCGATGAGACATTACTGTTTAAGTGTGGCCACCGGGTCACAAGTCTCCAGTTTGTCCTCAGAGGGGAGAAGTTCAGAGAGCAGTATCTTCTTCGGCTCGATCTCAGAGCCAGAGTCAGGGTAGAGGCCAGCCGCTCTCTTGTTTTTAGTGCGGTCAGCCGGGGCACATGAAGAGGTTTTGCCCGCAGTTGGGTGGTACATCTGGTGCATCTGGTTCGAGGTAGACTTGAGTCGTCTGCTCGGTCGATTCGAGCCTCGAGGCCAATCGAGGCTTCATCGTCCCATCTGCAGGCGATCTTATGCTCCAAGGTGAGCGAGTTGATCGAGGTCGTCTGGGCGTGTATCTTTATTCGAGCAGATCTGCACGCCCCATCTGTTGTGAGAGGTACCTTCTTGTTTTGCAATTCAGTTGCTAGTTTTTGATCGATACGGGTGCATCTCATTCTTTTGTGTCTGCTGCATTTGCATCCATTTTGGAGTTGGAGTTAGCCCAGTTAACATCTCCTATTTGTGTAGTGTCACCTCTTGGGGGTGAGTTGATTTTGAAACAAGGTGTTAGGGGTTGTGATATAGAGGTCAATGATCATAGAATCCCTTTTTCTTTTGTGGTTATGCCAATGAAGGGCTTTGATGTTATTTTGGGTATGGACTGGTTATCGTCATACCGAGCAGTTATTGATTGCTACCGTTAGAGGGTCACTTGTTGTACCGTGAACGGGGAGTGTTTTCGTTTTCTGGGGGATCGGTTTGATAGTGTTCTGCCACCGGAGTATGATCCGCGGGGGCGGAGTGAGCTTAGTGGTCTACTTGCTAGTCTTTCGATTAGTGAGGGTGATGAGACCCAGATTGTGTTGCCGAGGGTGGTTTGTAAGTGTTGGGACGTTTTTCCCAAGGATCTTGTTAGTTTGCCACCTCAGCGAGAGATTGAGTTTTCTATTGATTTAGTGCCCGGCACGGCACCGATTTCTATGGCACCTTACCGTTTTGCCCCAGCCGAGTTAGTTGAGTTGAAGGTTCAACTCCAGGAGTTGTTAGATAAGGGCTATATCCGTCCTAGTGTTTCGCCGTGGGGAGCACCAGCCTTTTTTGCTAAAAAGAAGGGTGGTGCTTTGAGATTGTGTATTGATTACAGGAAATTGAATCGGGCTACGGTTAAGAATAAGTATCCTATGCCCCGTATTGATGATTTGTTTGACCAGTTGAAGGGTTCCCGTTGTTTCTCTAAGATAGATTTGAGATCGGGTTATCATCAGTTGAGAGTCAGGGAGGAGGATATTCTTAAGAAGGCATTCCGTACGCGGTATGGTCATTATGAGTTTCTGGTGATGCCGTTTGGGCTCACCAATGCACCGGCAGTGTTTATGGATTTGATAAACCGGATCTTCCGGAAATTCTTGGATCGTTTTGTGGTCGTCTTCGTGGACGACATTCTGATTTATTCACCTTCGATGGAGGAGCACGAGGAACACTTGAGAGTGGTGCTTGAGTTACTTAGAGCCCATAAGCTGTATGCTAAGTTCGGGAAGTGTGAGTTCTGGCTAGAAGAGGTGAAGTTCTTAGGCCATATAGTTTCTGGGGAAGGGGTGTCCGTTGATACATCCAAGACTGAGGCAGTGCAAGATTGGGCACAGCCTAAGAGTGTGTTTGAGATCCGCAGTTTTTCTGGGATTAGCGGGGTATTACCGTCGGTTTGTGAAAGATTAGCGGGGTATTACCGTCGGTTTTTCATCTTCTTTCAGATTCCAAACCCTAGATTACGAGTTCTCTCTCTCCCAACTCACCTTCTCTCTTAGGATTGATCTATCTAGAGTGTGTTTCTACCCTAGTTTCTTCATTAAAAAGGTAGAGTGAGTCGAGGGCTTTCATTTAATCTAAACAGTTTTGGATTTGGAGCACTTTGGAATTTGGGCATCATCTTCATCTTCTTCTTTTTAAATTATTTCTTCGAGGTAAGGATTTCCTACTCCATTTATACGTTTTAATCCTAAGTGGTGGTATTTTGGTATGTGGGGTTAGGTTAGAAATTTTGGGAGAAACATTAAGGTTTTGTCATGGATTAATTTATATAATTAATTTAAGGGAAGATTGTGATATTGGGTTAAATTCATGAGATTGGGGAATTTAGTGGTTTAATGATGTATTTGATAGTTTAAATACTACCTTTGAGAATATTGAAATTACATTTATTGTTATAATTATTTCTTACTTAGAAATAATTGTTTTGGGCTATCGGTGGAGGATAGCCATTGATTGTTGTAGACCTTGCATGTGGCTTAGGTATAACTGAAATTGAGTCAATTGTTTGACTGTCGAGTTAATACAGAACATTCGTGTATTAATTATGTGTTGTATATGGCAAGTATTGATTATGTTGCATATGCATTTGGTTTTGGAGGAGATAGGGGATGAACTCCACGGTTTAGGGGAAGATAGGGAATGGACCTCTAAACCGAACTTGTTGGGAGGAGATAGGGGATAGACTCCAGTAGCATCACTTATGTGTGTGCTTAATTATAATAGAAATATTTCTATTTGTTGTTGATATGATACATCACCACCATGTGTATCAGTTGGGAAGTAAGGAAGTGAATTTGATTGAGATTAGTATAACATCAGCATGTGTGTTTATTATGTTATGAGAAAGGTTTAACCTGATTTGTTATCCTTGTTGAGTTGTTTGGCCAGGTTCTGAGCCATGACTGTATAAATGAAAAGTAAAATGTGTCATAGACCATGTATCATAGACAACGTAGGCGTTTGTGTCGATGAATTGTAAATTGATTATCTTGTGTTAACCATATATCGGGTGCTACTGCTTTAGTTAATTCTTATGCTTGGTTTAGTATTTCTCTACTGGGCTGTGGCTCACCCTATATGGGAACTTCATTTTCAGGTTCAGGTGGTTCACTACCTCCAAAGACTTAGCTTGTGAGGATTTGGACTTGAAGACTTGTTTTTATTTGTTTTAGTTGTTTTATTTGAATTATGTAAACATTCAAGCCCAGGGCTTTATTTGTTTTGAGTTAGAACTCATGAAATTGTGTCCAAGTGTTGGCTTGGCAAGATGTAAGCCCGTAGGGCATTTATTTTGATGTTTTATTTCGAAATACTCTGATGATTTAAATAATATAATGTTTTTCCTTTTAATAATGCATGCCTTGTTTTATATTTAATGGGTTTAATTTTGAGGGCGTTACATTATACTTTTTATTTTAAAAATTACTCTACAAACACAAACCAAACACATCTATTTATTTTTTTTATGATAAATGTATTTCGATCATATAGTTATTAATATCCGTTTAATATGATTTTTAGTAAGTATGAAGTACTCAATAAATTTTATAAAATGAACGGTTTGAATCATAAAAATAAACTCATAATAACCCTTAAATTGAGGCACAACTTTGGCACGGCAGTGAAATGAACATGTTTAATGATGTCTGTGATCTGGCTGCCAAGAGTAAATAAAAAATTCACAAAAAAAAATTTATATAACGATGTGGTTTTATTAGGGAAAATTTATAAGTAAGTTTTTTTTTTGTTGAAGTTTTTGAGTTTTTCTAAGTTTTTTTCTATTTTTTTTTTTTTTTTTTTTTTTTATTTTTTTTAAATGATGAAAATGATAAATGATTTCGTAATTTTATAATTTCAAAATTTATTGAAATCGATGAAACATTTTGTTTTTTTTTTTATTATTTTTTTACATTGATGATTTGATGACATTTTGATTTGTTTGAAATTTAATGTTTGTAACATGACTCTGATATTATTAACATTGTATCTGATGTTATTAACATTGTAATGGGACTTTTCAGTCTATAAAAAAAAATTTAGGACTAAACAGTGCATAAGTTATTAATTTGGGATTTATTAGTGCATCCCCCTTTTATTAGTTCTTTTTATTTTAAAATAAAACACTCATGAAAATGAGTTTATTTATAAAAATAATATTATCATATTATTTTTATAGAGTTATTTGTATAAATTTTATATGAGAATAAAGTTTTTCTTAACTGATTTTATGACTAATAAAATGACATTTTTATCTCTTTTTATGTTTTTATACTATTTATTTGAATTATGATCTTTTTAACCTTATTAAAAGAAAAGTCAAATGTAATCCTATCAAATGTAAACTTTAATTTAGGCCAAGTTTCGCAAGTTAAAAAAAAATCAAAAAGTTACTTAAAAAGTTAAAAAGTTATCACTATTTATCAAAAGTTAAAAATTACGGCTGCATAACTCTCAATCCTAATTTTCTCCTATACATTAATTTATACAATTTTTTAATATATATTTTTTCATAAAAAGTCAAAAAGTTAACCCAAACATTTATATTTTTTTCTCAATTTTTTAATCTAAAAAGACAAAAATTACACTTATTTAAGACACTCCAAATAACTCCTTACTCAGAAAGAAAGAAAATATATCTCTCAGGTATCATGTCAACATTAGAATAATAGAGAGATATAACTTGTAAATTATTACTGAAATAACAAAATATTTTAAACAAGAGAGCTTGACATTTCTTTTGTTTAGCTCAAGTGTGAACATTGACTTTGGCTCGAGTTATTTATTAGTAATTTCAAAATATTTGACGACTTACCTTTTTTACATTAGAGTAGCTTTAAAATTATTGACATATGATTTTTTTTAAGTTATATTTAAAAAAGAAAAAAAAAAGTGATTTAGATTTGAAATTGTATTTTCAAAACATGACGTTCATTTTACGTGTAAAAGTATTTGAAACTACATTTTAAACACAACTTTAACTCAAAAATTATGTTAGGAAAACATGATTTCATAAACGTAGTATGAATTTAGAAAATAAATTGAAAATTACCAAATTTGATTTAGTTGAGCTGTTAAAACTTATTTTGTGAAATATTTTTGAAAAATACAAAGTAAGCGGATAAAAATAAACACCCAAAAAATATAATTTGAATTTTCAAAAAAAAATTCCACCTTAGAAAGAGAAATATTTTTTAAAGTCGTATTTAAAAAAAGTGATTTAAAGTTAAAATTATATTTTCAAAACATCACCTTCATTTTACAGATAAAACTATTTGAAACTACATTTTAAACGTGACTTTATCTAAAAAATTATGTTAGGAAAACATGATTTCATAAACGTAATATGAATTTAGAAAATACATTGAAAATCACCAAATTCTATTTAGTTGAATTTGTTAAATATTTTTGAAAAATACAAAGTAAGTGGATAAAAATAAAGAGAAATTTAGTCAAAACTCCTCTATTAGATCATTGTTTAGTGAAAGGACAACTTAATTTATTTTGCTTCATAAATCTCTTAAGATAGAGACGCATAATTGAGTAAGGACAAAATAAAAAATATTTTTTTTTTCTTGAACAAATTGTCAACATGTTACTATTTATATCAATTTCGATAATAATATTTTTATTTTTATTTTTTTGAGAATTTCATAGCCAACATAGATCTTATATGATTGATCTTGAGGAGAGGATTATAAAAATACTAATTTACTAAAAATCAACATTCAGATCAAAAGTTATATTATTTTAAAGTTTAATATTTTGATAATAGTGGTATGTATTGGACTTTTCAATAAATTTTTTTTATGTTTATCTTTAATGTATTAAAATTTTATTACAAAGGGGTTTTGACCAAATCCCCTAAAAATAAACACCCAAAAATATAATTTCAAAAACAAATTCCACCTTAGAAAGAGAAATAATTTGGGTTTTTTATTCATTCCTAAAAAATATTTTGTTTTTTCTTTTAACATTTTTCACCAAATTATTTTTAAAAAAAATTCATATAACAAATTTTAAAAACTCAAACACAAATATATATATATATATAATAATGATATTTAAAAAATGTTCTTTATTAAATTAATTTTTTAAAAACTTTCATACAACAAATTAACAAATTTTAGAGGGTTTACCGCAAAAACATGAAACTCCTTATAGGTTGATTTGTAATATTTAAATCCCTTAAATTTCATATCACATTGTCATTTTTGACAGAATTATTTGTTTCAACAGAACAGATGGTGCATGACCATCTCACTTTTCATCTCCCTTTCCTTCCAACCAAACATTATCATCTCTCTCTCTATGGCACCAAATACATCAACCCAGCAGCAACTCCATATATTCTTCTTCCCCTTCATGTCACCATACCACCAAATCCCCATGCTAGACCTAGCCAAGCTCATCTCCTCTTATGGTATCACAACTTCCATCCTCACCACTCCTCTCAACCTCTCTTGCTTCCACTCCTCCATTCACCGCCACTCACTACCTCCCCCCATCAACCTCCCCATCCTCCACTTCCCCACCACCACCAAAAATCTCGAATAATCTTCCTGAACGGCCTTGATCGCCCGAAAATACATCCCACGAATCACCTTCTCCGCCACATCTTGCTTCTCTCTCTGCATCACAGACAATATTATCAAATTCAAGCCATACGAGTCTATAACGCATAACTCTCAGCCCTTCTTGGTCACGGGTCTACCCCACCCAGTTCGTATTGCAAGGTCTCAAATGTCGAGTCAGTTCTTCCGCGACATGGGTCTGCAACAATTCTTTGCCCAAATCACCAAAGCAAAGCCAGACAGCTATAGAGTTGTGGCCAACAATTTTTGCCAAATTGAAAGAGAGTATATAAGAAAGAAGATACAGAGAGAGAGAGAGAGAGAGAGAGAGACATCCGCCCGGACATCTACTCATTTGCATTTTTCCTGCTCTGTTTTGGTTGAAAACCAGGAATCCCTTATGCTGCGTTTGATTGAGAGATTTGAAAAGAAATTTAGAAAGAAAAAGAAAAATGGTGTGTGAAATCAGTAATATTAGGAATCATGAAAAATATATCATGAATATTATCATGAAAGATTCTCAACCTTTGGATTACCTATACAATAAAACACCACACACTAATCAAGACTAATCAAGAGATGAAAAATTTTCATGATGTATTTCATAATATATTTTTCATGATTTCTAACATTACTCGTGTGCAATTATGTAAAATTTAGACATATTTTATTCTCATTTCACCTACCTTTTTCATTTCTCTTTTTAAATCTCTCCTCCCAACCAAACACATCATTAAGATTTTTTCATAGTCAATTGTACATAATTTCCCAACAATCTTAAGGTTTAATACATAATCAATTGTGTGTTGAAAATAATTTTTGAAGCTTACTGTTTTATTTTGAACAGAAATTTTGTAAATAAATTTAATTTATGGGTTAATTATATTTGAATTAAGAAAATGATAGATATGGATTTCAAAAGAATAATGAAACAAAAATGAAAGGAAATAAATTTAATTTATAGGTTAACTTTATGGATTTTAGAAGAATAAGGAAACAAAAAGAAAAAGAAAAATAGAAAAATGAGGGAGATAAAGTTAGGGAGAGCAATGATGCTGTTTGGTGTAGTTGTTAAAATAGATTATAGATTATAGTTTAACAGATTATAGATTATGACTTTAATCAGAAGCTGTTAATCTGTTTGGTATAATTGTTAGATTATAGATTTAAATTGCTGAGTAATGTTTGTTAAATAAGCTGTGAAGTAGCTTTTTCAATTAACTTTTATTTTTTGTTATTCACTATTTGTCTACATTTCTCATAAAAAATAATAATAATATTTTATAGTCTATTTGGATCTTTTTCTATTTTTAAAAAACTAAAAAATAAAAAAATTTAAGAATATAATCGTGAATTAACATGTCCATAGCAGAAGTTAATAATCAGAAGTAAGTGGTGAACAACTTCTCAAAATCAACTTTTTTGACTTAAAATAAGTTATTAGAATTAAAAGCTGTTAGAAATAAATTTAACCAAACAGTCCAAAATAATTTTTAAAAGCCAAAGCCATAAGTTGGCTCAAAAAAGTCTCGCCAAACACCCCCAATGTCTCTGCTTTTTTAAAATTTAGGAAAAAGGAGAACATAAAGAATTATCCAGTGTGGTTGACTGTTTTGAATTTTTTTTTTTTTTTGTTTTATGGTCACAATAGATGCTCTATTAAAACAAATAGTTTCATTAAAAATTACAATGTGATATGAAATTCAAGAGGTTTAAGTGTTACAAATAAAATTATAATGGGGTTTCACGTTTTTTTGATAAACCACGTAAGATCAAATTGTTATTTACCCAATTTTGCGAGTGTTTGGTAAGGAGGTTAGAGGTTAAAATAATTAATAAAAATAAAATAAATCAAAATAACTAAGAAGATAAAATATTATATTTAAATTATAATCATTTCATTTTTTCTCTCACAACTATCAAATTAACTAAAAAAAAGTCAACTAATTTCTCAAACACAATTTCTTTAACCAAATTAAAATAATTAAAAAATTAAAAAACTAATTAAAATAGCTAACTTTTCAAAGATGGCCTTTAAAAACTCAATTGAATAAGTGATTTGGTAATTTTACAAAAAAAAAAAAAAAGAAGCTCTACCATCCAAGAAAACGATATACAAATTGAAATAAAACCTCGTTGGGTTACTTAACTTTTAAGTTTAAAAAATAAACAAATTAAGGATTCATTTGGCAATTATTTTTTTAGTTAGTTTTTTTGACTTTTTAAAAATTTTTAGCCCGTGACTTTTTTGTTTGTTTGATTTTTTTATTTGGGTTTTTTAACTTTTTTACATTGAAAATGATGTGTCTAAAGTGAAGTGACAAAATTGCCCTCTACTTGAAAATGATGTTTTTTTTATTTTTTTGTTTGTATATGGGTCGGTTTGGTAATTTTGCATCCCAACTCAAGTATTTTAGCATTTTATAATTTTGTAGTTTTTTTTTTTTTTTGTCCATATGTAATTATTTAGCCCCACACCAAATACCAACCGGGACTAAGTAATTAAAAAGTTAAAAAATTATTAAAATAGTAAAAAAAAAATAATAATAATAATAAGTAAAAAATTTACAGATCACCTACTTTAATAACCAAAATCAAATTGTGCAATGAGAAAATCAATCTACACTCTGCGATTTGGTCTAAATTGAAACGATAATCTACACTGTGCGATTTGGTATAAATTGAATCGATTGTGAACATGGTTGGCAGTGAACTGGACTAAAAAAATATCAAAAGACAAAATAAGTTAAATAAACCAATAAAATAAGACTCATTTTGGCAGCCAAAAAAAATAAAAAAAGTCACCTTCTTTTTTTGAATTTTTTTGTCTTTAGTAATATTTTTTTCAAAATTATATCAAATTTTTTTACTTTTCCGATCTGTCTTATTGAAACAAATCTAATTTTTTTTGAAAAAAAATACTAAAAATAAGCCTATTTTTGTCTTTTTTGGATTTCTTTGGATTTTTTTAAAAAAAATTATAATTTTCTTGTTCATCTTATCAAGCTGAATTTAGGAACCTAAAACTTTTTGAATTTTTTTTAAAAAGTTCACGACTAAAATAAATAAATAAATAAAACCAAAACCAAAACCAAAACGAAAATGAAAAATGCACTTCCTAAAACACTTTAACATGTCACATCTAAATCATAATTATTTTATTTTTTTCTACAAAAAATAAAAAAGTTCTTTTTAAACAAAACTAATTTAGGCTAGGTTTGCATCCCCTAAAAAAGTTAAAAAGTCAATATCCTATTTCAGTCACATCATCTTATTTAAATCACATCACCTCTCTACCACATCACTTCAAATCCAACTCATATTTCATGAAAAGTCAAAAAGTGCACTTATTTAAAACACCCCAAACAACCTCTTAGTCAAACTAAATTAATCAAAAAATCAAACTAAAAAAATTCTCCCCAAACAAATCCTTAAGGGTTCGTTTAGGAAGTGAGTTAGCTTTTTTAGCTTGGGGCTAAAAAGCCTCGTTTGTAATGGTTTTTTTGTTTTTTTGACTTTTGTAAAAGAAAAAAATGTAATGATTATGGATTAAATGTAATGTTTTGTCTTATTGAACTAAAAAACCTATTTTGTTTTTTTGTGACTATTTTAGCCAAAAAGGCGCAAACCTCAACTTCTCAAACGAGCACTTAGGCCTCATTTGGCAACGTCACTTTTTAACCTAAAAGTCAAAAAGTCACTAAGGCTTGGTTTGGATAGTGGGTTGATTTTTTGGCTTTTTTGACTATTTTAGTCTAGGACTAAAAAGCTTAGTTTGGGAAGGTCTTTTGGTTTTTTTGACTTTTTTAACTTTTTGTGAAAGAAAGAATGTAATGATTATGGGTTAGATGTGATGTTTTGTCTTATTGAGCTAAAATATCTATTTTGTTTTTTGTGACTATTTTAGCCAAAAAAAACTCCAAACCCACTTCCCAAACAGACACTAAAAAAATCAAAAAACCAATAATATATACCAAAAAGTCAAAAAAATTATTTTCTCTCTACTTTTTGCACATCTTTTCGTAAAAAATTAAAAAGTCATGCCAAACATATAATTTTTTTACATCATATTTTAGCCAAAAAAATAAAAAGTTACTAAAAAGGTTTGTACCCAAACGAGACTTTAGTCTTCTTTTTCTTTTTCTTTTTCTTTGTTTTTTTTAGCCCTACCATATACTCTGATAATTCATGCTTTTTCATAAAATTAAAAAAAAAAATTTATTTGTAAATACATATTAATTTTTGGACAAATTACCTACACCCCCTTGAGATTTAACTAAATTATAAATTTTCCTTGAGAATTCAGAAATTACATCTCGCTCCCGAAGTTTATATTCGCATAAAAATTTACCCACTACTGGTAAATAAACGTTAAGAATTATTCCTGAAGGACGATATTACCCCTAGTACCTTTCCAAATAATTGAACAACCTGAAATCCTTTGATAAGCTAACAAAATTTACAAAAGAATTACGTTAGATGGAAAAAGAAAATAAGCTTTCGTTTGGCAACTTGGGTTGGGTTGGGTTGGGTTGGGTTGAGTTTAGTGCTATTTTAATTACAAAAAGATAAAATGGACTTTTTAACATAATAAGACAAAATATTACATCTAATCCATAATCATTACATTATTTCTCTCAAAAAAGTCAAAAAAGACAAAAAGTCTCTCCTAAACGAGACTTTTTAGCCCCAAGCTAAAAAGATAAAAAGCCAAAAATCCAAATTACTTTCCAAACGAACTCTAAAGCTCTTTTTGGTTTAGTTTTTGAATCATGATTTGTATTTTGAAAATAAAAATTTATTTAGTTTTGAGTTTTGACTTTTGGATTGTATTTTGAAATTTTTTGGGTTTATATTTTTTAATATTTAAAAAAATTTCTTAATTTTATTTGTTTAGGGTAAATATTTTTTATTGTAATATTTATTTATTTTTTTAATTTGCGTTGTAATTACTACATTTGTGCAGTGTATTATTTTTAAATATTTTAAATATATAATTTTTATTTTAAATATTTTTAAAATTTTTTGGAATATTTTTTAAATTTTAAAATTTTTTGTATCACCCATATATATCTAAATTATAACAAAATATTTTGCCAATACTTAAAAAGTAATAAAATATTTTTCAAAAAATTAAATAAAAAATAATTTGAAGAACAAAATAGAAAAATATTTTTTTTTGAATTTATTTTTTTTAAATCGAGTTTTGTAAAGAGTTTTGAAAAGAGTTTGATTATAAGTTTTCAAATTTTTTAATTCAAATCATGATTTGAGTTCTAAACCAAATGCTACCTAAGTTTTTAGAACTATGTTTGATTTGTTGTTTAGAAAAAAATTTCAAAATATGTTTTTTGAAAAAATGAAAATTAATTTAATAAAAATATATTTAATTTGTAAAAATTATTTCTAATCGCTCAACAATAAAATTATATAAAATGATAATTATTTATTATTTTTTTTATTTCTTTACCAAATTAATTTTTAACTTTTTTAAAAAAATTCTAAAATAAATAGTGAGTAACTATTGATTGATGATGTATCCGTCAAATATCACCATTTCTTTACATAATATAATTATTAATATTTTAATCAATTACTATCTTCTTCAACAATATTAATTATAATGAAACAAGATGTAATTTTTGAAACTTTAAAAAAAGAAAAAAGATTTAGACCCCACCACTCCCATTATTTTTTGATTGGTGTAAATTTTTTATTTTTAGGGCTTAGTCTCACAGCCCCCACATAGAGGTGGGGGTGCTGGGTTCTCCAACAGTGTTATTAAAAAAAAAATCTAATTAATAAGTTAGGGCTAGTTTGATCAATTTTAAAAAATTTAAAAAGTTATTATTCTATTTAAATTATATCATTTTATTTAAATCACATCACTTATCTAACATTTTATTTCAAATTTAACTTAAATTTAATTTATATTTTATAAAAATTTTAAAAATATATTTATTTAGATATTTTAAACCATCGTTTAGACGCAAGGGTGGTGAGTCCTAATGTTTTTTCCCCGCACATCAGTGTGAAAAAGCAGACACTATTAAATCAATCAATAGCCAAAAAGCTGACACTTCACGGAACTTGAGTATCGTATGGGAGAAGTTATTCATGTTTATTATTAATTGATTTTTTTTTAAAAGAAATTTAAAATCTCAACAAAACTCCGTGGGTATGTTTGGTTTGCACTTGAAAAATAAATTTTAGAAAAAAAAATTTTAAAAGTTATTTAGTTTGAATTTTTTTCAAAAAATTTTCAAAATTATTTTATTTTTCTTACACATCAATCAATCACTTTTTCTCTCTCCTCTCTCCTTCTCAATCACCTTTTCTCTCAAACACATCTACTCAAATTCTCCTAAAATATCAAATCATCTCAAACTTTCAAAAAAATAACTCTCTCAAAATATACAACCAAACAAACCAAAAAAATTTCTAAACAATCTCCCCAAATTTTTTTCAAAAACAATTCCCCCAAAAACAAACCAAACAAACCCAGTATGTTTGGTTTTAATAGTCCTGTTTAGTAGAGTTGTAAAAAAATAATTATAAAGATTATAATTTATAATTAAAAATATAAACTGTTAACTTATTTGGTATAATTGTGAAATTGTTGATTTAAACAACAGGCTAGTATTTGGTTAATAAGCTATAAAATAACTTTTTATTGTCCCTTATATGATATAAAAATAATTATTTTGTTATTTTTTTCAATTTTAATTTAAAAAAACTATTTCATTAATAAAAGTTAATATAATTAGTATTATAAAAATTATTATTTTCATTAATAGTATCAATTAGTATAAAATTATTTCATTTTTCCATTATAAATTAATTAGTGTCAATTAATGACTTAATTAGCATCAATACTTTTTTTTTTCTTCATTTTTTTTTCTCCTTATTTTCTTTTCTCTTCTTTCTTTTTTTTTTTTTTTTTTTTTGTTTTTCTTTTCTTCTCTTCTTTCTTTTTGTTAATTTTGTTTAATTTATTAATTCATTACAATTAATATCCATGTATTTATATTAATATTGTGATATCATTACATATTATTTTTTTTATATTAATTTCAATTAGTTATTTAATAGAAGTTATAATATTCATTTTTTTATTTCATTTAATATAAGTTATTTCTTTTTTTCTTCAGTTTTATTTTGTTTAATTAAATTAATAATATAACAATTGTATTTCTTTTCATTAGTGGAAGTAAATTGTATTTTTTTTAATTGAAATAAAATTGTGCAATTTATTTCTTTATTTAAATTGTGCAATTGTGCAATTTATATCAATAATTGTGAAATAAATTGTGTAATTTATTTAATGGATATAAAATGCACAATTTATTTCAATATTAATTGAAATATTTTTTTTTAAATTAAATGGAATTTAATTGAAATAAATTGTTTTTTTTCATTTTTTTTTCATTACAATTTTGCAAAACCCTAGATCTGAGGAGCCGTCGCCGGTGATTTGCAAGAAGCCCTCTCTTAGCTTATCTATCTTCTCCACTACCACCAAAAACCCCAGATCTAAGGAGCTTGTTGTGATCTAGTCTTGAGGGTTGCAATGATGGCAGATTGCAATGACGATCGTGGCAATTGCGACGGTTGCAGAAAGAGTGAAACAGAAAGAGAGATATTGCAGTGGTGGTTGAGTGCGATGGTGGCGATGTGATGAGGATAATACGTGAAGCAGAGAGAGGTATTGTGGTGGTGTCACTGAAGCCACGGAGGAGGAGATTGACAATCGTTGCAGAGGCGTTGACGGCGACGGTGTATGAGGCGGATGAGGCAATAACGTAGGTATACTGTGGGAGACGAAGAAAGATCTCTCTCTCTCTCTCTCTCTCTCACAGTGCGAACAGTGATATCTTTGTGGTTTATATAATGACAATTTGGTAATACTTCAAATTGGTGAAAGGCATTTAAATCATTTTTATAAGCACCCCCCAAGATGCTTTTCAAAATAAGCTGAAAATGGCTTAAATTAATTTATAATTTGATAAATTAAGCTACACTAAACACAATATTTTAGCTTAAATTAAGTTAAATGCTGAAATAAACAGCTTTTAAGCTGCGCCAAACAGGCACAATATTTTAAATTTAATTTTTAAAAAATTTAATCTTTTATTTTTTGTTTATTTTATTTTTAGTAAATATTTTTATAATTTTAAATAGTGTTTTTATTTTTTTAGATGCACCTTATTTAAATATATCTAAAAAATAAAATATTTGTAAAAAAATATTTTAAAAAATTAATAAATACACAAAAATACAAAAAATATATATATTAAATTCTCGAAATTTTAATATTTTTGGTAGTTATTAATTTTTTTAAAAAAAATTTCACACATATTATACTTTTTAAGTATATTTATATTAGATGTATCTAAAAAAAATACTTACAATATTAAAATATTCAATAAAAATAAAAAAACATAAAAAAAATATTTTAATCTTTTAAAAAGTGAATCCTAAAAATTCAAACCAAACAAACTCATTGATGTTGAGCTCCACAACATGGACCCATAAATGGGAACTGTTCATTTTTTAAAATTAAAATATGAAGTAAAAGTGTAAAAAAGTGTTCAAAAATAATATTTTATAGAAAGAAAAGGGCATAAAAAGTAATTAAAGCATACAAATTTTGACTTTGAAAATTTTATCTATAAATCTCATCTTAAGAAATAATGATCGGTTTAATCTGTAAGATTTTTTTATAGATCAATTAGTCTCATTGATTTTAGAAAAGTAGATTTAATATATTATTTGAAAATTGAATTTACAGTTATATATCCTTATTTCTATTATGTTTTTTTTTTCTTTTTTTCTTTTGTGTTAGAAAAATAAGATGCACAATTTATGATAATTAAATTTTTGATAAATTTTTATATGAGAATATTTTTTATTTGGAATAATTTGAAATGTGAAATTTTTTAAATATTTTAAAAGGAGTACAAAAATAACTTGAAATAGGAGATTCTTCAAATATTTCAAAAAGATGTGGAATTCTTTAAATATTTCAAAAAGAATACAAAAACTCCTTAATAAACTTTGGACAAATGTATAATTTCAAACTATAACACTCTAATGTAATATTTAAACATAACACTCCAATGTAACACTCAAAAAAAAAAATTTTAAGTGTACTTTTTCTAAACGTAACACTCTAATCTAATACTTTAAAAAAAAAAATTAGTGTAATACTCCAATGTAACACAAAAAAAAAAAAAAAAACTCCTTAGTGTACTTTTTTCAAATGTAACACTCTAATATAACACTCTAAAAAAATGATGTTGGATTTTTCAAACCATTCCAAAATGATGTAGGATTCTCCAAACCATTCCAAAAAGAGTACAAAAATTTTTTAGTAAGTTTTGAACAAATGTATAATTTCAAACTGTGAGTGTTACGTTTAGAAAAAGTAGACTATTTTTTAATGTTTTTGTGTGTTACATTGAAGTGCTACGTTTGGGATTACATTGATTGGAGTGCTACATTTGGGATTACATTAATTGGAGTGCTATATTTGGAAAAAAAAATACACTAAAGAGTTTTTGGATGTATTATATTGGAGTGTTACGTTTGGAAAAAATACACTAATTAAGAAGTTTTTTAGTGTGTTACATTGGAGTGTTACGTTATTTGAATGTTATATTAAAATGTTACGTTCTTATTCGTAATGTAAAATCTATTCTAGAATAATGAAAATTCAAAATCTCTATAATGTGGATTATCCAGATGTGTAATTTCATATTTGAAGAAATTCACTTTTATCCATCAAAAATTAAATCCAAATATGTAGATGACTACTCTTTTGTGTAATTTTTACTTTAATAGGACATTTGAGCTTATAAGAAAAAATGAAGGACTAAATAATCCATAAAATCACATTTTAAGATTTATTGGTACTTCACACTTTGAATTTTTATATATGTCTTTTTCACTTTTAATTTTTTTATATTATTTTATCACCTTTCCAAATCAGACCTCAGAGCATCTCTACCAATTTACTTAAATTTTGCCATACACTATTATTAAAAAATTCATTCCCTATTTTATGAATAACTTTTTCATTTACTTTCCCTATCAAACTCTATATTCTTTCTCTATTCTATTAAAATAATCTTTTCAATTACTTTTAAATTTGTATATTTTTTTAATAATAAAATAATGAAGGAGAAAGTGTTGATTTATACCCACAACATTTATGTATACAATATACTAGAAAATTGAGTAGAGGAAGAATAATAGAAATCCATAATCACACACAAACCTTTATATATCAGAAATACCAAAAACTCCGTAATCACACACAAACCTGTATATACACAACATTTATGTATACAATCAATAATGCTTGAGAGTACTAATTAGTGCTATCACTAATGATGTGGCAGTGGGTCTCACCCACTGCCACATCATTTGTTGTGCCTTGTTTTTTTTTTTTTGCCTTTTCCACCTCATTAGTGATGGGTTAAAGATACCAAATTAGTAGTATGTAGCATTGTTGTGTATACAATATACATACACAGAAAATTAAGTAGAGGAAGAAGAATAGAAATCCATTTTCTTTGCATGTGAATGCATCAGTAATTGTCTGAACTTGAGATCAGAAAACAAACCAGTCTCTTATCTTCCCTAGCCTTCTTTCAATTCGATCCTCTATTCATTCAATTCAATTCTTCAGTCTTCTGCCCTTGTTGTTCATGTCCAATCCTTACTATGGGCTATGGGCTTCACTAGAACAAAGGCTCTCTCTTAAATAGATGTGAGGTCATTCGTCCGGAACTCTAGTAGGACGTTTAGCCAGTCAACCCCCTGGATATCCGGCCCATTGTCTAGGTTGTTGTGCTCGCACCTTCAATGAAATAAAATAAGAATTTATCAGATATGAGGGAGTTACATTGACTCCTTATTGTAAGGAGTCACTGTAGTAATCCTAAATTTAAGAGATTATATAAGGGATCTGATGGGGTTGGATTTTTGAAAAATCAACCCTTTATAATAGCAAAAAGCTATTTTAAGGCATCTGCTAGGGATGCTCTAACTACCAAGTTAATTCACTAGACTTGGTTCGAGAAATATTGGATAACTTTAGAGTATCAATTTTGAGCTAGTTTGATATATTTTTTTGAAGTTAAAAGTTCATAAGTAGAAGTTAGAAATACTTCTTCCTTACTTTTAATTAATTATTTTTTAAAATTTATTTAAACTATTTATGTAAAATAAATTATAAGCTCAAACTATACCAAACAATTTAGTACATATTCTTAAAATTAAAAAGAAAATTATAAATAATCTATCTAAATTGAAAAAAAACATGAAAAATTTATAAGATCCTAATGGCCAATTGAGAATACATCAATCACTTTCTTGATTTTGCACAACAATGTCATACACTACAAAATATATTCATTTAAAAGTAAAATGGGCTTTTTATATTGTCTTATTCAAAATAGCCAGTTAAAACATTATTATTTTTTATTTTTAGTAGTAATTAATTACCTTTAAATTTTATTTTATTTTTTTATTTTTTGAAAAAAAAGAGAAGGAAATTTACAAAATTCGGATAGGATAAAAGAGCTAATTAAAAACCAATTAAAAAAATGAGTTTTGTTTTAAATTTTTTATTTTGGTAACTGAACCATGCTTATCCAATCTCTTTCAATAGTATTTGGTTCCCTAATAAATGGTTTACTGGTTCTTGTGTTTATCTAAAATATAAAAGGAAAATGTTTGGGACTCTTTTGGGGACGATCCTCACACTCTTAAAGTGATTTTGGTCTATGAGTAAGGTCTACTCATATATGTGTAGGGTTCACATTATGAGTGGTTCGGATTTGTAGAAATCTTATGGGGATCTTGTGAGAGTAGGGATCTCAATCATTACTCAATATAAAATTTTGTGGCTGTTTTGACAATTTTAATTTTTGCATATAATACTTTATCTACGTATGTTTATTTTAATGTGATTTTTTTATAAATAATTTATATACAAAAATCTATGAAGTGAATTATTTAAATTATCACTATAAAATACATGATAAAACTCCCATTCTTGATTCAAGAGAACCAAACTTCTCTTCAACTAATGTTTGTTTGGGAAGAATTATTTTTATTTAAAAATTCAAAAAGTCATTATAAGTTATAAATGGATTCACTTAAATTTATTTTCATATTTATCATATACATTATAAATATTGTATTTTATACAAATTACAAAATATATTTTAGGCATAAGAAAAAAGACTTTAAAAAAATAAAAAAACACAAAACACTCTTCATTAATTTCAAAAATTTTCATTGAGTTTAATTTTTTGAAACATTTTTATTATTTATTTAAACACTTTTTACACAATTTGATACAATATTGTAAGTATAATAGAAAAGTGAGGGACCACTTGGGCGGTGGAGTTACTACTTGAGTAGTGAAGGGAGTCAACTAGTATCTCTTTAAAATTATGGGAAGATGAATTGTTCATTTGAGCGTTGAAGTAATCGCTTGAGCAGTCTTTGCTCTCACATCGCTCGAGCGGTGGATTGGCTGCTCGAGCAGTCTGTTCGGGGACAGTTAATTAAAAATCACTTTTTCTTCATTTTTTCTCACTCTTTCTTTTCCTCTTCCCTCTCCCTTCTATTGTCCAGAAAACCCTAGCTCTAAACCCTCAATTCCACCCATATTTCTACTAAAGATCCAATTTAGATCTTGCAAAAAAAGCGAAGAGCAAATAGAAATCAACACTTTCATTGATTAGATCATGATTTCTTGGAAGTTTTTCTCTTGGATTGCATCTCTAGCTCTTATTTTCAAGGTAGGGATACTTTTTACCTTGTATATCTAAAATTTGAGATGTATATGTGGTATTTTCTCATCTATGCCTACATATGATATGAATGTGCTAGATTTAAATGAGTTTTGATATATTTGGCTCAAATTTTTGAATGATTTTGAATAACTATTGGTGATAAAGATTATAAATGATGAGTATTCGATATAAGAAAGCAAATGGGGGAAAACCCTAAATTTACTCAAAGTCCTAATTTTGAATTTTGATTGAAAGAAGGGATTTTGTTTAATGGAACCATGAAATATGAAATTGAGTTGAAATTTAGTAGTTATATGTATAGCTGTGGTTTATGAAGAGGATTGTGGGATTTCCTAATATAATAAAGGGCTTGATCATAGTCAATGACATTGGAAATTTGAAACTTCTTTAATTATGAACTATGTTGAGTTGATATTCTACTAATGTATGAACCTTAAACAATTGAAATGTTTACAATTCATACATCGCATTGCATTTCATACTTTTATCTTATGATTGGTTCAATCTCTTGGATATTTGGAAATGTTGAAAGGGGCTAAATAGCTTTTGAGTCTGGGTAGTTGAGTTGGGTTTTAGAAATGAGTTGACTATTGGTACTTGCGCGAGAGTTAAGGTGTCCAATTGCCGTGTCTTAAGCTTATCGCCAGACAAATGTGGGAAAACTTTTTAGAATGTCCATTGGACCCGCCATTTTTACAATCAACAAATATGGAAAGGAAAAAGGTTTTTGGGTGCCATCACCTCGTCGTCTTTAGAATCAGCAAATGTGGAGATATTTCCACTATAGAAATCTATATAAGCATGTATGGTTTTGCGGTTTTTGCTTAGGACATCATTGCATATTTACTGCCCTATTTTTTATAATGAGTTCTTAAATAGAATTTGTGCATTGAACATCATTGATTTTATAAGAGAAAAACAAGGATTTTATCATGACATGTGCATAGTATGATCATATGCATTTCAATCATTTATATACTTGGTTAATAGTATTCCTACTGGGCATTCGTTCATCCCAATCTAACAAAACTTTCAGAACTGAATAATGTCACTCTGCCCAAGTAACAAGGCAGTGGAGATGTTTTGAATGGAGAACGATGGCTCATTGAATATTACTTGTTGAAGTTTCAGAGCTATTTTATGTTTTGGGACAAATGTCCACTTTTTGTGTAATCAAGGGATTGCCGTGAAATTTGTATGCCATTAGGGTATATTTATTTTTGGTTTTACTCTAACTCCTTGAACTATGATTTGTAATATGAACCGAAAATGTGATGTTTTGAATTTGTTCAATGAGAAAGAGATTATTTTTATTGAAAAATTATTAAGTGTGTTTGGTTTTTGTTTTCTAAATTTAGTTTTTTGGAAATTGAGTTTTTTGTATTTTTTTATTTTTAATGAATATTTTTAAAATGTTAAGCTTTTTTTTTTTTTTAAACTTTTTTAGATGCAACTTACTTAGATGTATCTAAATAATAAAATATTTGTGAAAAAATATTTTAAAAAATTAATAAATATACAAAAATTCAAAAAATGTAGAAAATTTTCATTTTTTTTTTGTTTGTATTTTTGATATTTAGTGATTTTTTTTTCATAAATATTATACTTTTTAAGTGTATTTATGTTAGGTGTCAAAAATTAAAAAAATTACTTAAAATATTTAAAAACTTCAGTGAAAATAAAAAAAATACAAAAAATGAAAAATAAAACTTTTTGAGAAGTGAATTTTGAAAACTAAAACCAAACAGAGTGATTGTTTCCCTATATGGATTATTCAGAAATGATACATACCCCCCCTCCCCCTTTTTTTTTTTGACCCCTACAATCCCCACAGACACATGTAAGCTAGAGATAGGAGAAAAAAAAAAAAAAAAAACAAAACAAAAAATTGACCAATCACAATACATTGAGGGTGGTGGGGGTTCCCAAAAAAGGGGTCCAACCTTTTTCCATGGATTATCTTATGAGAGATGGAATTATATTGATAATATTCTGAAGTTATTTAATAAATTTGCTGCAGTAAGGATTACAAAATTTGGGGCGTTACAATTAAAAATGGATTTATTTATAATAATAGTATTGTCATATCATTCTTGTCAAGTTTTTTATGCGACATTTTATTAGTATGTTTAGAATTTTTTTTTAAAAATAAATTGTGATTTGGGTATGACTTATTTATTTATTTTTTTTACTTATTACGAAAAAATGTACAGAAAAAATAAAGAGGTGATGTGACAAAAATAATCCAATAAACCAATAAGCTGCTCATTTTTTGTGTATCCAAAACAAGCCTTAGGCTTCGTTTGGGAAAAGTTTTTAGTTTAACTTTTTGATTTTTTGGTTATTTTAGCCCGACTAAAAAAATTATGTTTGAGATAAACTTTTGGCTTTTTTGTAGTTTTGTGAGAAAAAAATAAATAATTATGATTTGAATGTGATATTTTGTTTTCTTAATTTTTTAACATATTTTATCTTTTAGTTGGTATGGAGGGAAACAATATGAACCCAAGCCCAAATCCAATCACACTAACCTAAAACAAAAATGAGTAAGTCCAAGCCCGTTCTTTGAAATCCATGAAAGATAGCTGGTAGCAACTTGACATCCAATTAAGGTGCATGAGGGGTCAAACAAATATAAAAGCTAGCCTTTTAGAAGGCAAATCGGTAAAATAAAAGAGAGACGTTGGATTGGGTATCATTCACCCGTGGCAAATGTAAAATAGACAAGACTAAGGCTTTGTTTGGGAAGCTTGGTTTGGGGCTTTTTTGGCTATTTTAGCCACAAAAAATAAAATATGCTATTTTAGTTACAGCAAACAAAACATCACATCCAACCCATAATCATTATACTCTTCTCTCACAAAAAAAGTCAAAAAAGCCAAAAAGCCCTTCCCAAACCAAACTTTTTAGCCCAGGCTAAAATAGTTAAAAAAGCCAAAAAGCCAAAAAGTCAATCCACTTCCCAAACGGAGGCTAAGGCATAGACTGGGCCTAGTAAGATGAGGGGTCATTCTATCAAATTAACCCTACGAACGTAATGCTCAGCAACCTGACCACTAACGTCTGACATCATCCAGACCGTCAACGCGACAAAGATCGAATGATCAAAGACAAAGGCAACCTGGCAAGTTGCCCGACTAGAACCAGTTATGGGCAGAACCGTTTGATCAAAACATGATCCAACAAATGAGATTTTAGTCAGAATAGTTATAAATGGTAAGTAAGCAAAGCATAGAAAAAAACAAGAGAATGAATCCAATTCAATCTAATTCTACTAAATCTTGATCAATTTCTACTTCAGAAATATTTTCTTTTTAAATATTTATGGTCATGCCTGATCAGTATACTGACTTGATCATTGAAGGGTCCTCCTGACCTACTCTGGTCGAGAGTGATCATTGATGTTTAGTTTCTCTTTATAAATACAAAAGATTAGACATATCACTTCACATTCCTTATGAAAATAATCTCTCATTCCACAGTGGACTAAATTTGCCCCAACCATCTTCCCAAATGGGATCTTAGTGTCGCATGATTAAATTTAGGCCCTTTATAAAACAAAAACTTTGGTACCAAACAGATCCATGTACACTTGGGTTGAATATATAATAATTACTTTGCTTGGTTTCAAAAAATTGAACTTATTTTTAAAAAAATTAAATTTATTGTTTTTTGTGTTTTTTGTTTTTAGTTAAATTTTTTAATATTTTATTTTATTTTATTTTATTTTTTAAGATACACCTAACCAAGATACACTTAAAAAGTAAACTATTTATAAATTTTTTTTAAAAAAATTCATCAAATAAGAAAATATAAAAATTCAATTCATTTTCATATTCGTATGTATTTATTGAACTTTTTAAATATTATTTTTATAAATATTTTATTTTTTAAGTGTATCTAATTTATATATATCTAAAAAAAATAAAAAAAATTATTAAAAATATTAAAAAAATTAATTTTGAGAAAATCAATCAAAACTAGATGCGTTCAATATTTTATTTGGGATCAATTAAAGTCCAGACCACATCCAATTTCGTTTCATTTATATCCCCTTCTCTCTCTCTTTCTTTCTCTCTCTCTCTCTCTCTTCGCCGTCTCTATCACCCCCTTATTCTATCAGTAGTACTCTATCTCTCTCTCTCTCTCTAAAAACTCAGTCCTCGAATTGTCTGCTTCCCAAAGCTAGGGTTTTGTTTGGAGCCCTAGACTTGTTGATTCGATGATGGACTGAACTCTCTTCCCCTAATCGCCCAATCACCATTGTGGAGGCTTCTTAGCCCTTCAATGTCTCTCGTCGAGACCTCGATCGATTGCGTCCATCAACGCCTCGATCGCCTCCCTTCCAAACGCAGACTTGACGATTATGCCCCCTCCTATTCCGACACCGATTCCGACTTCTCATCGGGCTTAGTCTCCGTCAGGATGAGGAAAGACGAACCCAATTCCGCCGCCGCCGCCGTCGTTTCCACCTTCTCCACCAATCAGATCTCTCCACCGCTTGAAACTAGGGTTTCCGATGCTCGATCGGCTTCTTGCTCTTCTTTGTCCCATTTCCTCTCAATTCGATCACTCTCCAGTCTTCAATTCTTCGTCAGAACCTTCTCTCAAGGTAATAATACCCTAGTTATTCACGCGAATTCTGAGGATACTGTGAAATCCATACACGATCGCATCGAGGAGATTACGGGGATTCCCGTGATCGAACAGAGGTTGATTTATCGGGGGAAGCAGCTTCAGTGGGAACAATCTTTAGCTGAGTGTTCGATTCAGAACGATGCTGGGCTTCAATTGGTGGGTCGTATGCGAAGTACCCCTCATCCCAAAGCTTGGCAAGTGATGGATGAGATGGTTTCTTTGATTTTTCGGCTTTGTAAAGGCGAAAGCACGCCTTCTGCCAAGTCCGTCAAGTCGAGGCTATCGGAGTTCTTGACCATGACGCCGAGGAACGACAATGAAGCTGCTTACGGCCATCTTCAGATATTTTTATCTTCTTGCGCTCCAGCGGCTTTGGTTATGCTCTACATGTCGCCCTATAAAGGTAACAAGGAGTGTGGTGATGAATCGATTCGGCAATTTGTTAATTCTAGTCGAAATGTGCTGCCAAAAGCTATACACGCTCTGTGTGCACCTATAGTGTTAGAATTTTGCAAGTTGCTTGGTAGAGCTGCTCATGATGACCCTTTGTATTCATTGTGTAGAAGTAGTCTTGGGTCAATGGTGGAATATATTGGCTCTGGGTTGGGTTCGAAAAGCAGTGATAATAGTAAGGCAATGATTGTAGTTCAAGAGGTTTTTCAATTTGTTAGAGAGCTTGCAGCTAGGTTGTCTAATGATCTAGTGTTGAGTATCGAATCGCCAACGAATGTGGGGCCATTGTCGAGTGATGTCCGTGATTTCACGGCGTTCTTGCACCCCCTAAGAACTGCAATTATGGAGCAAGTGGGTTTTGGGGGTCCAATCTCAATGCCATTTTCTGAGGGTGATCATAATCTTCCCTTTTATGATGAAGAGATTAAATTTCTTTATGGTATTTTTACTGATTTATTGGGAAAAATGGAACAGTGTCTTCAGAAAATGGAGGAGTGCTTGGCTACGAAAGAGAAAAGGGAAGGTGAACAACTTCCTCAAGGATGGGACCAGTATCTTGCTATTTTGAAGGAATTGAATATTATCTCTAAACTTTATCAAGGTGCTGAAGAACAATTCTTGACAAAATTGAGGCAGCGAAAGACTTCTGTTTGTTATCTTATCATCAGATACGCGAAGCGGAGTGACGATCATAAATGGCTTCTTGAGCACAAGGATGTGACAGATTTTGAATCTAGGAGGCATCTGGCGATGATGATGCTTCATGAAGTGAAGGATGAGTATGAGGAGCTTCATGAGATGCTCATTGACAGGTCACAGTTGTTGTCAGAATCGTTCCAGTACATTGCACGTGCAGAACCTGAGGCATTGCGTGCTGGTTTATTTATGGAGTTTAAAAATGAGGAAGCTACAGGGCCTGGTGTATTGCGGGAGTGGTTCTTTATGGTATGCCAGGCAATTTTCAATCCACAGAATGCCCTTTATGTAGCTTGCCCAAATGATCGTAGAAGATTTTTCCCGAATCCTGGTATGTGCCGGCAGTCTTTCATGCATGTTTTTTTTAAACTACATTTAATTTGTTTGTTATGCATTTGCTCATTGATAAATGTCTATTCTTGAGATTGTTTCCAGGTTGAAATGATCACGAATCCCTATGTTGCATTGATATGTTGTTTCTTGAACCTGTAATAAGCATGGATTGTAGGATTTTGTGTATATTTGAAACTACATTTTGTAAATACGACATTATATTTAAGTAGTTCAGTGTACTTGGGCATAACTATATAAGGAATACAGTAGTGTTCATCAGAAATAGAAGTTAGAGATTGCTTCATATATAAAGGGTCTATGAGCTGTGATGTATTTTTGGCTTCCAGCCTTGCAAACCTTGTGTGATTACATATTTCATGTTAAATGGTAGATCTTAGTCAATGGAGTGGAAACAATGAGGGCATTCTGATTTTTTTTTGATAAGTAAATACATAAAAAATGAGGCAGCAGGAGGGTGCAATATACATCGAAAATCATATTTAAAACCATCACAAATACAAATTGTGTAAATAAAAAAGTTGACATGTAATTCATAATTTATTTTATTTTCTTGCGTGAAGTGTGAGGATAAAGACTCTAAATAATATAAATGGAACTCCTAGGGATGTAATTTAAATGTTTGATGTGCAAAATACTTATCAGAGAAAATTATATTGCGTACATGGTTGGTAGCTTCATTTAGTCATTTGATTGAATAATAGTCTTCACTTTGCTTTCTTTTGTTTTATTTATTGTCATGTGCTGCCAATGAGTATTCCTTCTCTGAGCCCTGTGGATAGGGACATGTTCTTATCTTTTGAGTAACGGATTTGGCTAGAAATTGAAACAAAATAAAAAACAAAGACCAATTATTTGCTTGATGACTTAATCTTTGCAATGGATGCTTCTTTCTTTTATGAATCCCACTGTAATGTATGCCAAGGAGAAAAAACAAGTAAAGTTTAGTTTGGATTTTGTTAGTTCTCAACTAAGCAAAGATCTTTCACTGGCTATTTAAAATCAAGGTACACTATTATCATTCCTTCAAGTATATATTGATTGCAATTCTTAAACCCCAGTCTGGATCTACCTTACTCTACCATCTGAGCTCAACAAATGAGGCTGGGTAGTTTTTTCTCTTTTTCACCTTGCTTCCATGTTTTAAACTTTCAATGGAAACTAATGACTCCTTTGGTGGTAGAAGAGAAAAAAAAACAAGACAAGGAAATTATGAACTTTTATAATTCCTTCACCCCAAACGTTTGGTTTATTTGTGAGAAGAGAACAAAAGGTGATCTTGAAGGAAACAATTGAATATTTTGTTTTTTTAACTTGTGTTTACTCTACTCTTAAACAATCTGAAACTTGTGGGAATGAAATTGTTTCTAAATTAAGGTTGGTGTACATGTTAATACTGGGTACCCGCACCTTGTTATAAAAAAAATGTCCTACCAGTGTAGGAAGCTCCCGCTCACAACAGGGTCTGGCTGGCTGAGGGATATTATAGTAGGCAGCTAGCATGTCAAATTTTTTAATTCCTATTTTTTGTTGTGTCTAGAGGTGCCTTAAAACTTTTTTGTTTTTTTTAAAAATAATTTTGAAAAGTTGACTTGAGGTCAAAGTAAAATATATGAAAATTTGTTCACTCATACGTCGATGACTCTCATATCTTCGTGCTCTAAAAATTCATATTCCTATACATAGTAAATAAAATTATATAAAAGTAATCTACATATGTGTTTTGTCATATCCCTGTTGTGTCCATATTATAATTTTTTTGAAGGTGTTGCATCCTATGGACATACTTGTGTCTGTGCTTGTGCTCGTGTCGTGTCCGTGTCCGTGTTTGTGCTTCATAGGTAGGCAGGCAACCTTACCCCCACTTTTTTTTTTTCATGACTTGAACTGTCTTACCCTTCCCTTTCCCCTTCGGTTCTCTTCTCTGTTAGTGTACCAATGAATAGGAACTTCGACTCTGATGAACCACCCCAACAACCCCTCCTACCCTAGCTGATATCTTCCATCACAAATGCATACGCCGTCTTAAGTTAGCCCTTGATAGGCTTAAAAACTTGCTTTCAATTAAGTAACGAGAACACACCATGAATTGTTTGGGGTTTTATTACATTCATTATTTACCTTCTCTGCTGTCACCATGAATTGTTTGAGCATATGTTGTTCATTCATTATTCATATTTCTTGCTCTCTCTCTCTCTCTCAAACACACACACTCTTTAATTTATAATACACCACCATTGTCATTGCAACATTCAATGCTGAAGATTGCTTGTAAATCCTGTCTTAGACAACACATTTTATGCACATTCAACACCAATTTTATCAATTTGGGGGTTTGGTCTGTGTACAAAAGTAGTAACAGCAGTTATATATATTGTGTTTATTTGCAGTGTCCAAGGTAGATCCTTTGCACCTTGAATATTTTAGCTTCTCTGGCAGGGTAATCGCCCTAGCGTTGATGCATAAGGTGCAAGTTGGCATTGTCTTTGATCGTGTGTTTTTCTTGCAATTGGCTGGAAAGGATGTTTCTTTGGAAGATATTCAGGATGCAGATCCATGCTTGTACAACAGTTGCAAGAAAATCTTGGAAATGGATGCTGAGATGGTGGATTCAGATGCACTGGGTCTAACATTTGTGCGAGAAGTAGAAGAGTTAGGATCCAGGAAAATTGTGGAGCTTTGCGATGGTGGTAAAAGCATTTCAGTGAATAGTAGGAATAGGGAGGAGTATGTTGATCTTCTTATTCGGCATCATTTTGTCACATCTATCTCTGAGCAGGTAACCCATTTTGCTAAAGGGTTTTCTGATATGCTTTGCCAACCATTGCTCCATAAGTTCTTTTTCCGAAGTTTGGAGCTTGAAGATCTTGATTGGATGCTGCATGGGAGTGAAAGTGCTATTTCAGTGGACGACTGGAAGGCACATACTGAATATAATGGGTACAGAGAAACTGATCCACAGGTACTCTGGTTCTGGAAGGTATGTGCCCGCATAATTCTCGTTTTACTAAATCTTTAATGTTTTACTTATGAAGCACGTTCAACTTTTTTTTTTCCTTCTTTTTTGTTTTTGTTTTTGTTTTTTGTTTTTCATTTTCCTTGAAGTAATCAAAACATATTACATTGGTTTCTTCATTTATACATATATTGGTTGCTTTTTCTCTATGCTGGAAGGGGGGTGGGAGGTGGGGGGTGGGAGCATGCATGGGGTTACTTTATGAATAATTCTTTATTAACAGATGAAATATTGTGTCAGTGACATGACGGAAATATGCATGATATGAGGGAAATAAGGAGAGAAAGAAAAGACAGAGCTACAATTTAAGACCAAAGGAAAACGTAGCAGTGATGGGAGTAATTCTTTAATTTCCAATTTCATTTGTCAAGTTGAGATTGTCCGAAACATCTTTTTGCTTTTGTATTCCTTATATAATCTCTTCTAATCCTTTTTATATTCATTACCCAAAATATTATAATTGTATTTCTTACTACAACCAATAACTAATAAGGTTTACAACATGGGCACCTGATGTTCTGAGTAAGTGCTCATACAGATTGTGTAAACCCTCTGAGTGATGAACGAGTGTTTGTATGCACCTATATGAAAGAACACAGGACACATTGAAAGCTGCTGTTGTGGCATCAAATTGATAAATCATGCCCTCGCTTTTGGAGGATGTAACTGAGTCATCACTATATCTTGAAATTAGAATACAGGATTCCAGTTTTGGATTTATGTGTTCTTTGCAGTGTCTAGTGAGGTTAGGAGTGAATTAATACAATGTGTACAAATAAACAAACTGAAAGCTAGGTGAGGTGGACTATGGAAACTTACCTAGGGAACGAGAGGTTTATTGAGGAATTTGAAGAGCTTTACGTTAATTTTTAGACAAGGCATGTGATATGTCCATAGATATATAACATTGGACTTTCAGCATAGGAAACAGCTGCAAACAGTGATACTGACATAATTAAGACATGTAAACAACCTGATGAGAGTGAGTTAATTTCTTTTAACAGTGGCTTACATCAATGTCCAACATTAAGCTCTCTTATCTTCTTGCCTTAGTTATGGTGCCTGATAATATTAGTTTTTAATTGTGAAATCAAGGTTAGGTTAAATGCTAGGTTATCATTGTTTAGAGAAGCTTTAGAATTAAGAGATAAATAAAAATTGGACGATAGCCAACAGATCTCTGAAGAGTGGCCATTTTTCTTTGTGTAATATGTAGTACACAGGTGGATATTGGCCAAATCATATTAGTGAGATAGATGAAGCAAATCAAGTGCTGCTTGGAATGTGCTTATTAGGTACAAGTCATATTAGACAGATGCGAGGCTGGTCTGCTTTGTGGAATAGAATTTTCAGTGGTTAAAAGCTATTTTTCATGGAATTGGATATGAGTGGCAGATGTCCTAAGTCTTAAGATACAAGGATATATATCCAAAAGTTAGGTACAAATATGTGAACATTAATGTATTGTATAGTGTATAATACTATGGCTTATTTAGGGGACAAGTGAGATTTCTATGTTCCATCCACGTCAAATGTGAGTTTCTTCTTCTTCAAACATCATAAAAAATTAGAAGATTGACGTCTCTAATTTGGTACAGGGGTTGGACACATCCCATACACTTATCCTAATCATATCTGATACATTAAGGGAATAGAGAAGTCCATGTAACACTAATTAAAAGACTTGTTGAGGGAATTGGTGTATTAAGATGGAAAATGTTGAGACATCCATGGCAAAAGAAGAGAAAACAGAACTTAGAAACAAATTCATTAGTAAGAAGAAGATATTTTGCATCTCTCTGGCACCATGAAATCTCTACGAGTGTGTTATAAATCTTGTATGTTTGAAGTAGTGTGAAGCTAATGTTTGAAGTAAGATCATTTTACGTAGATTTGACATTTGTATGTAAAATGAGATGTGGACTAGCATGCCTGCACTTTATTTTTGTCTAGTTTACAACATGTTATCATTCTTTAGTAGGGGCAACAATTATGTGCATTAATACTTTTTGAGACGGGGAATTCAGTGCTTCTATTATATGCCTCAATATGGAGACTTAGATCTGTAGAATTCTATGTTTGTTTGGTTTGATTTTTCAAAAAACTGTTTCTAGATGAGTTTTCGTTTATTTTTAGTGATTTTGTTTCTATATATTTTAATCAATTCTTTGTATTTTTTAGTTGCACCTAATCAAATGCATCTAAAAAGTAAAACAAATTGACTAAAATATTAAACAAAATCAGTAAAAATTGATGAAAATCAATCTTTGCATTTTTGTTCGGGTTTCTATTTGTTTTTAGTGAATTTTTTTCCTTCATATTTTAGTTAAACTTTTTACTTTTTAGATTTATCTAGTCTTGATGTATTTGCAAAATGAAAAAAGTTTAGTAAAGACAAATGAACACCCGTTTAAAAATAGTTTATGAGAATTGTAACCAAACAAAGCCTATGGGTAAACATACAAACACCCCTTGAGATTTGAAGAAAATATAGCAAGCTTCACGGTTTTGGCATGATTACACTGACCTCCATTTTGGTAAAGACAAAAGAAATCAGAACGAATACGTATGATGTGAAAGGACAAGGATAAACAAAGAAAAATATACATTTCAACACAAAAAATATGACATCATTTTTCCATTCATACGATTAACAAATTATTGATGAAAAGGAAGTTCAGTGTTATGTGTTATGTGAATTAAAACCTTAAGAAAACCCTATGTTACTATGTCAAAATAGTGGGGCTTATAATATTTTCTCCAAACTTCGGGGGAGGCTAGTGTAATTTACCCTTTTATTATTTTGGAATTAGTATTTGTTCTTTTCTTTGTTTGTTTTGGATGAGAAATGAGTCTTTTGTTAGTCATCTCTATTGTGCAGTTTATAGGAGATCTGTTTATGCCTTTTGATATAGTCTTTAATTTTTTCCTTTTTTATAGGGTTCACCTCATTCAACGTGGTGATTGGTTAATAATACTTTTTTTCTTATCCAAAAGAGAAAAAAGGAAAAAAGAAAAGATTGCATGGATTACAATTTAAGTAAATTTGTGTAAATGAATATCAGAAGAGATTAGTTTTAGGTATAAAGCAGATTCGGAAGGTGTAGACCTGTTAGATTAATTCAAGTAATAGAAACTTGAGGAAGAGTTTATCTCAAAATGTGAAGTGTGGGAAGGATGTCAAAGTATTAGTAGAAGTTGTGTACCTTCTTCTTCATTGTTCTGTGGCTAGTGATTTATTTGTTCAATTTTTGGTTTGGTTGGAGTTATTTTTGTTTCAGTGTAGCATCTTATTGAGGCATGGAGTGCCAATTGTTCTATTGCAAGTTATAGAAACTTGAGGAAGAGTTTTTTTTTTTTTAAATGTGAAGTATGGGGTGTCAAAGTATTAGAAGAATCCGTGTACCTTCTTCTTCAATGTCCGGTGGCTAGTGATTTGTTGAATCTGATTGTTCAATTTTTAGTTTGTTTATGAAGCATGGGTACTTCGAAAAACATGTCGTACCCGTACCAGGTATTTACTGGTGTATGGTACTTTGTATGGTACTTTTGCATATGTACCGGGTACACGAAATACGTATCCAAGTTTTTTCTTCTTAATTTTTGGTATACCCAAACGTACCTATTACATATCCAAACCGTACCGTACCTTAATTGAAACAATATTTTCTTTTACTACAAAGATAAAACTCCTTTCACTAGACTTCTTTTTTATTTTTTGTTTTATATTTGGCATGATTTTAAAATTAAACTATGGTTTGTAAGTTATTTAATATATTGAAATTTAATTTTAATTTATACATTTACTTTTGACATTAAATGTTAATTGTAGGTTGAATTTTGACAAATTAAACCATTTAATTAATTTTTGCATTATTCTAAATTAAAAATAAATATTTTTTTACAAGTATACCACGTAGTATCCGTATCCTATTTTTTTTGAATTTTACCGTATCGAGATACTCGTATCGTACTAGTACCAGTACTAGTACTCGTACCCATAGGGTAGGAGTTGTTTTTGTTTCAGCGTAGGATCTTATTGAGGCATGGAGTGCCAATTGTCCTAAAACATGGGTGAGGAACTTGGTAGGCATTTGCTTTATGTATTCTATGGATAGTGTGGACAGAGCAGAATATCAGATCTTTTGATACTCTTGAACTCCCTATTATTAGCCTGAAAGGATCGTTTGCTCTTTTCTTCCTAAAATGTTCTTGGCTCCTTTCTTTGTTTTTTTGGCTAAGAGCGGAGTGTCTTTTTTTTCTTCGACTATTTTGTGCAGTTTATAGGGGATTTGTTTATGCCTTTTGATATATAGCTTACAGCTTTTTGTCTTTTTTAAAGGGTTAGCCCTCTTCAACATGGTGCTCAGTTAATAATACTCTTTACTGATAACAAAAAAAAAAAAAAAAAAAAGAAGAAGAAGAAGAAGAAGTAGAAGAAGAAGAAAATATTGCATTGATTAGAGCTGTTCATGGGACCAAACCACTTGAAATATTTGACCGACCTGACCTGAAATTGAAAGCTACAGATGGTTTTGTTAGAACTTGCGGTTGGCAGTGGGCCTTTCACTATTTACAAGTCCGGGTGATGTGGATGTGGTCATTTGAAAATTGTGAAACCAACTTGACTGAATATTTGAATTAAAACATCTCATCCACTTATGTGTTTACCCTATAGTTTGTTTGAGATATCATACCACCGGACCACCTTATCACAGTTGGTTTACATTTATCTCTAATGGTTCTCCCAGTTTGTTCTCGTCGTTCTCAAGATTTGCAGATCAAATCTACATCCTTCAACGACCACTACCAACAACAGAGTATGCCAGAAATTTTGACACCTCCAAAACCCTAGAATCTGCACCCAAATCTTCGTCTCATAAGATGAAGAGCCTTTACTCCGTTTGCTTTAATTTTTTAAATATTGTTTTTAGACGATTTTTTTGAGTGAACTATTTTCATATTTTAGGCAATTTTTATATATTTATTTATTTTTTAGATGCACCTAATCTAGATGCTTCTAAAAAGTAAAAAAATGTTGATTAAAATATGAAAAAAGTTTTCTAAACCAAAAGAAAACTAAATTTCTTTCCTAGGTTTTTCCGAAGATTTGAAAGGATGTCAAATTATTGGAGGAATCTGTGTACCTTCTTTTTCATTGTCCAGTGGCTAGGCCAGTGTTTTGTGGAATCTGATTTGTTCGATTTTTGGTTTAGTATGGGTTATGTTTGATTCAGTGTAGGAACTTGTTGAGGTATGGAGTGTCAATTGTCCTAAAATTTTGGGAGAGGAACCTAATAGGCATCTACTTTATGTATTTTATAGATAGTGTTGGATAGAGCGCAATGGAAGATCTTTTGATGGTGTTGAGCTCCCTATTAATAGCCTGAAAGGATTTTCTTGCTAAAAGTTTCTTTGTTCCTTTCTTTGGTTTTTTTGGCTGAGAGAGAAGTGTCTCTTTTCATTGACTCTTTTGTGCAGTTTATAGGAGATTTGTTTATGCCTTTTTTTTCCTGAATTCATGCACAAGTCAATGGACTGAAAATCGTTGTTTCAAATCCTTTTCATTATAGGCTTCCCTGTATTACCTTGAGTTCACTTGGCACTCAAATGACTTCAAATGCATGCCTGAGCTTGCTTTTTAGTGCTTCAAATGCATAAGCTATGATTATTCATTGTTCCCATAAACTAGACAATCCATACTATTAATTTGATTACAATAAGTTTTATCTGAGGAAGCAACATGTCCTTGTGATGAAAGGAATCTTTAGTGCTTCAAATGCATAAGCTATGATTATTCACTGTTCCCATAAACTAGACAATCCATACTATTAATTTGATTACAATTAGTTTTATATGAGGAAGCAACATGTCCTTGTGATGAAAGGAATCTTTCCTTCACTAAGGTCATTTTCTGTTGATTGTTTTGTGGTTTTCAAATCTAAGAATCTTATGCTTTGTCTGCTTAAAATATGGAGTAGATTTCGTTTAAGTTCTATTCAAAGTCGTCTGGTTATTCGATTTGACAATGGCATTCTGTTAATTGGTACGTCAGTACTCACAGCAGATAGACCAAGAAGTTCTGCAGACAGATTTAAGGGTACAAACTGTGCACAGCATTGCCATGGTGAGACTTTCCTGGTGCAGTCAGGTTGAGACTCAGCTTCCCATGAGCTAACGGTTGCTTGTGTCACTAGTTTTTCCGTATCCATCTTTCAGAGAGGTTGTGGTAAAAGGGAGGACTGATTTGAGGAATGGTATAAGCTAATTTTCTTCCCATTGCATCAGTAAAGAAAGGGCTTAAGAGTTCAATTTTTTTGATTTTTGAGAATCAAAAGTTCTCCATTGAAACGGTTATTAAGGAGGCTCTCTTACCTTCTTGTCTATTGATCCCTCTATGTTAAAGGCATTTGAATGGATCCCCTCCGAGATTAAGCCAATGACTGGACTTAAGACTCCTTGTTTTGTCACCCATTTTGTACCTATTATATAGGTCTTTTTCCCTTGATTTTCTCACAATATGTTTTTCTTTTATTGCTTTAAGAGCTGGTTCATAGAAATAGTTTAGTTGAAAGGCAGCACTAATTTAGAAATACATGATGGAAAATTGGTTTGGGAGACATTTGGGTGGTCATTGGTAAGTGGGCTGACCATGGGCTCGTTGGGATGGCATTTAGTTTACACGAGACCACCAAAGGTGATAGGTGGGAGCTGAGGCTGTCTTAGACACAGAGTGGCATAGAGATCCAAGCTTGACCTCTGCTATGTCTGTCTCCTTGTGTGGAGGTGGATGCCTTTTTCTCAATTTGCATGTGTGTAGGGTTCAACTACCCTTGTACTATCAACAACAAATTATGAGATGCTACTCAGTTGTTGATTGTAATGTATTGATACTACGATTGCCTGAATCTTAAAATTGTTGCAGATTGTTGAGGAAATGTCAGCAGAGCAGAAAAAGGTTCTCCTCTTTTTTTGGACTTCATTAAAATATCTACCTGTGGAGGGTTTTGGCGGTTTGGCTTCTCGGCTACACATCTACAAGTCTTCGGAGTCCCATGATCGCCTTCCTTCGTCCCACACATGTTTCTACCGACTGTGTTTCCCACCTTACCCATCTAAGGATATTATGCAAGATCGTCTTCGCATTATAACCCAGGAACATGTCGGCTGCAGCTTTGGCACATGGTGAAATATCGACAGCATCAACAATTTTGGACAGAAAAGGAACTTTCTTATGATTGCACATAAAAAGATTTGTATCCAGCTTTGTACATATTATATATAGGGTAATGTTAGCTGTTTTGCTATTTATAACTATGTAAGAAGTTGCTGTCTCTCTATTGTGTTTCTACAATGAAAGTTTGTAATTTCTTTTTCTTTTTTACCTTCTTCTCAAACTGTTTATATAGGTACAATTTAAATAAGGAAACAAGGAAGATAATTCCCTCAACTTCTATTGTAACATCTATGCTTCCTTTCTATGCATGAAGTTTGTTGAAATTATCCCTTGACATGCTGTGTTGATATAATTCACTAACTAAATTGTGTTTGACCAAACAAAGTTTATGTGGATCGTATGAGTAGTCCATTTTGGTCTCTACTCGTTTTTGTTTTTGTTTTTAAACCTAGATATTGCACCGGGAAGGGATTAGGTTTTTTTTATTTATTATTGGGATGTCTGGACCAGTTTGTGTGCACTTTGACTAATTCTTGGAGGACCAATCTTACAATCCACTAACGGGAGGTTTAATTAAAGCCAGACCAGAGCTATATATGGATTGGCTTTAACACAGGAATTAATAGCATGTAAGAGGTTTCGAACTAAAGACCTTGAGAGAAGCAAATTCTCAAGTCTCAAATCTACACTACTAGGCCTACATTTCAATTCCTTGGTTTCTCGTATCAAAGTTTAGGGTTCATATGACTATAAATAACTCGGATGATAGGAGCCTGTTTTGGTCTCTTTAGGTTTTGACACATTTCGGGTCTCAGGATTTCCCTTCCTTTCAAGAAAAATGAAGACATAAATCATAGTGAAGTTGGTGATTTTACAAAAAAATCTTTTCCACTTTCCTTCCAAATCTCTGTATTCTGGCACATAAATGAAGGGATTGAAGAGATTATGGCAGACCATGTTCACCAAGAGACGACCGGAAATTTGATCTTGGTCTATTTGAGATTGTTGACTTGAGTCTCCTAGTCTCGGTTTTAGCTATAATTGTTCCTTGTCTCGGGCTTAAGCTGTCTCTAGCCTTCCTTCTCCATTCCCAACAGGCTTCCTGGAGGCCCTTCCCCATAAGGCCCCACTGTCGAGTCATAAGCGCCCTCTTGCTACCCTTACTTGGATTTCACCATTTTTGTGTTATAGGAGGATTCTAAACTGTCCCATAGACTATATAGCATTATCGTTGATTTGATCAAGGAAAAGAAAAGAATAGAAAAGATAGTCACATAGTAGGAGTCTTAAACTAATTTTATAGCAGAAGAAAGCATTCTTCGAAAACATTATCAAGCATGAGAAAAACCAAAAATATTTATTATTAGAAATGAGAACTACAAATATTTCACAAATCTCACCCTTTCACAGCACCAAACCCATATTTGCCATTTATTTGGCAAGTAAGCTGATGTGGACCCAAGTGATCAACATTACCATAATTTTAGGTTCCCAAAACCTTAGCTTAAATCATAATAATAATTGATGACAATCAAATATCAACTAAAAATGAGATTAAAAACTTTAAAAACAACTCCTGAAATGCAAATGCAACCCTAGAAAACCCACACTCTTTTGTCTGTCTTCATAGACAATATATCCTCTAATCCTCACTCTTCTCAACTGCAACTTCACTTGGTTTCTTTTCTTCAGACACCAGTTCCTCAGCCGGTACAGCATCCGTTGCTTCAGCTGCCTCTGTCTTCACCTCTGGAGCCTGTTCTGCTGGGGCAGGATCAGCTGGTGCATCGGTAGCTTCAGTAGTTTCATCTTTCACCTCCTCAACAACAGGCTCTGCCTTCACCTCTGGAGCCTCTTCTGCAGGGACCGGTGCAGCATCAGTAACTTCGGTAGTTTCTTCTTTTGTCTCCTCAACAAGAAGTTCTGCCTTCACCTCTGGAGCCTCTTCAGCAGCAACTTCAGGTTCCTCAACAACTTCCTTAATCTTGGCTTCAACTGCCGGAGCTTCAGCTTCCGAGGTAGCTGCTGGCTCCTCTGTTGTTGCTGCCACCTCAGTTGGTTTTTCAGTCACTAGTTCTGGGGCAGGTGGTGCTGCCACTGCCTCTTCTGGCTGGGCCTTGCTCAACTCAGTTGTTTCAATTTCTGGCAATGCTGTTGCTGCCAGTGTAACCTGCAAAACCCAGAATGAAAAGAAAATGATTTACAACCAGAATATATATATATATATATATACTCAATTAAAATGATGTGACAATGACATTTTTGAAATTATAATCCACTTTGAATATCATCACTGAAAAGGAAATGATTGGAAAATGTTTTAAGAAATTGGGAAAACATAGATCATACCTCTACTATAACAAGTTTAGTAAGTTTTGATGCTTTGGAAGAGATTAAAACATAAATTTACGGTGTTAACTCATACCAAAAACTATAGCAGTCAATACTCCAACATTGTCACCATGTATCAAAAACAGGAGATCAGTCGTCATGTTTTTGCTCTTCTGATATCGATACATTCTGATATATCGTTAGGATTGAAAATCACAGTTCAGCTACGATATACAAAAAATCTATTTTTTTACAACTGACATTTAAAGAAATTCAAGACTGTCAATTGATTTTCCATACTTCCCATATCACTACACTGCCACCTATACCAATTCATCTCCCTGTACTGCTAATTAAAATCTTGCTGATCACACCAAACTAGCTTAATTAATGGGCTGGTTTAACACTGAAGCCAGAGCATGCTGATGCTAATGAATCAAATAACAAACTTGAATTTGTGACCTATCTCCTGTCTAGCTCTCAACTGATGGATAGCCATTATGTTCTTTTTGTGTGTATAGTTTTTCAATGTACCAAACTAGTTAGCAACATGATAGATCAACATGCTCTTGTTATGTATTAAAACAAGCTACTGATTATAATCCTGTGTCATGGATCTCTTGCAATGAATCTAATAATAATAAAGTCATTTTAGAATGTGTGATTTTTAATGAAAGAATGTAGTATTTTGATGTCATTTTTTACTAGAGTTTTAAACTCGAGCTGTTGGATACAGCAATGTTACGTACCTATAAAATTTACCTAGAAAAATACCCAGAATTTACAATCTAAAAACAAGATTCATTTGTTTCTGCCCCCACAACAACTTCAAATTTATACTGTAGATTTCAAATTTGAGGCAATTTTTGGGGTAGATAGCATTTTTGGCGTTGGATTATGTATTCTGCTTGCTTGTTTTACTGTGATAAAAAGCACAGTAACATCATTGCAGAAAAACGATGACAGAAGATCCTTTATCTTGAGAGAGAGAGAGAGAATGAGTTTGACAATCTAAAAACATTGTGATTACAATCAAATTGAATGATGGAAATGATGATCAAAGATGGGTTATGCTTTGCAAGTTAGAGATATAAGCAAAAGTAGTAGTTGAGTTACCTCAACAGTGGCCATTGGAAATGCAAATGAAAGCAGAGAGAGAGAGTATCTGAAAGCAAGAATGGAAGAGTAGGGGCTGTGAGTGAGCTTTGATCCAACGTGAGAGCTATATATAGAGTGTGTAATTGCCTAGAATTAATAACATAAAAATAATGGGCGAGAGAAGTGTGAGCACTTGAAAAAGAATCTTTTGCATTAGCAAATTGACACCTCATATCTCTGACAAATAGGATACACATTGGCATTGTCTAGTTGTAAATGTTTTTACTTTACAAAAACAAAAATAAAGTATTTTGAGATGAGGTGTTACACACACACACACACACACACACATATATATATATATATATTCTTGAAGTGCAATACTACATAACCATAATTTTTGTTCATAAATTTTATCTAGAAACTTTAAGGGTAAATTATACAAATCTCTCTTAAGATTTGAAAAAAAATTAAGTCTTACAAGTTTGTAAAAATTACATTGAGTTTTTTTAAAACTTTAATTTATATCACTCTTAACGCTGTCTTTGGTTGGAGGATTTGGAAAAGAATTTGAAAAATGAAAGAGAAAAATTGTGTAAAATTAAGTGAAATATAAGGATATTTTATTTATATTTCATCTACTTTTTTAAATTCCTTCTCAAATCCCCCAACCAAACATAATTTAACAATCTTTGCATTAGTAATTCGTTAGTTGGCTAGAAAGAAAAATGACCTTATATATTTTATACTAAAATGTACATTTTACTCTTGTTTATCCACGTGTCTAACACCATTTGCATCAATTTTCGTCTCTTTAACTTTATTAAAAGAGAAATAAATGTAATTAAGTTAAAATTGTAGGACTGTTATAATTTTTCTAAATCTCAGAAGTGGTCACTATAATTTACTCAAATATCATTATAGTCCAAATTCATTCTATATACAAATATGTTAGTTCATTTTCTTAGTAATATTTAACAATTTTTTTGGGGGTGATTATTTAATATTCTCGGAATATGGACATGTAGTGTTTCATAAGGTTTTGATTGGTAAAGAGGGGTAGAGGCCCACGATTTATGTTAGTGATAGGGGAATAACATGGGATTAAGTAATTAGTAATAGGCTTAGAGTATGACCACGTGGTGTTCTGAGATTATTGAATAATTTCCTCCTTTTTTTTGTGTGGGTATTTTAGCTTTAATGAGACAGTGTGTTGTGTTGTGAATATTTTATTTTTTTATTTTATAATCGGTGGTTTGGACCAGTTTACATTCATCTCGACTAATTCTGGAATTCATGCAAAGCGCTCCCTCCATATGAATCAGAAAAATCTCAGACATAACCTGAGGGTGTGATCCCAAGAAACAAATTACTCCTAATGAGAGTTGAATATGAGACCTAAAAGGAGTACACCCCTACCTCTAAGTTGTGGGTAATTATTCAGTATTCTCGGAGTATGGATATGTGTTGTTCCATAAGGTTTTGATTGGTAGAGAAGGGTAAAAGCCCATGATTTATGTTGAGGATAGGAAAATAACATGAAAATTAAGTAATTGATAATTGACTTAGAGTAGGTAATATTTTGGAATTATTAAATAATTTCTCCCAAGTTGCACCCCAAATTGCCCCAGGTTGAACTTGATGAGCAGGAAATGGAAAAGCCAGTTTGGCCATAGGTATCATCACTTTTCTTGAGAGTGTGGTTACGTGTTTTGTGCAGTTAGTCCAGGTAGGTGATTGGGATTATCATGCTTTTCATGTTCAAGGATTCCCATTTGATTTCCCTCTCTTTTTTGCTTCAGTTTTTTATTTTATTTTATTTATTTAATTAACTAAGCCATAACATAATCCCCACCTTTTCTAAAAGTACAATTTGCTTTCCATAAAAAAATTAATAAATTACATCTCTATACTTTACATTGAATTTCAGTTTAACCTCTAATTTTTTTTAATGAAATAAGATTAAATTTTTTAAACAAACTCTCCCAATTTAATCTCTTTCCACCCCAATTTCAATTTCAAATTCTTTTTTTTTTTTTAATTGATGGTCCATTGAGCTGTTATTAGTATTATCTCTTTTTTCTTTTCTTTTTTTTCTTTTTTTTTTAAAATTATAAGGGACAGTAATAAATATTTTAATTTAAAATATAAAATCTTAAACTATGATAGTCCTTTATTAGTATTATCTCTTTTTTAAAATTATAATTTATAAGGGACAGTAATAAATATTTTAATTTAAATTATAAAATCTTAAAATATGACATTCCATTCGTCTCAAAACAATAGTTCCTTTTGAAAATTCAACTTTTTTTAGTATTATAATTATTACACTTTAAAAATATTAATTTTTTAAAATTACCTTTTGATAATATATTTTTTTAAAAATATTAATTGTTATTATTGTACTTTTTGTGTTATTAATAAATTTTAAAAAAATATAAAAATAAGAAATGTATATTATTTTAGTTCTTAATTTTTAAAAAGAGACTAATATTTAAAATAATAATGGGAAGTTCTTTATTCGTAATCACAAATCAATGTAACCCCAATTACTCCGGGCCCTCTTATAAATTGGGTTAACTCAAGTTGATAACTGATTATCCTGAATGTAGTGATAACATCTCATAATATTATTTTTTTTCAGATTATAAAAAAAAAAAAAATATTAACCCAAAAAGGCAAGGAATAATGGGGACTAGGGCGGGCGGTGGCAAGAGTGGGACCCAACATCACCAACTGCAATCATGACCGTCCAATTTCCACACAAAACCAAAACTATCAAAGTTGCTGATGTCTGCCAACTTTCCTCTCCTTTTTTAAGTCAGCCCAATTTGGAAAATATATATATATATATATAGTAATTTTCTGATAAGTTTATCTGGTGTATCAATTTAATTTTTATTAATTAAAACAATAGAAACTCACATTTTATGTCAATTTTTGAGAAACGACATCACAAGTCATTTGATGAATGAGTATTTATTTAATATTTGTGAAACAAATTTAAATAGTATTTTAAAGTAATAATTATTTGTTTAAATCATAAAATCATTTTTGTGTTAAAATTTTAGAACATAAAAGTGATTGATGTCAACATGTAAATGGAATAAATCAATATTCCAAAGAAACATTCAATTATAAAATAAAATATTTTAATTTCGGTTAAAATATTTTAATTTAATTTTTAAATTTTAGTTGTCGTTTGGCGTATGATTTTTTTAAGTTAATTTTTAAAAAATTTAACTATTTTAATTTCGGTTAAAGTTTGGTTGAATTGATTTTTATAGTTTTTTTAAACTTTTGTGAAAAAATAAAATAAAATAATTATGATTTAAATGTGATACTTTGTCTTATTAATTTTTTAATTTATTTTATCTTTTTATAATTAATTTTGCCCCAACTTTAAATGCCAAACAAGCCATTGGATAATTTCTCACGATGAATAGAGTAAAGTAGGAAAATGTTCTAGACCACTAATCCAAGAGCTTTAATATTGGTGTGGATCCTACATGATAAGATGTTTTGGCCTCGTATCTTTTATTTTTTATTTTTTTTACTTTCCAATTCATTAGAGCTGTTAGTGCTCCAAAATTAGTGGTACAAATCACTGCTCGAGTAAAGTATCCAAGACATCGAATAAAAAATTCTTTCTTTTAGAGATCATTTAGTGATTTTGAGACATGGTCCATTGGTGTTTTAAGAAAGTTGTGATTAGTAAAAAGAGATAAGACTCATAATTTTGTATTGAATTATAAAAAATAATAAAAAGATGATGATTGAGTGATATTAAGAACACGTAAGTGCCTTAGAATCAGAAGTTATTTGTTGTTTTTTGGCACAATCATATGGTATTCCAAGTATGTTTTGATTAGTAGAGGAAGTGAGGTTCCAAATTTTATATTAAATAATTAAAAAACATAGAATAAAATGCATGAAAATTTATAATTGACTTGAGATATGATCACGTATCTTAGAATTACTCAATAATTTTTCCTATGAAACACTTAATAAAAAATATAAAAAATCCCTTCTTTTCACGTAGTGGGCTCTTGACATGGAACCCACATTGCAGCCGTCTGATTTGCCACGTTGGATCACAATCACACTCATGGCCCATCAATCTCAAAAAAAATTTACTAATATATATAAATTCAGAAATCATTCAGGCCTTTTTTTTGGGTAAATAAAAAAATAATAATTTATTGATTTAGGTGGTGTTTGATAAAATTAAAAATTAAAAATTAAGTATTAAAAATTAAATATTAAATCGTTTAAGTTAAAAAGTTGTTTGATAAAAATTTAAGTATTGAATTAAAAATAAATTATTTGATATATATAATAATCAAATTTAAAATTTACTATTTTCAAATTATATATTTTAATTTTCATATTGTGATGGTGGTCATTTTGGTAGTGGTGGTGATGGTAGTGATGGTGGTATGATGGTGGCAGTAGTGGCGACAGCAGCAGCGACGTGGTGGTGATAATAACAGTAACAATGATAGTGGTAGTAAAATGATGAATGTCCTTATAGCAACAATGATAATTGTAATGATGGTGATTGTAGTGGTGGCTAGGGTGTAAAAATAACCCGGTTCAGCCAAGCCCACTCAGGGCAACCTAGCGGGATCTCGCCAAAAATTGGGCGGGGTTGACCCACTCGTGAAAATTTGTAACCTAAGCCTAAGCCTAAGCCTAGACCAAGGGGGTACTCAAGCCTTAGGCTAGCTAGCGGGCTAGGCTTGGGTTTGGGCCTAGGCTCGAGCCGGATCTGACCATGTTTTATTTTTCCAAATTTTTTTCCACCAAAATTTTATTTTTTCCCATCAGAACAGCTCAAAAATGATAGTGGGTCTCGGGTGGGTCAGACCTTGAATTGGGCCTTGGAGTAGGCCTTGAGTGGGTTGGGCCCCAAAACACACGGCCTAGGCCCAGGGTCTTAAGCTAGGCTCGAGCCCAAGCCTAAGCCTGGCCACGAGTGGGCTTTGAGTGGGCCGTGAGCCAATGGGTCAAATTTACACCCCCAGTGGTGGTGGTGGCATAATGATGGCGATGGTAGTGGTTGCAGCGGTAGTAATGGTGGTGGTGGTGGGGGTGGCATGATGGTGGTGGTAGTACTAGCAGTTGTGGTGGTGGCGGCGACAACGGCAATAGTAATGATTTTGGTGGTGGTAGCAGTACAATGGTGGTGGTGGTGGTGATGGTGAATTTATAATACTATTTTATAAATTTATTCAGAATTAAGTAAGTTCGATCTAACTTAAAATTTTCTTCAATTTTAATCTATATTTTAATCAGCATTTAAAATTTTAAGTCATATCAATTATAATTATCAAACGAGTTTAATTAATTATCATTTAATACATTTAGTTTTAAATACTGAATTATGTCATCAAACACCTATTTATTAATTTATTTAAATCACATCATCTCCTTACTTTTTTACATGTATTTTCATAATAAGCTAATAAGCCAAAAAAATTACTTCCCAAAAAAGACCTCAAAATAACATTATGCGGTTCAAATTTATTCTGTACATAAATCTCATGCCATACAAATTCAATCATAACCATACAATAAATTCAGAATAAATAAGAATAGATACATAAAATTATTCAATACATAAGCATCATTTTGAAGGTCTAAAAAATTTTTTCAGTAAAATTATTCAATACATAAACATCATTTTCTTTTCATCATCTAAAAGAAAAGGAAATAGTTAAGAATCACATTTACAGTCTCAGAATTTGTCAAGAATTAATTTATATGATAGAGATCAAATTGTTAAAATGTAGGGTCCAGGAATGAAATGACTTGCAACCATTAATTATTAGTTTTGGATAAATTTTGAATAAAAATTTCTGGATTTTTAATTCCCTAAAAAAAAAAAAAAAAAAAAAAACATTTGGCCATCCAAAGATGATGTTGGTTTGCCATGAGTCATGAATACAGTATACTTATTTGTACATCTCAATGCATTTTTTTGAAAAATTACATGTAGTTAGGAGAAAAAAAAAAATTACCAACAGCACCCCTACAACTTTTTGTTTACACTCTACTATAAACATATTTGCATCCTATGTATCTGTAATTTTTTTTTATCTCCCATCTGTATATAATTTTTCCCTTTTTTTTTTTTTTGGTTTGTGTCGCTTAGTGAATGATTCACTACATCGCTTCACCTTAACAAAATAAATAATAACATGTAAACCAAAAAAAAAAAATCAAAATTTATATACAAAATATTATGATTGTAGTTTGACTTGTCATTCTAAAACAATGTTTACTTATAAAAATGTACTATTACATCATCTTTTATGAAGAATTAATAAAAATGTGTACGCATCATGTAGATGTAGTGTTTAATTATTAAAAAAATTTAGAGTATCATGTGCCATTATTTATCGTGTGTTATTGTTAATATACAACATAGTAAAAAAAATTTATAAATAAAATAATATTGATTTATCTTTGTTAAGTAATTGCAAAAATATGAAATGACTCACGTAATCCTATGTTTTATAAATAATGTTACATAATATTTGAGAATTTTTTTAATAATTTTCCCATATATATACTTTTTCTTGGATAAATTAAACTGACTTTGCTTGAAATTTGAAAAAATATATATATTAAGTCTTACTATTTTGATATAATTATACTAACTTTTCTTTTGATAATGTTGAACAAACCAAAACTAATATAGATAGTGTGAAGGCAAAAATATGAAGGAAAATATACATTTTTTAATATAAAAATATGAAAATATTATTTTTTTATTTATATAATTAAAAAATTATTAAGCAAAACTAAATTTAATATCATGTGAGTTAACATTTTAAAACAATTTAATACTTCCTCCATCTCATATTATTTGTTTATCTTTTTTTTTAAATGTCCCAAAATATTTATCCATTTTAAAAAGTCAAAACATAAATATTTAGAGAATTCTAAAACTATTCTTTAAGAGTAATTATAAATACTCCCTCCGTCCCAAAATAATGGTTCTTTTTGGGAAATCTAACTTTTTTTGATAATACAATTATTGCATTTAAAAAAAGTTGATTTTCCAAAATTATCTTTTTGATAGTACATTTTTTGAGAATATCAATGTCATAATTGTACTTTTTATATTGTTTATTAATTTAAAAAAATGGCAAAATATGAAATTTATATTATTTTTGTACTTGATTTTTGAAGAGGGACTAATATTTTGGGACAATGAAAAATGAAATAAGGGACTAATATTTTGGGACGGAGGGAGTATATTTAATAATATGAATAAAATGGACAACATAATAAATTAAGGGATTGGCTTCCTTCCGGTCCGTGATCGAATTGGAGAGTACTGTTGAGCTCGTGGGGACCCACCACTGGTCCCGTTTTAATAATCTGAATCGTTCAATGTGTAGAACGTGTCAAGTACTATATGGCTGTAAACAATCATATTGATCGAATATCGATAGCTACGTGATCAAATCAGTTTTGTATAAAAAAATAGACTGTGAAAAAATAAACGGTTGACAGAAATCTGATCCAATGAGATAACTATCGATATCCGTTCAACGTGATTTTTCATAAACATATAGTACTTGACAAGTTCTGCACATTGAACAGTTCTGATTATTAAAACGGGACCCGTAGTGAGCCCTCACAGACCTAACAATACCTTCCAATCTGATCACAGACTTAATGGAAGCCCAGTTCTAAATTAATATATTTTGATTTGATTTTAAAATAATAATTACATATCACACTAAAAAATTAAAATCTCAAAAAACAAAAACAAAAAAACTATTATTGTGAAACAAAGTATAATTATTTTAAATATGAAAATCTAATTTAGGAGTAGGGATTAAGAGCTTTAGGTGTAGAGTTCTAAATAAAGCTTTATACATGTAACATTGAAAAATATATATATAAAATATTTTAAAAAAAAATTAAAGCATCACATCATAAATGATTTTCATCCATTAAAATTATCTTAGAGTTTTCTTTTTATAGTTCCAAAAGTATTTCTCATAATTTAGGCTTAGTTTGACATATTTGAAAAAAGTCAAAAAATCACTACTCTATCTAAGTTATATCATCTTATTTAAGTCACATTACTTCTTTAACACATCATTTTAAACTTAATCTAAACTTAACTCATATTTTATAAAAATTTAAAAAATATATTTATTTAGGTCATTTCAAATAATTCTGAGTATCTATTTATTTTTGGATGAGTAATGTGTAGGTACTTCGTAAAATGAAAAAAGTTTGATTTGAAAGTTGGACGGTGGAGGTCCCCACTATAATGAGGTCCACAAGAATTTGAGCGGTGTTGATTGGATTAATGGGGGGCATGCCACGTCCACGTTAGTGGCTCTTTGGGTTGAGTAAGGATCCTTTGCTTCCTTTTTCTATTTGATTTTTTTCTTTTAATAGTCGAGATTCATTTTTAAAAAAATTTAATAACTCAGGTCACTTTATTAAAAATTAAATTATTTTTTAAATTTTAATCATTGCACGGAGGGAGACTAGCAAAAACATAAAGAAAGGAACTTGTTAGTGTTTCGTTTCACATCATTGATCAAGCATATGGTTGAAATGAGAAATTATGGGCAATCTTAAGGGGTTAAAAAAAATGGAGCAGCTTGCCTCAAATCTTTAATCGAATTTGATAGTATTGTTTGGCTTATGGAGATTTATTATAGGTCTCGTTTTGATAATTCGAATTATTAATATATAGAATTCATCGAATACTATATATCTGTAAAAAAATCACATTAATCGGATATCAATAGTTATGTGATCAAATCAGTTTTATATAAAAAAAAATAGATGGTGAACAAATTAACAATTGACAAAAAACTGATAAGATGAGATAGTTATCGATATCCAACTAATGTGATTTTTTACAGGCATATAGTACTCGATGAGTTCTATATATTGAACGATTCAGATTATCAAAATGGGACCCGTGGTGAGCCCTCACTGGCCGAACAACACCATCCAATTTAATTAAAGACTAGAGGCAAGCTGCTCTCCCAAAAAAAAAATCTTTATTTTATATTATAACCAAGTGACTTTTTATGAAAAGTTTTGTAGAAGTTTTAACATTTCTAATTAATTTTTAAAAATTTTGAATTAAAATATAATTTTAAAAAGTATTATTGACTAATCCATCAAATCAATAATTATAAAAATATTAATTATCCCATAAGTTATGCTTCTTGAAAAAAAAAAAAAACCGATAGTGCTACATACACCAATTAGTGTACCAACTAGTGTTATGATATCATTAATGACCCTATTTATTATACAAATTATAAATACTCAAAACTTTTAAAATTATGTCACATCACTAGTTGGTACACTAGTGTGTACACTAATTAGTATATATAGCATTATTCAAAAATAAAACAATCTCCTTTTTTATTTGTGAAAATCTATTCTCTCTCATAAAGTATTTTTAAAAAAAAATTAAAGGTGCTTCAAAATTAATATAAAATTGTCAATTTCATGATTTTAAAAATTAAGAAATACACATAATAAAATTACTAATTCATCTATCTCATATAATTTAAAATTTTGAAAATATTTATATGAAAATTTTGAAATAAAATTGTAATCATACCTATATCATATGAAATTTAAATTTTTTGACAATGTAAGTTTAACTTTTGTTCATATTTAATTCAAAACTATCTATTATTACGCATTTTAAAATTTATTAAATTAAATTTATTCATATCTTAGGTGATCTAAATCATATCTAATTTAAAATTCTAAAATGTTTAGATGATCGTTCAAAATATTTAATAAATTTTAATAACATTATGTAATTTTTTGTACACTCCTATAATTGAGATTCAACTATTTAAATAAAAAATAAATGAATTTTAAATTTTATGATGTATGACATAATTTGCATATCATAACTACTTGACTATGTGTAAATTTTGAAATAAAAATATTTTTATCATTTTGGGACTAAAAAAGTACAAAATGACAAAATGGATTAAATAAGTTAATAAGATAAAATATCACATCCAATCTATAATCAATACATTTTTTTCTTTCACAAAAGTTAAAAAAGTTACAAAAATCCAAATCAAACGAGGCTAAAAAAGCCTCAACGTAAAAAAGTTGACTATATTAACCAACATCAAACGAACTTTAAGAATGTATCATGTCAATTTTTTTAATTTGTTTATGAATAACTCTCAAAGATTTTACGTAAATTTATTATAATAAATAAAAGGGAAAATGCATGAATGTGATCAACCAAAACCAAGGGTGTGCAGAAAGATCTAGAAGTTGCCTTGAGACATCAATTATTATTTGAGGGGTCGGTTGAAGATTAGGGTCATTGCTACTTTTTTTCTTTTTTTTTTTAATATCTAATTTAATTTTGGGATGTGATTGAGACTCCCTCCAATCACTACCCCCACCAATCCCCACACACACGTGGCGGGTGGTGATTGGAGGAGAAGGAAAAAAAGAAAAAAAGAAAAGAAAAACTGGCCAATCAAAAAGAGATGGGGTGGGGGTGAAAGGGGATCCGGATCATTTTTTTTAATTTTTTATTTAAATTAATTTTGATTGATTGAATTTCCTAAATAGACAAGGTAATTGAATTTTACCAAATGAATAATGGAGTAATTGGTAAATTGACAAATGTATTTAATATTATCAGACGAAATTTTGACATAAGCTAACCAAAATTATAAAAAGCATGGATAAAATGTATTTATAATTTATCATAAATGTAGTTTTGTAATTTATTCTATTTTTATCAATTAAGTTATGAGGCATGTATTTGTTGTTGAAAATATAGAATAAATTGTTACTATCATAACAATAAAAAAATAATAATAACAAAACTTATTGTAGTTGTGATGAATATAGTTATAATTTATTTAATTTTAAATTAATCTTCTTTTATTATTATTTAATTTTAAAAATAATTTTTAATTATTTATTTAGACCTGTATATTGCACGGGTATTATACTAGTTAGAATAAATTACAAATATACTTCATAGATTTGCTCAAAATAAGAATTACTTTATATGATTTGGAAATTACATACAGGCATTCAAGTTTCTAATTGCGTAATAAATTATCCATTTTATTAATAAATTATCAAATCAATTAACTATCGTTAATGATGTCAGAAATATATTTTAATTAAGAATTGAGATAATTTTGTTATCGTATAGAAGAGTAATTATGAATTTTATTTTATTTTTGTTAATTCTGTTAAATAAATTTTTTTTGATAATGAGGTATTTGTAATTCTTAAAATCATAGGGAGTAATTTGTATTTTTAGTAAATTTCAGGAGATGTATTTGTGATTTACCCAAAAAATTATTAAAAATTTGTATCAATTATTGTTATAGTTTGACTCAAAATTTATTTTGGTTCATATTATTTTAATTTGAATAATTTGGTCTATATATTCTAAGTTCAATTTTAATTTGATCTTTTCGTCTAAATTTTTGTTAATTTTATCTACATACACACCTTAAAAAATTGACAAGTGTTCAAAAAATATTAATTTTAACATCTAATTCGGACGGAATGACCAAATTAAAATTACACTTAAAGTATAAGGACTAAATTATTCTATTTAAAATTATAAGATTAAAGTAAAATTTGAATCAAAATAGAAAGGTGAAAAATGTAATTAATCTTAAAAACTTTATATAATACATATTAATATGGAACCATACACCCATTAAGGATTGGGTAATAATTTTTTAAAAAATATTTAATATTTTTGAATAATTATTCAACTTCATAGTAGTGATATAATAATGTGACAAATTTATTAATTTATTTAAGTTATGAAATCTACATAAATCAATTAATAATTTGAATAAATTTATAACATTATAAAATGTAGGGAAAATATCACATCAATAAGTATTTGAAAAAGTAATTACAAATCAGTAAAAAAATTATATAAATATTAATAATTAAATTTATATATTTTTTCATGGATTTGTATTTTTTTTTTTTTTTTCGGCCGGTGATTGTCGTGTAGGGTACGATGCCCTACACTAGTAGCACACTGGACTTATGGTGGTGACTTGCAATTTAGGTTAAAAAAGGCTACGTAAAGGCTTCCAGTTTGGACCAATGTTGAGCATCATCAAAGAAAATTACAAAAAAAAATTTACATATAATATTTATGAGCATGGGATTGGGAATGTAAAATTCTTAATAGATTTTTGGAACAATTACAAAATAAACACTGGATTTTGAATCTTTTAATAAAATAAATTCTGAAATTTTAATTTTGTCAATTTAAATTCTAATCTTTTAATTTATTTTCAATTTAAACCATTAAACTATTTTTGTCAAGTAAAATTGATTAAAAAAAAGAATTTTAGTTATGAAATTCAATATAGATATACATAAAATATCTAAAATACTAGTTTTCATTGAGTTAATGATTAAAATACTTATTTGTTTTTTTATTGATTTTACTTAACGAAAATTTGCAAATGGTTTGGATTGAAAATAAATAAAAAATTTAGGATTTAAATTGAAAAATTAAAAACTCAAGGTTTATTTTGTTATAAGGGTCAAACTCTGGAATTTTTTTTATAATTTCCACTAGATTTTTTTAGAGGGCTACTATTAGCAAATATCTAATTTCTTTGGAACCCCAATTCTCACTTTTTTTTTTAATTACAATTATGCCCTGAAGTAAAATTACATTAAATGACAATTTTTAGTGGAACATACACCCATGAAATAAAGATAACTTTGCAATATTATACACCCACCTAGGGCTGAACAAGGAATCCGTAAAATCTGTAATCCGATCCAGTCCAGTCCAATCCAATAGGTTTGGATTGATTTTTTGAATCCGCGGTTCGGTTCCGAATTGAAGAATTAAAAATCTGTAGTCCACGGATTGGTTCCGGATTGAACCCCACGGTTCCAGATTGGAACCAATCCGGACCGTATACAAAAGTCTATATTTTTATTATACATCATCTCCCATAGTGTCTTCTCTTATTCTATATAAAATCTAAACTCAAACTTAAAATCGTATAATATCTTCTTTTATTACTTTTGTTTGTTAGTTTTTAGTTTTAATTTGTAATGGTTTAAATACTTATGGTGAAACTAGTTTTCTTATGATTGTTTAAATTCTAGAACAGTATGTCACTATTATAGAAAAACATATTGCTATTATGAAACTAATATAGCGCTATGTTTATATTTTTATGAAATTAAATTGTTATATATATATTTTTGTTATTTAATTATGTAAATCCATGGTCCTAAACCGATCCAATCCGTATTTAAATGGATTGGTTCGAATTGGTTCCATGATTTAAACGGATTGGATTGATTTCAATTTTTCAGAAACCATAGATAACGGATTGGTCTTGGTTTTACCCAAATCAGATCCAATCCGGACCATGCTCACCCCTACACCCACCTCCCCTACCTAAACATATTCTTCACCCACCAAAACCCAACGTGTTTCTCTACATCAACGTTCCTCTTCATTACTATCCTAAACCTTACATGTATTCTTTTTCATTACAATCTTAAACCCTAAACTAGAAATCGATGGTTAAATTAGAATGGATGTCTGTTATTTTGTTTATTATATTAAATCAAAATAAAAAAGAGTGAATTGAGGGTTAAGTTACACAATGCTGAACAAATGTTGTTCAACAACACAGTGCAAAAAAAATTATTTATGTTTGGCAACATAGTGTTGAACAAATACAAATGTTGTTCAGTAACACAGTGCTAAACAAATAATTTCTGTTTGGCAACATAGTGCTGACAAAATTGTTTACGTTCGACAACACAATGCTAAACTAACCCTTGGGCTGTTGACCAACTGGACGATCGGTTAGATGACCAGGTGGTCGACCGGTGATGTGATTTTGGCTCAGTTTTACAACAATGATGCAATGGTTTTGATAAAAACGGATACCGTCGTTCAATGATTTCAAATAAATCAAAGAAAAGAACTATCGTCGTCATTATTCTTCAACAGGAGAGTGAAGGAGAGGGACCGTCTTCAACCACGACGGAGAGAGGTGTGCAAAATTAGGTATTTGTGCACTTGGATGTGATGATATTATGAATAGGAATAAATTTAGTATTAAATGAGATGTTTAAAAAAATCTTATTGAAATTTAAGGTTTAGGGTGGGGGTTCAAAGAAATAGGAGGTCTAAAAAATTAAAGTAGGTGCTAATAACAACTCTTTTTTTCTTTTTTTTTGGTTTTTCACCTCTATCTTTTCATATTTTTTGTTTATAATTTTACTTATAAAATATTTTTTTTTTCTTTATTTCTAACCTCCAAAAACCTTAATTTTAACCGTAACTCATCCCCGCATCTACCTCTGTCCCCATCTTCGATCCCTCCCTTATCCATTATCATCTCTGACCACCCTCATCGCTCATCCTTAGCCTTTTTTTAACTCTTGTTCACCCCTTTTGTACCCCTTGCCCCTTCCTTTGTCGATCTCTCTCTCTCTCTCTCTCTTTGAGGAAAGGATTAGAGACTACAAGAGGAGGGTCATCGGAGGTGGAAGGTGACTAAGAAAGGGAGCTACACGAGAGAGGCAATGCTACCAAAGAAAGAGGGAGGCTTGTGTGGGGTTCAAAGAAGAATGTGTGATTGGGATTATGATGTGTATTTAAAGGAAAAATGACAGAGATCAATTTTGATGAGTGGGAGTCTAAAAAATGGAAGGTTCTACAGTCCTATGATGGGACAAATAGCAGCACTCAAGGTTTTAACCTGATTTGATTTGTCATACCATTTTCCCCAATCAAAAAAATAAAAATAATAAATGTAAAAGAGAAAATTACATACAAGCCTATAGAATTTACGAAAAATACAGGTCCTTAATTTAGTTCGAGAAATTTCAAATACCCTTAGTATGGTTTTTAACAAAATCGTACAGGTAGAATTTTTATTTATAGAAAATATTAACCAATACACTGACTCAAAATCAAAGTCTACTTATATAACCAGAAAAATTGATATAAATATTTAAAAATGATTGGTATAGATTTATTAATTTTTTCATAATTCTTATGTAATTAATTAATATTTTTCAAAAGATTATACATATATTTATAATTATTACACCTATCTCATGCCCTAAACAAAATTTTCAGCTTCGAATCATGAGAACACAAATTGAGCCTAAAGAACTTAATACATTTGTTAACCCTAACCACAATCTTGCCTTGAGGTCTACCCCCAGTGCATAGATCCAATGAATGTTCATTGTGTTTTAATGCCATCTTAATCCAACATATAGAAAATGTCATGTCAATGGGCTTCTAGGCCAGTGGCATCTCCCCACCTCTTATGCAAGGGAGGTCGAGGATTCGACTCATCAGAGACAAGATTGGGTGGCACTGACAGTGCTCATTTAGCTTATATTTGTACAAGCTACCACCCGTTAGCCGCTGAGTGGACTAGATATATAAACTGCATTTGGAATCCTCAAAAAAGAAAATGTCATGCTAGTCGACTAACATCAATCCAATATGGCACTCTAGTTTCAAATTCGCTAGAGAATTCAGATGGCATACCATTGCAGTTTTAACATGGGGAACTGTAAATCAAACATCCCATTTTAAAGTCTGAAAATTAGGGCGCCATTGAATAAAGTTACTACAATCAGAATGCTAGAAAAAAAGTATTTCTGATCAGAATAAATTCAAGATGGAATGATACTAATCAAAGCCGAGTTCCACAATGCTGGTAGTATACAATACATGGTAGAGTCCAAGTTGTCAGTACCTTCATTGCTGATCAAACAGTTTCACCAAGATGGAAGAAAGCATGAAAACTGGTGCAAAATCATATTGGGTAGGAAATTACGTGCTGCATATCAGTAATCAGCTTATGAGTTTTCTCAACGTCGCTTCAGCTCGCTGCTCAAATTTTGGTAGGGCCCATTCATGCTGAATTATGTCAAGACCGTCTTTCTCAGCACCCAAACTCTGAAATGAATAACACAAAAGGTAAGTAAGGATCCATTCATGATTCAAAGTCTTGTAACGAACCAACCTATATCCCATTTAATTATCCAAAAGGTGACACAAAGCTGAGGTTAACAAATACTATTGAACCATATTCTGTGTCTAGATAATAAATTGTACACAAAATAAACTACTCTCCCCACATTCCATAGAAAAATATCAATTGTTAATTTGCCTGTGCCCCATCAATTAGTCGATCATGGCTACTCTGTCTCTTGCATTTCCACCCCAATCATCCAAGTGTTTTTCAGATGCCCAGAATCCGGATAACTATTCTGCCTAGCCCATGCTAACCTAACAGATCTGAACAAAAAATCCATTCGTAGCAAGTTAACAACACAAGCTACTTTAGCTTACCTCATGCAAATTTATCAACTGATAATATTTTTTTCTTTTTTTTTTAACAGTGAGCTCGTTTACATAATTAAAATTATGTTACTCTTCACATAGAGGATAGACGAGTGAAACTGATTACTTTTATTTTTTAATTTGAACTTAACATGACACTATTGCTGCCTGTTAAAAACCAAATAGAGCATGAACCCATAGCTACCTTATTATAAAGGATATGAAAGCCATCCTTGACCAACAATGGCTCTTCTACAAATTTATTCTAGACCCCATCGATCCCTTTGTTAAGAACTAAGATAAGAAAAGATATTTTTACATATCATATAGACTATGGTAAAATGATTTTTCTTGCTACTCTGGCCAGCTGTGCCAAGCACAACAGCGACATCATAACCACCTTTATGCTGAAGGACATGAAACTATCCTTAAACCAACAGGGCCCTCATCCACATATCTATTCAAAACTACATCCATTAATTTGCAACAAAGCAAAGATACTGAAGCCTAGTAGAGCACATTGCACCACCAGAATCTGATACAAGGCAAGCATCATATGCTTCTCTTGATCCACGAGAGGCAGCTCACATGCCTTTGAGATTCTTGATCAAAATTGCACAACAGGATATACGCATTAGCAAGCATTAAATGATACCTATAGTAGGAAGCAGAATTAAGTGAGCTCTATAAAGCTCAGGCTTGTCCACGCTTATTGATGGTGGGTCTCAGCAGACATGACTAACTCATAGAAAGTAGAACCCAAATGACCTACAAGTTCCTGTCCAAGCCAAATTGACCATATAAGTCTCCCTCTATTTCTCTTCCCAGAATGTATAACATGCCTACAGGCTAGGCAACTTCCACCACACCCACTCATGTGGCTCACCCTACAAATCCATGACCTTTGGAAACATCCCCTATTAAAGGATGTTCAAAGAAACTAAAATTTAGACAGATACAACAGCACATAACTGCAAGGTTTTTTTAAGATAGACTAAATGTAAAGTAAAGGGAGAAGTTTGGAAGGAAAAGTGAAAAATTAGAATGTTTGACACTTAGAATATAAGTTCTGCTTAAGCCTTTGAAATCAATTTTAAATAATAATAAATAAATTAAAAAAATAAAAAAAACCTCGGAGAAAAACAAACCTTGGAAGGATCAAAGCCAAATCCACTCATTTGCATCATTTTCTGTGTATCATCCGTGGCTACATCAGAACATCATGTCAGTTTCTTTATAATATCCACAGAAATAGCTACTATCAATCACACACCCTTCTTCTGAGAAGATGATTGACATGCAAACATGAATTGTTCGCAATATATATTTAAAAAAAAAAAACAAAAAAGTCACAAGGATACTAACCATTTTCTTCCCCCAAAATGAGACTAAATAAACCCCTTAGTCCAAACATATTGAGAAAATACCTGATAAAAAGTTACAGTCAATCATCAGTGACATTCAGCCAATACAATTGAAATTTTATATTAGATGCAAAATAAATAGCAGTTGAATAGTGGGAAGAAGAAAGCTGCTTGCTGACAAGGCCGGACAAGTACCATGAGCGACTACTGACATAGCTAACATCGATGGTACTATAGTCAATACCATTTTGCAACATTGACCTAAACCTCTGAGTCAGTGGAAAAGGTATCTTGGCTGGAGAGAAAAAAAGTGAGTCATCCATATTGTTAAAATTTATGTTTCTTCCTAACATGTCTGAGATCAAAGTTCAATGGCAGAAATAAAAAACTGACCTGCTACAAATCCGGAAAAGAAAAAGTTAACCCAGGCAAAAGTAAGAGTCTGACAAACAAAAGCAATAAAAAATAAATAAAACGCTCAGATCCCAATGCCAAAAATTGAATCAGAAAACAACAAAAATTGAAAAAAGGGTTATAAACTAGACAAAAAATGCAATACCTGGGGTATGATCATTGAAAGATTTTTCTTCATCATATCCATGGCCATGTTCGGATCAGAAAACATTTGTGCCTGTGGATTCTGAGCCTGGCCCTTGGGGACAAAAAGTAACCCATTTTCCTGCAATGTAACATCAATACATATTTTGATGATATTAGAATAACAGCAGTAAGCTACAAATGTTTTGTACTACAAGCTATGAAGCACAGACACCACTTTGGAGATCATATATCGGTGTGTGACGTGTGTGGGTCACACTAGAAGAATGGAGGACATGTTACACACTAGGGACACATTATATCCTTTATTTTATTTTTATTTTTTTCAACGGAGTAGCATACTCCAAGTTGATAAATTTGATGAGAATAATTATTTGACCTCGAATAAACATATGCTATTAAAAAATATGACATAATAAATATATAAAATCATATGTTTTACAGTGCCCCTTGTGTGTTGTGTCCCACATTTTTTGAAAATTTGCATGTTTGGAGACATGTGTTTTTGTCGAGTCACATGTCCGTGCTTCTTAGGATACAAGCTAGTCACTAAATGAACTCCCTGACCCTACTTACATAACCCATCTTCCCCCTACTCTTCAAAAAAGGAGTCAGACTCTGTGACTAGGCTAGATAATTCTGACCATTAAACAGCGAGGTGGTAATTTTGAGGCTAGGATTGTAGTTTTCGGATTGAGTAAGCATAATGAGGCTCTCCACTTGAGGTGGCTGGATACGAGTGGTGGATTCACCAGTAATTTCGGCCATCTGAGTATGCTACTTATTTAAACCACAACTAGCAGAATCACAACTATGGGAGGAAGAGAACAATCAAGTAATGACAATTACAGACCATTATGGGAGCATGAAAATCAAATTATTGGAGCCATCTATTGACCTAAAAATAAATTAAAAAATAATACTGAAATCAGAACCTCAATCAAAACATTTTTTTTTTTTTTTTTTTGAATAAGGTATCACGATCAATCAGTATCTCAGCAGCAAACCTCACAGAGACATGCGAAAAGCCACAGAGAAACGAAGGGACTGCTGACTAGACTAAAACAGACTGTTGAACTGCCAAAAGGTGTCGTCTGGTCCTGGGTGAACCCCGACGGAAGGCTTCTGGTCCTAGGTGACCTCCGACTGGCTTTGTCCTGGCTTGGATGGCCTCCGACGGCTGTCGGCTGAGCCTGGAAGGCCTAATGTTGCGTGCGCAAGCCCTAGCGGAAGTCGTCTAATCCTAGGTTACCTCCGACTGGTGTCGTCCTGGCCTCCGACGGCTGTCGGCTGAGCTTGGAAGGCCTGCTGCAGCGTGCGCAAGCCCCAGATAGCTAAATGAGAAGCCGAAAAATGGTGATGATGGGTTGGCTGGAGATGGATTTTTTCAGAGTGGTGATGGAAGGTGGCGGAAGAAGCTGGGTTTAGGGTTTGGACTCTAATACCATGTTTCTTGAGGTAAAATCAAACCTTAGTGAATGAATATCAATTCATTCACTTTTATATTAATAACCTAACTTACAAGGAGAGCCCTAAGGCATGAAATCAGGAACAAATAATTACAAATATATAAAATGATTACAAATATATAAGAATATTCTAACAGACATGTGTATAGGACGCACACAATGGAGACATGTATGTGACATGCTATGTGGCGTGATTATTTTTTTGGTTATCATTTTTTTTCAGGGGACACGTGGACATGGCAATGTCTTATTTTAATTTTTTAAAGCTGATTTTGAGGTCATATTATAATATTTGAAAACATAGGGGTTGAATTTAAAAGAAAAAAAAGTACAGAACTCATATCAAACCATCGATATCTAACCACAAATGTAAATTTGATAGATTGACTTTTAATGATCCTTGGACCATAACACAACACAAACATAATCTCTGGATGACTTAAATTTACTTTTTTTTAAAAGTAAATTAGAGTTAGTTTTCATTAATTTTGATTGTTTATAAATGTCATATTTATATAAATTGAAAATAAAAATATACATACAAAAAAATATTTGATGCATCCCACCATGCATCAAATTTAGCCTTCTACACTATTTGTAATCAGTCGATCAATCTACAACCCGGCTGAATTAGCTTCATAAATAATGGTTAAGTAGACATCACGAAACAAGTGCATACAACCTATATGCAGTGTCCAGTACTCCACAGAGGATTCTATAGACTACATAGCCGTCACCCAAAAAGTAGAGTAATAAGTTTTAATGGGTTACGTAAATGAAACTTTGGGCATCATAACACATCTTATTCTCAAAGACTTGATTGAGAGACTCATTGTGAATTCCGATTAATACTAAGAGAGCACATAAATTACCACAAGCAGATATATATATATATATATATAAAAGCCAGTCCCCTCTCTCTCTTTCTCAGTTTCATAACTTACAACCTCAAACTTGAGTTTTACAGATCACACATGATGATTTCAAAAACTAGCCATTGATGCAGCAACATCACTGCCACTTTTAATGCAATTTAGATTTAGTGGTTAGTTTCATATTTTCATTTTACATCCCTAGCAATACTTGCTCCAACAACAAAACCGAGCCCAGTTACAACATAAATACATCCAGTTTGAAATAAAAACCCAATACTAGCCTATCTGGCACCACAATCAGTAAGAAAGTGATCAATTTTTGTTTCAGCTACCCATATACAAAATTTATGCTATCATGATCTACCCACAACTAAAATCGAAAAATTTCCATCAAAGCACATGTTATAAACACAAATTCAATTAATTTTCACTTCAGGCAAAATCAAAATCAATCCTTTTTCAGTGATGAATTCAAATTCCTCAACAAAATTAAAGAACACAAAATAAATAAATAAATAACCTCATTGCTGAAGTAAGCCTTTCGAGCTCGAAACGACTTAGATGGAATGAAATTCGCGCTGGCCCGTAGATTTCTAGCCCTAATAATAACCTGCCTGAACAATTCATCAACATAAATTACAGATCAAATCCAACAACTTGAACATATAAAGCTATACATGTATATTTATAGAGAGAGAGAGAGAGAGAGAGAGAGAGAGAGACCCTTCTTTGACGATTTTGGCATCGGGCAACTGAGAAGAACGCATGAGCTTGGAGACGAAGTAACGAAGGACTCCGATGAGAACCATCACCACCGATAATGGGATCAGCACCCAATCTCTGATCGCTGTATCCAATACCAAATCTGCCGCCATTGAATCACACCTCCAAAACCCCTCTCTCTCTCTCTCTCACTTTCTTGGGTTGAACGAAGGAGACTGAGAAAAACAATACCTATTAAGGTCTTTATAAATTGGATAAATTACAAATATTCCAACAGATTTGCCTTAAAAGTATTTTAATTTAAGAAGTTTACGAAGGAATTTTTTAATTCATTTAGGCTTGGTTTGGGAAGTGAGTTGATTTTTTGGCTTTTTAAATTTTTTGACTATTTTAGCCTGGGCTTAAAAGCTTAGTTTGGGAAGGGCTTTTTGGCTTTTTGACTTTTTTTAGTTTTTTGTGAGAGAAGAATGTAATGATTATGGGTTGGATGTGATGTTTTGTTTGTTATGGTTAAAATAGCCTATTTTGTTTTTTGTGGCTAAAATAGTCAAAAAAAGCCTGCAAACCCACTTGCCAAACACAGGCTAGTCCTATTTTAATATTTATAAATATTAAAAAAAATAAAAAAAAAAAATAAAAAAAAAAAAAAAAAAATTTTTTTTTTTTTTTTTTTTTTTTTTTTTTTTTTTTTTTTTTTTTTTTTTTTTTTTTTTTATTTTTATTTTATTTTTTTTTTTTTTTTTTTTTTTATTTTTATTATTTAATATTTATTTTTAAATAATAAATTTTTTTTTTTTAAAATTTTTTTAAATTTTTAAAAAAAAAAAATATATAAATTTTTATTATAAAGTTATTTTTTATTTATTAAATCAAATTTAGTGGTTATTTATTTATTTAATTAAAAAAAAAAATAAATATGTAAAAAAAAAATTTAATTTATATTATTAAATTAATGATATTTTTTGTATTTAAAAAATTTTTTTATTATTTTTTTTACTTTAAAAAAAAAAAAAAATTTTATTAAAAAAAAATAAAAATATTAAAGATATGTTTAATATTTATGTATAGTTTTAGTTCATAAAATCGTTTTTATTGATTTACATTATTTTCTTGGACACTTATACCTTTATATTTAATTTTGATACCCTTATAAATATTTTTTGAACAGTTAGTAATTTTATGATGTGAACATTCATATTTTTAAATTCACATTAGTAAGAATGTAAAATTGGCCTGTGGACGGCTCGAAACCCGCCTGTCGGGGCGAGCCCGACCCGTTGATAATGTTAATATTCACATTGACATGTTAACATTCACATTAATAGAAGTGTAAAATTGGCCCGTCTGTGGCGGCATGAAACTCCATGCCCATAGTATGCGGCGGGCAGTCCGGGCCATTGACAATGTGAATATTCACATTGACATGTTAATATTCACATTGATAAGAGTATAAAATTGGCCCGCGGCCTGGCTCGTTGACAATGTGAATATTCACATTGACATGTTAACATTCACATTGATAGGAGTGTAAAATTAGTCTGCGCCCCGTGGCTGCCCGAAACCCGCCCACGACCCGTGGGCGGGCTTGGCCCGGCCGGTTAACAATGTGAATATTCACATTGACATGTTAACATTCACATTGATAGGAGTGTAAAATTAGCATTAGCGCCACGTCGCTCGAAACATCGCCCGGCCCATTTGTTGATAATGTGAATATTCACATTAACATGTTAACATTTACATTGATAAGAGTATAAAATTGGCCAGCGGCCCAAGGCGGGCCCGACCCGGCCCGTTGACAATGTGAATATTTACATTGACATGTTAACATTCACATTGATAAGAGTGTAAAATTGGCTCACAACCCGTGGGCGACCCGAACCCCGACTGCAGTCTGAAGCGGGCTTGGCCCGACCTGTGACAATGTGAATATTCACATGGACATGTTAACATTAACATTGATAGGAGTGTAAAATTTGTCCACTGCCCGAAGCTTGCCCGTGGCCCAGGGTAGGCCCGGCCCGGCTCGTTGATGTCACGACCCAAACCCGGCCCTATGGGTTTAGCAATCAGAATCGCCAAGCGATTCGAGATTAAGGAACTGCGAAACGAGTAATCTGAGTTAGACAGTATGGCTGGCGAAAGCCAATACAATAAATAACTAGTATCCATTGAGCTGTGAAAATCTGTATGCCAAAAACATTTTTATGCATTCATACAGTTCAGAACGGTACAGTCTATACATTCATTTACAAACATTCAGTACAGGGATCGCATCCCTAGGCAACATTACGGTATAACAGTAGACAGTCTATACAAAAGTACAAACAGTAAGGAGACCGATAGGGGACACAAAAACACCCCAAGCCATAGCATGGCAACTCGGAACCTCGCAGTGAGGCACATAGGCTGACTTGACAAAACTGGGGACCGACCTACGCTCCTAGCTCCGGCCGTCACCGAGAACCTACATATATATATAAACAGTGAGCTAAAGCCCGTGAATAACATAAAAGCGAAAGAGGTTATGAATGAATGTCTACTAAGAATGAAATCGATTCATTAAACAAGATTTCAAGATTTCATCAATCACCATATGTGGTACATCCATTAGCCTATAAACAAGAGGGTCCAAAAGAATGATGGTTCCATCAGATCAAGAAATGACAAGATGGTTCCACAAGGGGACCGACAGAGTTCTGTAACAGTAACAGTCAGTGCTAAAGATGCCACAATACAGTTCAGAATACAGGACATACATTCATTCAGTAAACAATATCAGTTCAATAAACAATTTAGTTCAGTATTCAAAAGATAATCATTTTGAACATATCTTTACACAATTGTTACTCACAGAGATTGGGCTAATAGCAGCTAGAGCGCGTCCCCGAGAGCCAACCCTAAACAGTTAACAAATAGAACACATGCTAAGTTTCACAATCGAATGGATGATAATTAAATCCCTAAATTTCCTCGGTGCGGTTCTATGTCTAAATCCTCATTAAGATGCCTTAAACTAGGCCTAAGAATGCCTAGGATGGGATGAGGATGCAAAAATACAGTTGGAAGGCATTTTTCAAAAGTTGCTGAAAACAGGGGTCTCGCTCGAGCGAGCCTTCCTTCGCTCGAGCGAGGTTGCAAAATCAAAGGATTCGCTCGAGCGAACAATCCTTCGCTCGAGCGGTCTGATGAAACAAAAATCTTGGATGCTCAATTTTTACGCGCGATGCTCGCCGATCGGCGAAGCTTAAAATTAAAGGCTTCGCTCGAGCGAACAATCCTTCGCTCGAGCGATCTGATGAAACAGTAAAAGTACTGGATGCTCGATTTTTACGCTCGAGCCACCAATCTTTCATTCGAGCGTGGCTCAGAGGAAACGTTGGTCGCTCGAGCGAGGAATCCTTCGCTCGAGCGAAGAAGCCAAATCTGGAATTTCCAGATTTGCCTTCCAAGCTCAAACCAAGCATTCTCAACTCAATTCTCGACCTCTTGGGCCCAAATTCTGGAGAATACATCCCAAAATAATGTATAACAAGTTTCAAAAGCCATTTTGTGAATTCAAACCCCAAAGGTGAGTCAATTAAATCCAAACTTCAAACCCATTTCAAGAACACTTTCAAAACATGAAATGCATGAACTTTAAATCAAATTCAAGCTTCAATTCTTGTTCTATTGAGCTCCAATCTTTGAAAACAATGTGGAAACATGGACTATGATAAAAACATGGACATGCATGTACAATCTACCATGAAAACACCTTAAAACTCATCAATTCAAACATGCATGCATGAATTATGTTCTATTTCAACATGCTAGAACTAAGACAAGACTTAACTCACCAATTTGGCAAGAATTGTGCAAGAATTAGCTTAACTCACAATTAAAGGGTTGTATTCTCTTACCTAAGCCTTGTATTCAAGGTTTGGAGGCTTAATTTGACAATTCTCTAGCAATCTCTTCAATTCTTCAAGTCAACAAGCCAAAACACAAGATGAAATCAACTCTCTCTACTCCCCTCTCTCTATGGTCGGTTGGGCACAAGGAAATGGCTGAGGGAACAAGTTGGTTCAAGTGTAATTCAAGTCCTCAATTGTGTAGGATAATGGCCCACTCAATGGCAAAGTCGTAATTAAGCCCAACTCTTCAATTAATCAATATTTAATCTAATTTAATCATTCCTAATCGATTTTGCGGGTAAATATATCATAAAATCACAAATATTCTACTGATCCCAAAACATCAAACGGTTTCTAAATCGGCCGCCGATAAGGCCTTCAATTAGCAGTTTAAACATGAAATCACAAACAGATAATCAAATGGGCAACAGATAAAAATGCAATATAATAGATAAACTTATTCAATTTCAGTTTCGATTTCAATCAGTCCATTCAGTGCTTCAGTTAATCCAATTATCAGTCATTATCAGTTCAGTTTAACAGTAATCAGTACGTAATTCAGTGGTTAATCGGTAATCAGTACGAGGGTTGTTACAGTTGACAATGTGAATATTTACATTGACAAGTTAAAATGCACATTGATAGGAATGTAGAATTGGTCCGCGGCTTTGCCGCGGCTCGCCATTGATCCCGGCAAGCCTGCTGGTCTGGACCCGAGCATGTCCGAGACCCTAGGTTAGGGACTAGGTCATCACTTTGAAGCCCGGCCCGGCCCATCGGCCTGCTTAAGGCCTATTCAAGACTAGATCCAAGGCCCAGCCCGCCCAAGGCACAATGTATTTTTTTGTGAAAAATAATAAAATTTTGGTAGAAAAAATTAAAAAGAATTTTAAAAAAATGGCCAGGCCCGCCCAAGCCCGACCGAAGCTCGAGGCTAGGCCCAGGCACACTAACCTAACTCGAGGCTCGATCCATCGGGCCATCCAAAGCCTGAATACCCTTGTGCTAGGGCTAGGGACTGGGCCTAATTTTTTGGCATGTGGGCCGGCCCGACCCGACCCGAGAAAGGCTCGTTTGGGCCCAGGCTCGAGCCTAGTCCGAGACCCTAGGCTAAGGCCTGGGCCATTACTTTGAAGCCCGGCCCCGCTCATCGGCCCAATTAAAGGCCCATTCAAGGCTCGGTCTGAGGCCCGGTCCGCGCCGAGGCCTAGTGTCTTTTTTTGTGGAAAAGAATAAAATTTTGGTAGAAAAAATTAAAAGAATTTTAAAAAAAATAGCCAGGCTCGCCCCGCGCAGCCCACAGGCCGTGGGCGGGTTTCGGGCAGTCACGAGGCACGGGTTAATTTTACACTCTTATCAATGTGAATGTTAACATGTCAATGTGAATATTCACATTGTCAACGGGTCGGGCCGGGCCAGCCCTAGGCCGCTAGCCAATTTTATACTCTTATCAATGTAAATGTTAACATGTCAATGTAAATATTCACATTGTCAATGGCGCAGTCAACAAACGCCGCGGGTCGTGGGATGTTTCGTGCACCACGCAGGCGGGTTAATTTTACACTCCTATCAATGTGAATGTTAACATGTCAATGTGAATATTCACATTGTCAACAGGCCGGGCCGGGCCTGTCCCGAGCAACGGGCGGGTTTTTGGGTGCCCATGGGCCGCGGGTCAATTTTGTACTCTTATCAATGTGAATGTTAACATGTCAATGTGAATATTCACATTGTCAACGGGACGGACCGGGCCCGCCCCGGGCCGTCCATGGGCCACGGGCGGGTTTCGCGCCGTCACGGGACGCGGGCCAATTTTACACTCCTATTAATATGAATGTTAACATGTCAATGTGAATATTCACATTGTCAATAAGCCCGGCCCGACTCGAATTTTTTCGGGCACCCACGAGGAACGACATGGGCTGGGCCCCTACACATTGACGATATGAACATTCACATTGACGGTGTGAACATTCACATTAGGGGTATTTTAGTAATTATGTCACCCATAGGACTTATTGAAACATAAGAAAATAATGTGAACTAAATGGAACATAAGTAGACGAAAAAGGTATTTTGGTCTTCTTATCTCAAATAGGACCTAATGAAATAATAAAAAAGAATATGGGTTGGATGGAATAAAACTCTTAGTAGATTTATCAAAAAAGCTCCCTTACTTAAAATATAAATTATTTCACTTTTTAAAATTTTTAATTTTATATTAAGTAACTCATTTTATTGATAACTAATAATATTTAATGATATCATAAATTAATTTTAATTAATAATTCAAATAATTTTATTATTATATAATAGTTATGAATTTTATGTTTTAATTAATTTTATTTAATAAAAAATATTTATAACTAGCACCGTTTGGAAAGAGTTAAACCAAGTTTTTTTGGTTATTTTAGCCAAAAAAGATAAAATAGGCTATTTTAGCCACAAAAAACAAAATATCACATCCAACCCATAATCATTACACGCTTCTCTCACAAAAAAAGTCAAAAAAACCAAAAAGCTAAAAAGTCCTTCCCCAACCAAGCTTTTTAATCCAGACTAAAATAGCTAAAAAGCCAACCCACTTCCCAAACAACACTTATGTTTGATGTAAACTTCAATAGGGTTATGAATTGTAATTTACCCTTGAAAATTTAGGTGGTGTTTGGGAATAAGTTGTTTTAGTTGATTTTTTGATTTTTTATTATGAAAAAGTAAAAAAAAATGATATGATTAGATCTTTAAATTTATTGACTATTTTAATCTCAATTCAACTTGCCAAACGGGCCTTAATTCCAACAGAGGAGGGTTGTATAATGATGTATAATGATTAGGGGTGTACGCGGTGTAATTAATTGATTTGAGAGTAAAATTATAGACCAAATAAGGGATTGACTGATTGAAAAATTGCGGTTTAGACGAGTTTGGACAGATTGACAAATTGAAAAATATTCTAATCAATTATCAAGCATTTGCATAGTAAATAATACTTATTTGCATAATATTTTTCATAAATATAACGCAAACTAAATTTACATAATATTTTTTTATATATATCACTACTAATTGCTAGCCAATTTCACATCTTAAATATCTCTCACACTTATTTTTGTTTTGGTATTTCATTAGACATTAAAAATATATGTATATATATATATATTAACTACAATAGAGCAAAGTAGTTTTGAAGACGGATTATAAAATTTAAAGTTTAATCTGCAGTTAGCAAATTGAATGGTACAAATTGATACTAATCGATATGATTTTAGTAGATTAGGCGATATTTTGTATAATCCTAATAACGATGTCGTCTATTCTAATGGGTCAACATTTGGGCCAACCTAATTTTAATAAATCTGACTTGGACTGGACCCAAACAAATCATATCACTTGGTAATGAAAATCAAATTTTGAGGAAGCTTATTGAAGGTGTTAATAAATTCTTGTTTTTTATTTGGTTAGATTACACTTCTCCCTTTAAATTTTATGATTCTTTTGCTTTGATTGTTAATTTTTTTTTTTTTTTTTTTTGAGACCTTTGAACTTTAACATTTGATTTTTGTTCTAATACTCTCAAAAACAAACTTTCTATAATATGATTGGATTTGATTTGTCAAATAGTATTTTGTTATTTGTGAATGTGGTTCCTTGATTTTGATTATTTTTGCTGCTAAATTTGACAGCTAAGTTTGTGCTAAGACTCGTTTGTACTCTCTCCCCCCTAAAACTCATTAATGCTTTTATGTGGGCCTTTTTTTTTTCCCTCTAAGCTTTACTGTAGACATTTGAGAGTTATTTTGTTTGCTGTAACATTGTTTTTTAATTGGGATAATATAAGTTATTTAACCTGAAAGAGTAATTGGGTCTTTATTCACCGAAATTTAGCTAAAACTCCCTCATAATAAAATTTTAATACATTAAGGACAATTACAAAAAAAAAAAAAAATTTTGAATAGTCCAACGCATATCATTATTATAAAATATTCTTAGAGAGTAATTTAATATTTTAAATTTTAAAATAATTTGACTTTTTATCTAAATGTCGATTTTTAATAAAATTAGTTGTTTTAAAATTCTCTTATTAAAATCTATCCAATAAGATCTAGGTTGCCTATGAAATTCTTTAAAAAAAAGAGTTGCTGACAAAATTGATGTAACAGTAAAATGTTACTCTATTTTACAATAAAGTTTGTATAATAGAAAAATAACTCAAAAACATACTACCAGAATAAAATTTTACTATCATTCTTGAACAGAGTATAAAAAATATATATATATATATATAATAGAATACATATCAAAAGAGCAACCACAATAACCAAAAATGAAATTTTACTTTCATATTTATAAAAAGAACTTACTTCCCCCCATTTTGCACCATCAATCCACCCAAGTCACCACCACTAAACCATCCATCTCCTTATACTCCTAAAATTGAGTACCAAAAAATTGATTGTATTGTATGTATATCTGTGTTGGGCATTTGGATATAAATTGAAATGAAAATCTTTGTAGTTTCAAATCAACCATCAATGCTACAAACATTCACTATGAACATCACCGAACGAACATCAAACTTGTTAGCGAAGAGAGGTTGCAAGGGAGGGGTTTCATGGTAGAAAGGTTGAAATGGGAGAAAGAAAAAAGACAGGGAATGGGAGGAAATAGAAGATAGGTGATAAGGAGCATGGTGGTGGTTGATGGGAAGAAAGTGTTGGAAAAATTGGTTTATTGGGTTTATTTTGGGCCGACTTTGAGTCTAAAATTGAGTGGGCCCCAAACGTCTTTTGGGGTGGGTCCGAAAGAGGTGAAATGTTCATTGCCGCGTGGCAAGTGACACGGTGAATACGGTTCGTCAAAACCATTTATAAGTGAATGGGAACATGACGTCGTTTTCGAGTTCGTGGAATGAACATTTAAAGTTTGTAATGTGGGTTTCCTTGTGAGACTTATCCCACATTGAAACTTTAAGAGAGTTTTGTTGAGTTTATATGTTCTAGCCTACAACACTTGGGTTGGGCCCCAAGGGGCACCCCAAGTTTGTAGAAGGGAGGAGTTATGGACAAAGTGTACCTTAGCCCAAACCACCACACACGTGTGCGCTGCCGCCGTCTGTCCGTCCGGTTGGGTCGGTTCTTGTGTTAATTTTTTGGACAAAATTCTTTTGAATTTTTTCAAAAAATTATTGCGAAAATTTTAATTTAAAATTTGAATTCAAATTTGTCCAAATAATTGTGCCTATTCCGATTATCTTTCAAACAGATTTTGAACCCAGACAGATTCAAATTGCTGGGTAGTTATCTATCCGAAAAAACTGTTAACATCTGTTGCAGTTTCAAACCGAATCTGTTTGTTTGAGTATTTCACCTGTTCAGTTTGAATTCATACCTTTTAAGGTTTGAATTCATACTTGTTTGGCCCTATAAATACATACCATATTTCAGCATTTTAAACATCCGAAAATCAGTCTAAAAAATAGATATTACTGTCAAGAATTTTCTACTTTGCATTTTATTCTTCATTCTAGTTTTAGAATAAATATTTAGAGAGTTAGATCACAAGTTTGGTTCGCCGAGCAATTTGTTTTGGAGTGCTACTACAAATTGGTTAAGATCATTGTATCTTGGGAGATAGACGCCACTCAACCGTAAGCACCGTAGCAGGGCGAATCTGTCTTAAGGACAGAGTGTCACACACTCGACTTGGTCTTTAATTATTGATTCGGTTCAACAAAATAAATTCTGTAAGTTTTATTTTATTTTGTTTGAATTATTTCAATTTATTTTATTTACACAAAAGATTGTTCCAACAATCTTAAGACAGATTCGAATTATTCTGTTTACAGAATTTTTCGTTTGTTTCCTTTTCTTTTTCTTCTTTTAAGAAAATTATTTTTTGTGGATTTACAAAATAATATTCTGGTTGGAAAAACAAATAGTGATTATATGCTATTTGACAGATAGTAGTAATATACTGTCTATTTTCTTTGACAACTAGTAGTAATATACTGGTGTCATTAACAATTCAGAATATATTTTGTGGAATTTTGTCAGAAAATTAATTTTGGTTTTTAGAAATTATTTTCTAAGCTTTCATTAATTAAAATTATGTTTCAGTATTTTAATTATTGAAGTGTTACAGAAATTTAATTTTCTGTGTGGAATTAATTTGGTTAAATGAAATTTTATTTTATTTCCAAATTAATTGGAAAATAAAAGTTACATTCTTGTTTCTTTTATTTTTACAGAATTTAATTCTGTGAATTTGGAGTAGTTTTCTATGTGGAATTAATTTGGTTAAATAAAATTTTATTTTATTTTATTTCCAAATTAATTGAAAATAAAAGTTACATTTTGTTTTGTTTCTTTTATTTTAACAGAATTTATTTCTGTAGTTTGGGTTTAATTTGTTTAAATAAAATTTTATTTTATTTTCCAATTAATTGAAAATAAAAGTTACAATTCTTGTTTCTTTTATTTTTACAGAATTTAAAATTCTGTGGTTTTTGGTTTTAATTTTCTGTGTAGTGTAAATTCTAATTATAATTTTATTTTATAAATTAGAATTGATGGCTACTGAAACAAATGCTCAAAGAAGTACAACTGTGGTGGCTACAATTGCACCAATGATGGGTCGTTGAACACACCAAAATTAAATCACTAAACTATACCAAATTCTATTAGAATAATGGCAAGTCCAGGTATCGATCCACAGGGACTATTGTGAAATTAAACTAATTTAATTGTCAAATTCCTAAATTAATTTTGATAAAAAGATTGGTTGTTTATAACCTAATTTAAAAACAAATAAATTAAACTAAGGAATTAAATTATCAAGAATAAATGAAATAGGGTTTACTGAATTAGGAAAACGGTCATGCTACATCCCCCTAAAAACATCCCCCCTAATCCCTCTAATTTCCATATCAAGTAAGAAAAAAAAAAAAAAAAAGGAAGCAGTTGCCAAAACAGGAAATTAGGGGGATTAGGGGGCCTCTTTTTAGGGCTCCAAATCATTTTCCTTAGGAAAAAATCCTAGGGTAAAGAATTCACCACTAACCACATAATTAGGGTTTATAATTGAAATCAATTATGCTATGGTTTGAACGGATTAATGATTTGCAACTACAAGCTCAAAACATTTAACAAGAAGATTATCACATTCAATGTACGAACACGAACCATCTCAAGTAATACGAATCGTTCACTCTAAACTAGGGTAGTGATACGACTCGTTCCTCGTAGTATGATTCGTCCCATACCTTGAATGTGAAGGAAAAGAAAACAATTTTGTGGATAACATTCAACAATCACAAAAAGTCAAATATTCGAAAAGATAATGAAAATTATATATAAAGAATTTCTAAAACACCATACAATGGTTCAAACCTTTACATAATTGAGAATCAAAAGGAAAACAAAATAGTTACATGGCTAGGGTTTCATCAAAACTCTAGAAAATACGACTAGCCACTCATGGAGGAGTGGAAGGAGGAAGATGAAGAAGGAACCGCCATGGGAGATATCTTGGAGCTTTTGTTTTCCCTTTCTTTTCCAAACCCTAGCCTCTCTCTTTAGGTCCAAACAATTTCAGAACCCTAGAAAAGCCTTTTCCTTTTCTTTTTATACTTCTACTCATTTCCAAACAGGTTTAAAATATCAGTTTGACTTTTCCAAAAAAAGTCAACTCCGTCCAAATTTTAATCTTTTTGCCCATTTTATGCTCCGACGATATACAACCTGATTGACATTCAACACACATAAATTATACGGTTTGACCAGTAAGTGAAGTTAAGAGATTCTAATTAACGGCCTCAATGATGTACATTTCGGCCTTAATCACATCCCCTAACTTACTACTTGCTAGTTCTCAAGCAAGTAAAATAAAATAAAATTAAACAAAATCTATCTATTTCCTTTTTCGTGGGAAAAACAGTTACATTTAGCATATGTAACAAGCCTTTAAACCACAAGGTTACCCCAAGTGGACGAGTAAAGTCTCGTGAGGGTTTCCAGAAATGATACCCACAAACATTAACATATTCATATATACTCAACAACAAATGACTACACCACTCCACTTAACAATCCACTTATGTGCCACTACAGTGTAATATTGAGACATCATGAGTCATTAAAGGCACAGTGGACAAGCATGAAGGAACCTATTGAGTCAAAACCACAATTCAGTTAATACAAAAGTAAAGTCCCCTGTACTTGTGCATGCTAGTAAATAAGTCATGAGTACCCTCGATGTAAAGTGCAATCTCTATATTAGTTAACTATCCACTATAATAGCCCAGTGTAACTCATAATAACACCCAACATATACAGAAAAACTAACCTGTTGCAGCCAAGATTTTCAAAAATGTTTTTTTTTTTTTTTTTTTTAAAATGACTGTGCAATGTCCTGATCCATTAAGCTTTCTAATCAACCCATGCAACAAGCATTGGGCCAATGACTCCCAAACCAGACGGTTTTAGGGCACTAGGTGTAAAGACACCCCTACGGGCTTAATAACTCGAGTTGAAAAGGTTACGAATCCGAACAAGTCATTCTTTTTATTTTTCCTTAACTATGCAATGTCCAAGTCCCTTAAGCTTTTTAATTAACCCATGTAGCAAGTTTTGGGCCAATGACTCCCAAACCAGACGGTTTTAGGGCATTAGGTGTAAAGACACCCCTACGGGCTTAATAACTCGAGTTAAAAAGGCTACGAACCCAAACCAGTCAAGTGTTTTTTTTTTTTTTTTTTAAGAATCTTGGCTCCTCATTTATTTTTTTCTGCAACTCTAGTTATTATCAATGATGTACACCAGGGATTATAATAAAAAGATTACCGCTATGATAGTGTGTTCATGTGAATTAAGGCATACTCATGACAAGTGTACTAAAATCACAAACACAGACAACTCTCCTCGTGCAAACATCACATGTAAGTATCTACCCAATAAACCCTTTTCATACAAGTTTACTATAATCTCCAAATAACATATGCAAAATATCATCACCCTACTAGCAAAAAGTCACATCAGGTAAAGTAATGCAATCAAGTGAAACAGGTATAAGCATGAATTATGGGCCAAATAGGAATGAACAAAAGAAAATATAACCCTCATCCCCCAACTTGAATATAGCATTGTCCTCAATGGAAAAGTAAAGAGAAATGAGAGAATATTACCAGAATTGTAGGTGCACATCCAGGTTGGCAGAGAGTAATATGTATCCACTTCACACTTTTTTTTTTTTTGTGAAGAAAATAAAGAACTAAAAAGGAAAATAAAAATAAAAATAAAAGAGACAAAGTAATATACAAGTGGTGACTACAGGGAAGCCGGTGGTGGTGGTGGCGGGAAATGGTGGTGACGGTGGTGGTGGTGGTGCCGAAGAGGTGGAACCTCTGGCCTTCTTGGAAGCCCGAGCAACACGTCGACTCATATCCTGCACACACCAAAAACAAATAGACACAAACCCGTGGAACCAATCATGAGAATAAAATAAAATATGAAAGCACAAGTTTGTCCACTAATATACCACATGCAATTCCCACTCTTTTTTTTTTTTTTTTTTTTTTTTTTTTTGTTTTTTGTTTTTGGAAGAAAAGAAAGAATTAAATAAATGAATAAAAATGACATGAAATTAAATTAACTAAACTATAAAATAAACTAAACTAAACTAAACTATAAAATAACTAAACTAAATAAATTTATTTATGTATGTATTTAAAATTTATTTACTTTAAATAAATTAAAAATGAAAATAAAATAATAATAATAATAATAATATAAAATAAAAAAAACAAACGCACCAAACTCACGCACCAAGGCCGCAGGTGCGGCGATTCACAATCTCGCAAATTTTTTTTTTATTTAAATTTATTTATGTATTTATTTAAAATTTATTTACTTAAATAAATTAAAAATGATAATAATAATAATAATAATAATAATAATAATAATAATAATAATAATAATAATAATAAATAAATAAATAAAAAAAACAAACGCACCAAAACTCACGCACCAAGGCCGCAGGTGCGGCGATTCACAATCTCGCAAAACTTTTTTTTTTTAATGAATCATCGTTCCGCACGTGCGGCTTGGTCAATGTTGCTCCCACCGCACCTGCTTATTAAGTAGGGGCAACTCTTGATTTGGTGAGATGGTGCCGCATGTGCGTGCACAGTGCCGCACATGCGGGAAATTGGTTTTTATTTTTATTTTTTATGTACAACACATATTTTGTTTTTATTTTTTATTTTTTTATTTCTTATTTTTGTAAAATTGAACAAGTATAAAAACTATATATTTTTTTTAAAACACAGAAAATAAACATGAAAGCATACTTTTTTTTTTTACAAGAAGTACAACAAATATATATATATATATTTTTTATGTTAAAATGAACAAGTATAACCCCCCCATTTTTTTTTCTTTTTTTTACTAACTCATAGCACCTAACAAAAGGCACCAGAGTTAAGGCATAAAGTTGCCACTTCAGAATCCCCCAGGTAATAAAACCCAGCGTCGTTTATAGCCTTCGGGCTAGCACCACCCAAATATACTTAACCATTTCTACCTTCAATTGACATCCGAAATAAATATAGCAAATAAGAAAATAACGGAATGTCTACTAAAGGTATAATCTTCACGCGAAAACCACGGGTACTACTTTTCTCCCTAACTGTGTTTGTAACTTTCCCTATTCTCCAACAGGGTGACAGACTAGGTTGATTCGGTATCCAGAATCGAGGTGCATAAAACTACCTCAATCTATGGGGCTACCATACAGAGTTCAAGCCGAGGTAGTTTTGAAGCAATCTCCACACCCCTGGGTATTTAAACCAGACTCTAGTCTCGGAAATCCCAAACCTTTGTGTTCTAGGCTTTGTCATTCGAACTCTAGTTTCCATCGTCTCAGTTGGTCTCCTAGGAACTCACTACAAACACGGTTAGGTGGCTATACTGCATCGTCAGATGTCGTTTCTAAGCACGGCTAACACTAAAGGAATTACACCTTTAGAAGATTTAAAGTCTCTTAGACGCAAATAAAACATAACAAGAATAAAGAAAAACAGAATAACATAGAAGGGAAAAAAAAATAAATAAGGAATCAATCTATCAATCATAATAAAATGGGTCCATCAAACCCCTGAGAAAAGGAAAATGATCCTTCCTAGTCGAGGAATTTAGTCTCCTATAATCAATGCACACTCGCCACCCAGTAGTGGTTCGTGTAGGGACTAACTCTCCTCCCTCATTCTCAACAACGTTGATGCTCGATTTCTTAGGCACCACTTGTGTGGGACTCACCCACTTGCTATCTGAGATGGGGTATATAATACCCGCATCCAACTATTTTAAAACCTCCTCAACTGACCCATCGATATCAAAATTTTCAAACCCAAAATGAGTTACACAAGCCTCTAAAGGGTCCTCTACAAGAATGGAGGGCAAAGCCTCCTCCACAATCTCATCCACAACATCCACTAATAAGCACTCCTCTCTCTCACGAGGTTGTTGGGATGCTTGGAAAATATTAAGTTTCACTTGCATGTTGCCAAATGAAACTTCCATAACCCCGGTCCGACAATTGATGCATGCATTGGCCGTAGCCAAGAAAGGTCGACCTAAGATCACCGGGATTTGTTTCTTAGAACTGGCTACTGGTTCCATATCTAACACCAAAAAGTCAACAGGGAAGTAGAACCTATCAACCTTAACGAGTACATCCTCAATCATGCCACGTGGCACTCTGAGGGACCGGTCAGCCAATTGAAGAGTGACAGTAATGGGCTTCAACTCGCCAAGCCCAAATTCCTCGTACACAGAGTACGGCAACAAATTGACACTAGCCCCTAAATCCAATAAGGCCCTATCAATGAAATGGTCCCCTATAATACATGCAATGGTTGGGGCTCCCGGGTCCTTAAGCTTAGGAGGTGTGTCATTCAACAAGATGGAGCTTACTTGCTCCGTGAGTAGGACCTTTTGAGACACATGTGTCCTAGATTTACGCTTTTGCGTACAAAGGTCCTTCAGAAATTTGGCATATGATGGTACTTGCTTAATCGCCTCCAACAGGGGGAGGTTGATTGTTACCTGTTTAAAGACATCTATCATTGCCTCCACAGATGCCGCCTTCTTATTAAAAGGGGACGGTGTATCAAGGCATTGGGGAAAGGGTGCCTTAGGCACATATGGAGTGCTAAGGACTAAGTCATCCCTCTTAAGTGTTTCCCCCTCACCCTTGCTCGCATTAGGTATACCCCCGTGGTCACCCTTCTTAACTCTAGTTGCATCTTGCGCAACTGACTGAGGCTCTAACTCCCTACCACTCCTCAAAGCAACCACCGCCTGTACTTGCTCATGTTGCTTACCATTCCCACCCGAACTCTCTGCCCCGTATTGTCCCTTAGGGTTGGCCACAGTTTGACTTGGTAATTTTCCCTCCTCTCTCCGATTCATGTTGTTAGCCATTTGACCCAATTGGGTCTCTATCTTGGCAATAGAGTGAGTGTGGGAGTGAACTATCGGTGCTAACCCCTTAAGTTCTGAGAGAACTTCCAACACCTGAGTCTCAAAGGTAGAGTTGCCCTGAGGAACAAGCGGGGGTTGTGGTTGCCGGTACGATTGTGAGGGTTGATAAGGTTGCGGTGGTTGGTAGGATGATTGGTTGGCAAAATTATTGAAATTCTGCCTTGGTGGTGGAGGATTATAAGAAGTGCCTTGTGAAGGGGGTCTCCATGAGAAATTAGGGTGATTTTTCCATCCCGGATTATATGTGTTGGAGTATGGGTCATTACTCGGGTTGGAGAATCCTTGAGCCACATTCATATGCTCTTGGACTAACTCTGGAAATTGTGATGTCGAAGGGCACTCACTTAAGTCATGAGCAGGGCTCGCATATATAACACATGCCTCACAGAATTGAGGCTGATCTTGCTGGGTAGGGGCATGTCCCGTAGCTAATAAGTGGTCTATCTTGCGGGATAGTGCCTTTACTTGTTGGGCTAACTCTAAGTTTTGCCCGACCTCATAAATGCCCCCTCTTTTCGGGGCTCCAACTACAGGTTGCCGGACTTGTTGGGCTGCGGAGGCATGGTGAAGGGAATTATCACTTAAGTTCTCAAACAATTGCCATGTCTCGGCATCATTTTTAGACATAAATGTCTCACCACAGGACGAATCCACCATTTGGCGGTGCAGCTCAGTTAAGCCATAATAAAATGTTTGAACAAGTTGCCAATCAGGCACTTGGTGGTGGGGACACTGTTGGAGAAGGTCTTTAAGTCTTTCCCACGTCTCATGGAATTGCTCGCCATCCATTTGAGCAAAGTTTGTGATGGCTCGCCTAAGTTGGTTGGTTTTACCTATGGGAAAGTACTTCTCCAAAAACCGTTGCTGTAATTGGTCCCAAGTTGTGATTGAATTAGCAGGTAAAGAATTTAGCCAGTGTTTGGCTTTATCCTTTAACGAGAATGGAAACAATCGCAACATTAAGGCCTCATTTGTGAAATTCTGGATCTTCACTGTCGAGCAAATTTCCAGAAATTCATTCAAATGCTTATAAGGGTCATCATGAGTTAGTCCATGGAATGATGGGAGCATTTGTATGGTGCTGGACTTAATCTCATAATGAATAGCGTGGTGTTGAGCAATTGGATGCATGATGGTGATGTATATGCAGTGGGTGTAAAATAATCCTTAAGTGTCCAGTTGGGCACATTCGGGACATTAGGATCTGCCATCTCTAATGGCTCAATGTATGAATATGAATACTCAAGCCTAGGAACACGGGCAGAAGCCCTAAGTCTCCTAAGGGTCCTTTCTAGTTCAAGGACCAAACTCCACAATTCAGGGCGACAAGAATGACGCCCGTGCATACACTACCCAAACATACACAATAAGTTCGACTCTGTGCACAAAGTATGAAAGCAAAATATCAAAGGAAGAAATACTCACAGCGGTTTAACAAAAACGCTTTACTCGTCTTGTGGATGCTTGACGTGTAGACGTTGTCTTCAACCCCCAGTTGAGTTTTGACTTTCATTTTAGCACTTTGGTGCTTTGCTTGTGAGTGTTTGCTTCTATTTACTCACTTTAGTGCTGCGGTTTTTATTTAAGCTCGGCTGCGCTCCGCTTACACTTCAATGATAGCTCCAATTTCAAACGCTCTGCACACTTAGCAACACCAAAAGCATAAAATCCTAAACTAAAAATTAAAATAAGAATGTAACTTTAAATTAACTAATTTCGCCATAAGTCCTCGGCAACGGCGCCAAAATTTGATGGGTCGTTGAACACACCAAAATTAAATCACTAAACTATACCAAATTCTATTAGAATAATGGCAAGTCCAGGTATCGATCCACAGGGACTATTGTGAAATTAAACTAATTTAATTGCCAAATTCCTAAATTAATTTTGATAAAAAGATTGGTTGTTTATAACCTAATTTAAAAACGAATAAATTAAACTAAGGAATTAAATTATCAAGAATAAATGAAATAGGGTTTACTGAATTGGGGAAAAATCCTAGGGTAAAGAATTCACCACTAACCACATAATTAGGGTTTCTAATTGAAATCAATTATGCTATGGTTTGAACGGATTAATGCTTCGCAACTACAAGCTCAAAACATTTAACAAGAAGATTATCACATTCAATGTACGAGCACGAACCATCTCAAGTAATACGAATCGTTCACTCTAAACTAAGGTAGTGATACGACTCGTTCCTCGTAGTATGGTTCGTCCCATACCTTGAATGTGAAGGAAAAGAAAACAATTTTGTGGATAACATTCAACAATCACAGAAAGTCAAATATTCGAAAAGATAATGAAAATTATATATAAAGAATTTCTAAAACACCATACAATGGTTCAAACCTTTACATAATTGAGAATCAAAAGGAAAACAAAATAGTTACATGACTAGGGTTTCATCAAAACTCTAGAAAAGACGACTAGCCACTCATGGAGGAGTGGAAGGAGGAAGATGAAGAAAGAACCACCATGGGAGACATCTTGGTGCTTTTGTTTTCCCTTTCTTTTCTAAACCCTAGCCTCTCTCTTTAGGTCTAAACAATTTCAGAACCCTAAAAAAGCCTTTTCCTTTTCTTTTTATACTTCTACTCATTTCCAAACAGGTTTAAAACATCAGTTTGACTTTTCTAGAAAAAAGTCAACTCCGTCCAAATTTTAATCTTTTTGCCCATTTTATGCTCCGACGATGTACAACCTGATTGACATTCAACACACATAAATTATACGGTTTGACCAGCAAGTGAAGTTAAGAGATTCTAATTAACGGCCTCAATGATGTACATTTTGGCCTTAATCAACCAACCCCCTCTCCTGTGGTGACAGTACCAATAAATCATGGAGAGAAGCCATAGAAGTTCTTAGGAATTGACTTTAAAAGATGGTAACAAAAAATGTTGTTCTATCTCACAACTCTGAACCTGACTCGTTTCCTCCGTGAAGATGCTCCTATCTTGAAAGAGGATGAAACCGACCGGCAAGTGGTTACTGCGGTTGATGCTTGGAAACATGCCGATTTCCTTTGTCGGAACTACATCTTGAACGGACTTGACAACACATTATACAACGTCTACAGTCCTATCAAGACAGCAAAGGAACTTTGGGAGTCTTTGGAGAAAAAATACAAAACGGAAGATGCCGGCTCAAAGAAATTTGTGGTAGGCAGATTCTTGGATTTTGTAATGGTCGATTCAAAAACTGTGATCAGCCAAGTTCAAAATTTCCAACTCATGCTGCATGACATTCACGCAGAAGGCATGTCTCTCAGTGAATCCTTCTAAGTTGTAGCATTTATTGAAAAATTACCAAAAGGCTGGAAGGAATTCAAGAACTACCTCAAATACAAGCCCAAAGAAATTTCTATGGAAGAATTAATTGTGCGTTTGAGGATTGAGGAGGACAAATGCAATTCTGAAAAGCGGGCTAGTAAGCATCCTGTGGAGTCCAAGGCAAATGTGGTGGAACATGCTTTAAAAACCAAGAAACGAAAGTCTTTAGGAGGAAGTTCATCACAAGGCTCTAAAGGGGGGAAAAATAAAAAGTACAAGTTTAATGACAAATGTTCCATCTGTGACAAAGAGGGACATCGGGCCAAAGATTGTCGTAGCAAAGGCAAAAGCAAAAGAAGAACAAGCAAGAATCATGCTCAAGCCCATATGACCGAAGTGGACAAGATTTCCAATGGTGTAGATGACATCAATCTTTCTACAGTTGTTTCCGAGGCAAATCTTGTCGGAAATCCTAAAGAATGGTGGGTGGACACTGGTGCTACTTGCCATATCTGTGCCGACAAAAAGATGTTCACATCTTATTCTATAGTGGACAATGGTGAACAACTTTTTATGGGCAACTCCTCAACTTCCAAAGTTGAAGGACAAGGAAAGATTGTACTCAAGATGACATCTGAAAAGGAACTCACTCTCAACAATGTGCTGCATGTACCGGACATTTGCAAGAATCTTGTTTCCAGATCTTTGTTGAGTAAGAATGGGTTTAGGCTAGTATTTGAGCGTGATAAATTTGTACTTACTAAGAATGGGATGTATGTAGGAAAAGGTTACATATCTGATGGCCTTTTCAAGTTAAATGTAATGACCGTTGTACCTTCAGTTATTAATAAAAATACATCTTTTTCTTACTTGCTTGAGTCTTCAAATTTATGGCATGGTAGTCTAGGACATGTTAATTATGGATCTTTACGTAGATTAATTAATATTGAATGTTTACCTAAATTTGACATTGATTCAAATCGTAAATGTGAAATTTGCGTTGAGGCCAAATTATCTAAAACTCCTTTTCATTCAAGTGAAAGAAGTACGGAACCACTTGAATTAATTTATAGTGACATTTGTGATTTTAAATCAATTCAAACCAGATGTGAGAAAAAATATGTTATCACTTTTATAGATGACTATACTAGATATAGTTATGTTTATTTAATTCGAACCAAGGATGAAGCTTTGGAAACTTTCATTCAATACAAGAATGAAGTTCAAAATCAACTTAGTATGAAAATCAAGAAACTTAGAAGTGATAGAGGTGGTGAATATGAATCACCTTTTGGTGAATTTTGTAAAGAACATGGAATAATTCATCAAACCACCGCTCCTTACACACCTCAACAAAATGGAATTGCTGAAAGGAAAAATAGGACTTTAAAAGAAATGATGAATGCCATGTTAATCAATTCTAGATTACCTCAGAACTTGTGGGGTGAAGCAATACTTTCTGCTAATTATATACTTAATAAAGTACCCCGAAAGAAAGTGAATCAAACACCTTATGAATTATGGCATGGAAGAGTACCATCCTACAAATACTTAAAAGTGTGGGGGTGTTTGGCTAAAGTGGCTATTCCTAGTCCTAAAAAGACTAAGATAGGTCCTAAGACCATTGATTGCATTTTCATTGGTTATGCTAAGAATAGTAGTGCATATCGGTTTTTGATTCATAAATCAGAACATTCCGAAATGCATGTAAATACTATTATTGAATCTCAAAATGCATCTTTCTTTGAATATGTATTTCCAAATAAGACTGGACAAGAGACTAGTAACAATAAAAGATCTCATGATACTATTACTAGTCAAGATCAAGAACATGATCAAGAACAAGAGTTAGATCAAAATGAGGAAGAGGAACCTAGGCGTAGTAAACGTGCTAGAACCTCAAAATCTTTTGGTCCAGATTTTCTAACATTTTTGTTAGAAAATGAGCCTTTAACATTTAAAGATGTTATGTCCAGTCATGAAGCTCCTTTATGGAAAGAAGCTGTCAATAGTGAAGTTGAATCCATCTTGCAAAATCACACTTGGGAATTGGTGGATTTGCCACCAGGTTGTAAACCTCTTGGGTACAAGTGGATTTTCAAAAGAAAAATGAAAGCGGATTGATCAATTGACAAATACAAGGCAAGACTTGTGATCAAAGATTTTAGACAAAAAGAATATCTTGATTACTTTGACACATACTCACCGGTTACTAGAATAACATCCATTAGAATGCTAATTGCCATTGCATCTTTATACAATTTAGAAATTCATCAAATGGATGTAAAAACCGCTTTCTTAAATGATGAGTTAGAGGAAGAAATTTACATGGAACAACCAGAAGGGTTTTCTGTTCCAGGGAAAGAAAAGAAAGTGTGTAAATTGGTTAAATCATTATATGGTTTAAAACAAGCGCCAAAGTAATAGCAAGAGAAATTTGACAAGGCAATGATGTCAAATAGATTTAAAATTAATGAGTGTGACAAATGTGTTTATATTAAAAACACAGACAAATGTTATGTCATTGTATGTCTTTATGTAGATGATATGCTCATCATAGGTAGTAATAATGACATGATTAAAACTACCAATAAAATGTTGAATAAACATTTTGACATGAAAGACATGGGCATTGCTGATGTAATTTTTGGTATGAAAATTACCAAAACATCAGAAGGTTATGCCTTTGTCACAATCTCATTACATTGAGAAAATACTTGACAAATTCAGTAAAGATGATGATCATCTTGCTAGAACATCTCTAGATGTTAATTTGTATCTTTCTAAGAATGTACAGGAAAATATTTCTCAATTAGAGTATGCCCAAATTATTGGAAGCTTAATGTACTTGATGAACTGTACTCGCCCGGATATAGCTTATGCAGTAAGTAAATTAAGTAGATATACGAGTAACCTAGGAGTAGAACACTGAAAAACAATTATAAGGGTTCTAAAATATCTCCGATTTACTCGTAACATTGGGCTGAATTATACTAGATATCCAGGAGTACTTGAAGGATACTGTGATACAAATTGGATATCGGATACTAGAGACTCATAGTCCACTAGTGGGTATGTCTTTGCTCTTGGTGGAGCGGCTGTATCTTGGAAATCTTCCAAACAGACTTGCATTGCTAGGTCTACTATGGAATCAAAATTCATAGCCTTAGACAAAGCAGGGGAAGAGGCAAAATGGCTTCGCCACTTCCTTGAAGATATTCCAATATGGCCAAAATCGGTGCCTGCTATATGCATACATTGCGATAGTCAATCAGCAATAGGTAGAGCGCATAGTCATATATATAACGGTAAGTCTAGACACATTCGTCGTTGACATAATACCGTGAGACAACTACTCTCTAATGGAATTATTTCCATAGAATATGTTAAGTCTAAAGACAATATAGCGGATCCACTAACCAAAGGGTTAGCAAGAGAGTTAGTTAAGAATTCATCGAGGGGAATGAGACTTAAGCCTATTAAATAAGAGTCACCACAACGGCAACCCAACCTAGTTGATTGGTGATCCCAAGATCTAGGTTCAAAGGGACACAAGGTTCAAAGGGACAACCGAGTTGTGTATGACTCAGAAAGATCACTGGGGAGTCTAACTCCTACCAATTTCTATGATGAAATAGTGATGACTGCAGCCTTTTAGGTTAAGTAAAATTTTAATGATTCTTATATCTAGGTAAACCTAGTGGAGTATGGCAGAATACTTTTCATAAGAATCACCTATATGAGTGTGAACTGGGCTGGTTCTATGAGATTTGTGAAGGGCTATAATTCTCTAGAGCACTCATGAAATACCAGGTTGTTCAGGGCCAAAATAAACACAATAGTGAGAACTAAACTGTGTCTGGGGATATACTGTGTGAGTTCTATTGTCTTGGTTTACACAAACGGCTGAACAGTTCAAGACATCATGTTCACTGGTTAGCTAGTAAATCCGATAGTGTCTCACAAGGAAAGGTTCAAAGCCAAAAGCTACCTATCCTTTGTAGAATATTTTCAATTTATGTATTCTCTGTAATTAGATCATGTTGTTGCATTTTCTCTCCGTCAAATTCCATTCATGTGGGGGGTTGTTAGAAAAATTGGTTTATTAGACTTATTTTGGGCTGACTTTGAGCCCAAAATTGAGTGGGCCCCAAACGTCTTTTGGGGTGGGTCCGAAAGAGGTGAAATGTTCCTTGCCGCGTGACAAGTTACACGGTGAAGACGGTTCGTCAAAACCATTTATGAGTGAATGGGAACATGACATGGTTTTCGGGTTCGTGGAATGAATATTTAAAGTTTGTAATGTGGGTTTCCTTATGAGGCTTGTCTCACATTGAAACTTTAAGAGAGTTTTGTTGAGTTTATAAGCTCTAGCCTACAACACTTGGGTTGGGCCCCAATGGGCACCCCAAGTTTGTAGAAGGAAGGAGTTATGGACAAAGTGTACCTTAGCCCAAACCACCACACACGTGTGCGCCGCCGCCGTCCGTCCGTCCGTCCGGTCGGGTCGGTTCTTGTATTAATTTTTTGGACAAAATTCTTTTGAATTTTTTCAAAAAATTATTGCGGGAATTTTAATTTAAAATTTGAATTCAAATTTGTCCAAATAATTATGCCCATTCCAATTATCTTTCAAACAGATTTTGAACCCAGACAGATTCAAACTGCTGGGCAGTTATTTGTCCGAAAAACTGCCAACAGATTTGTTGCAGTTTCAAACCGAATCTGTTTGTTTGAGTATTGCACCTGTTCAGTTTGAATTCATACCTTTTAAGGTTTGAATTCATACCTGTTTGGCCCTATAAATACATACCATATTTCAGCATTTTAAACATCCGAAAATCAGTCTGAAAAATAGATATTACTGTCAAGAATTTTCTCCTTTGCATTTTATTCTTCATTCTAGTTTTAGAATAAATATTCAGAGAGTTAGATCATAGGTTTGGTTCGCCGAACAATTTGTTTTGGAGTGCTACTACAAATTGGTTAAGATCATTGTATCTTGGGAGATAGACGCCACTCAACCGTAAGCACCGTAGCGGGGTGAATCTGTCTTAAGGACAGAGTGTCACACACTCGACTTGGTCTTTAATTATTGATTCGATTCAACAAAATAAATTCTGTAGGTTTTATTTTATTTTGTTTGAATTATTTCAATTTATTTTATTTACACAAAAGATTGTTCCAATAGAAAGAAAGGGAAATGAGAGAACAGCGTAGTTGTTAATGGTGGTGATTGAGAAAAATATTGCTCATTAAGTCAATTTTTTATCTTTTCACTCAAATCTCTCATGTATATATGGAAGGGCAAGATTGTCTAAAAAGAAATAGAAACATGTTTATGTGTCCTCCATTAAGTATGGACCTCTAGGTGAGGGGATTTATGAAAAAGAAAAAAATTAAGGATTGTGTTTTTCACCAAAAAATTGTCCAATGGAGGAGTTTTGGTCAAATTTTCCACATAGAGTGAAATCAAAGGAAATTAGTTTAATATGGAGGGTTGATATTTATGGAATGTGCCCATTTAAAAGTATACTACAACCAATTTTTGCTTCTTTGTTGATAAGACAACAAGCTAAATTGTAAGTAATGAGTATATGGTTTCATTTGTTTCCTTGTTATTTTTCTCTTTTACATTGTTTAGTCGGATTTCTATAATGAAACTCAATAGTAGTGGGTATGTAAATGGATAGTGATCAAACCCAAAACATACATATTAGTAATCCAAAATTAGGAAATTACTTATTTCTCAATGTAACAACCCTCGTTTAATTACCGTTAAACTACTGAATTATCTACTGATCACTGATAAACTGAACTGATTATGACTGATAAGTGAACTGAATGAGATACCGAACAACCTGATTGAAATCGAAACTGAAATTGAATGAGTTTATTTATTGAATCGCATATTGCATCTGTTTGATTGAATGACTATCTGTTTAAATTCATATGTTTAAACTGCTAATTGAAGGCCTTATCGGCGGCCGATTTAGAAACCGTTTGATGTTTTGGGATCGGTAGAATATTTGTGATTTAATGGTATATTTATATGAAAATTGATTAGGAATGATTAAATTAGATTAAATTAAGTTAATTAAAGAGATTGTCATAATTGCGGAATTGCCATTGAGTGGCTTTTGTGTATTCTTATCATTATAGGGCCTCATACACTTAATTGAAACAACTTTTCCTCAGCCAAATTGAGAGCCCAACCGACCCTTAGAGAGAGAGAGGTTAGGAGAGTTGATTTCATCTCCTTTTGCTTGGCATTGCTTGAGAATTGAAGTATAGATTGGCAAATTTAGCTCCCACACCTTGTATCCAAGACCTAGGCAAGGTAATTGAATCTCTCATTGTTGTATTTGAAGTTGTTCTTGCATGAGTCAAGTTGAATTGTGGAATTAAGACATAAATTAGTTCAAAGGAGTAGGATTATAGATTAATCCATGCATGCATGTTTGAATTGATGAGTTTGAGTTGAATCCATGGTAAAAATGTACATGCATGCTCATATTCATATTTAAATCCATGTATTCATCATGTTCTTGAAGAAATGAGTCCATTTGGACAAGAATTGAAGCTTGAATTTAGTTTAAAGTTCATGCATTACATGTCTTCAAATTGTTCTTGAAAATGGGTTTGAAAATGGCTTTAATTGACCAACCCTTGGCCCTTGCATGTGCAAATTAGCTTTTGAAACTTGTTATACATTGAGTTTAAGTGTATTTTCCAGAATTTGGGGCCAAGAGGTTGAGTTTTGGATGGTTGAATACTTGGTTCGAACTTGGGAGACAAATCTGGAAATTCCAGATTTTGTTTCCTCGCTCGAGCGAAATATTCCTCGCTCGAGCGAGCACCTTTATTCAGGACTCCGCTCGAGCGAGCATCGAGCGTGGTATCGCGCGTAAAAATCGAGCAACCAGTACTTTTACTGTTTCATCAGATCGCTCGAGCGAAGGATTGTTCGCTCGAGCGAAGCCTTTGATTTTGGAAGCTCGCTCGAGCGAAGGAAGGCTCGCTCGAGCGAGACCTCTGTTTTCAGCAACTTTTGAAAAATGCCTTCCAACTGTATTTTTGCATCCTCATCCCATCCTAGGCATTCTTAGGCCTAGTTTAAGGCATCTTAATGAGGATTTAGACATAGAACCACACCGAGGGAATTTAGGGATTTGATTATCATCCTTCCGACTGTGAACTTAGTGTGTGTGTTCTATTTGTTTACTGTATAGGGTTGGCTCTTGGGGACGCGCTCTAACTGCTATTAGCCCAATCTCAGTGAGTAAAAGATTGTGTAAAGATATGTTCAAATGATTACATTTTGAATACTGAATTGAACTGTTTATTGAATTGATATTGTCTACTGAATGAATGTATGTCCTGTATTTCGAACTGTATTGTGGCATCCTTAGTACCCACTGATATTGACTGTTACAGAGCTCTGTCGGTTTCCTTGTGGAACCACACTGATTGATGGCCATCATTATTGTTGGGTCTGTTAAGGCCCGGTCCTTTGGACCTACTGTTCATAGGCTAATGGATGTACCACATATGACTGATTGATTGAAATACTGATTGACTGAAATACTGAAATATTGAAATACTGTATAATGAATTGATTTCATTACTGTAAGGACATTCATTCATAACCTCTTTACACATTATGTTATTCACTGGGCTTTAGCTCACTGTTTATATATATATGTAGGTTCTCAGCAGCCAGACCGAAGCTAGGAGCGTGCGTCAGTCCCCAGTTTTGTCAGCCAACCTGTGTGCCTCAATGAGAGGTTCCGATTTTGCCATGCCATGGCTTTGGGGTTTTATTTTCCTCTGTTTGTCTCATGTACTGTTTTGGGACCACTGTATAGACTGTCTACTGTTATACCGCACTGTTGCCTAGGGATGCGATCCCTGTACTGAATGTTTGTAAATGATTGTACAGACTGTACCGTTTTGAACTGTATAAATGCATGTATGAATGAAAAATGTTTTGGCATACAGATTTTCACAGCTCAATGGACACTAGTTTTATACTCTATTGGCTTCCGCCAGTTACAGACTGTCTTCTTGTACTCATCGTTTCAGAGGCCTTCAAGAATCTCGGATTCTTGGCGATTCTGATGCTAAACCCATAGGGCCGGGTTTGGGTCGTGAAACTCAATTTACATGTTCGTATATTTATGGGTCACTTTCTTTGGGGTTTAATTTAATTACTGCGTTGATTGATTGATTTGGAATGGACAATGAATGAAAATTAATCGATAAATCACACTTTGTATATGGAAAATTCTATTTCCACACACCTATTTATCTCAGTGCACATCATTTTTCAATGAACACACTTATTAATTTAGTTTTTGGTTATTCTTCTCACTCTATACATTTCATCTTCTAATTATATCCTAACTCATATCCTTGTACACACACCATTTGAACCCTTCTTCCACACACCTTTACTCCTTTTCACCCATTTCAACATAATTATGAACGATGGTTTAAAATTAGAGATTACCTAGATGGGTTGTTTCAATTAAGAAGTAGATTTTTCCAGAAAAATGAGAAGAAAAATTGAAGGGTTTAATGATATTTACAGGATTTAATGAAACTCACATTATTTTCACGAATCACATAGCTGCCATTGAATATGAATATACCTCGTTACACTTGTTAAGTACACAAAGCGATGTCGCTTTTGTTTTTCATCACGTATTAAAAACTACACAATCTATTCACCGACAAGTGTTCTAAGAACTAGTTGTGTAAGTCAAGTTACATTGCTTATACCTGTCAAAATTGGTGAACTTCCAAACAAGCCAAATAGCAGCATTACTTCGCTAGCAAAGGATCTTCTAAAATCATGTTGGAATGAAAATGTTTAGATGGATCGGTGGCAAGGATTCCATGCCCATGTTTATACATACCAACAGTGGTACCAGAAGAAATGACAAACAATGGAGAAATTAGGATTTAGTGTTTTTTTTAAAAAAGAATTTAAAAGATATATATTGAGATTTTATTTTATTTTTTTTTAAAAAGATGTGTACAAAAAAAAATTTGATATAATATTATGAGTGTGTTTTGATGTTCATTATGGTAATTTTACTTTAGGTTATAATTATTATTAAAATAATATTTCATTATGTATGTGCATAGAGATAAGTAAGTGCGTGTAAATAGAATTTCTCTTCGTATCTGTTAGAAATTGGGCGCCCATATGGCATGACCCTTTGAACCTTTTGAACCTTATCCATGTAAGTTTGAATTTGAATTCAAAACTTACTTGGATAACCACTCAGGATATCCATATCTATCATATCAACTGATATGGATAGATGAGATATTATCCAACATATCTGATATAATATGGGATATGGGTGATTAAGAGAAAAATAACGTATGTCGTATGTTTTACCCATATACTGACTCTCTCCCAAAATACAACGATCAAGAGCCATTTTGCACTGTGACTTGTGTGGGTGATATTCATTCTGTAATATCACTCCATTGCTGGATTGATTGATCAGATTCAGGAAGCATGTGATTTACCCACGAGATCCTTCAATTCAGACTCTGCAGAAAAAGGTAAGACCATATTTTTCATCCGCTGCGTTTATACTTTGATTTACATTGGTATTAGAGCATGAATGGGTATTTTCGTGTTTTCTCTAATCATGTGTATATTTTATATATATATATGTACACATTATATACATGAATGTTTATAAAGGAGGAAAATTTCAACTCCCATTAGATCGAGAGTGTGGTACACCTCATTTTTATGTTCATTAAATGTGATTTTTGATGCCATAAATGTTTTTGTTGTGAAAAATGGAGTTCGGGAGTACCGAAATCGGACCAGAAAACACCATAGAAGGCGGCGCGTGTTCCTTACGCACCAGATGACGCCGCCAACAAGTGGCATGTGCCGCCACACGCTCACGCGGTTTACACGCTGTCACCCGCTGCGTCACTCGCTGCCGTCCGCGCCATGCACGCTGCCCGTCTACCGAGCCGATCTTCGGGCGTTCTTTGAAGTTAAGGCTCTGTTTGTTTTGTTTTTAATTCTGAATCGTGTTAAATGGTCATAATTAATTCGTTATAGCTTTGTTTTAAGCGTGGTTGGGACCATTAGACTCAGAATTAAATTTTCTATATTTTGTAAAAGTTTCAAAATTTTATGAAAAATAAAAAATATTTTTCCTGAAATAATAATTCATTATTTCTGCTTTAAATTGCATCTGGTGTTGCATGATTAAGTTTCTGGGGCTGAATTTTTTATTGTAGACTATTATTGTAGTTTACTATTTACTGGTATGGTTATTGCATTTTACCAGATTCTGAAATATTTATTTCTAATTTTATGTGTGTTTATTAGTTATTTAAAATTTTAGAAAATTTCAGAATGATGTACATTCTGTTATGGCATAATTTGAATATTAAATACAACATATTATTTTTTTTTAGAGTTTCTAATATGTTGTAATTAGAATAGCATGATTAATTGTTATTTGTTTAAATTCCATTATTAATTGTGACATAGCATGAGTTGGTTGTGAATCTACATTATAATGCTATTGTATGGAATTAAAATTTTTTATCATGCTTTTAGACATGCCATAGTCAGTGGGAGGTTATTCGGTTGAGAGAAATCTTTATAGATTAACTCTCGAAAACCAATATTTTACGCATATATTAAATTAAATTTTAGATAATTGTCACCTGTGGCGCAAGAGATAATTACGAGCATAGTGGATTTTCGATCTTGCGACTTGTGTAATATTGTCACTATTTAATTTAGATTTTTGTGGCAAAATTATATTATGCTAATCAAATTAATCCCAATGCGAATTTCTCTCTAAATTGACTTAGCTTATGAAAGTTAATTGGTTGACCTAGACTTAGTAAAGATGTTCAAATGTGAACAATGTAATCCCATTCTTTAGATGAGCAAAAGTCTTGGAGACTTTAGGTCAAGCCTTAATAGAGCCAAAGTAAGGAAACATGACTCAAAGTCGCCGTGGTTTTGTTGCTTTATTTGGCATAATAAAAAAGTAATGTGTGCGCTATGGTTAGCGGCACGCTACATAGTTTTGGTTGGTGAGTTTTGGAGTTATGAAATTAGTAAGCCCTCAATAGATCTGTATATGATCTTGACTATTGAGCTATGCGGATTGACTTTGTAATTTGACTTGTAAATAATGTTACATCATTGGATGAAGTAACATTCAACAGTCACGTTATCCAAGAAATGCGAGCTTAAATAAATTAGTCATTAAGTGTAAGACAAGTAGCTAGTATGAGCAAAGTTTTGCTCTCTACCCAATTATTGGGAGTGGATGGAGCAAAATTTCATGCACTATAATAGTGTGCGTTGAAATATCACGTGAAGTTAAAAGATTAGCACTTAGAAGCTGCAAAATCTATTAACACTATGTGAAAAGATTAGCGCTTAGAAGCTGCAAAATCTATTAATACTAAGTGAAAAGATTAGCGCTTAGAAGCTACAAAATCTATTAACACTAAGTGAAAAGATTAGCGCTTAGTGGTTGCAAAATCTATTAGCATTGCCAACTTGTCTAAGTTTGGACACTTACTGTTTCCACACTTGAGTGTGAGACATGAGGAGGGGCTTCTTTGTATGATTCCTTAGCTAGGCTAACGTTTTTTAATAACGTTTACCACTAAGCGCAAACGTTGTAGCATAATAATGAAAAGGTCAAGGCCGACAAGGTTGTTATGACTCTAAGAATTTGACGCATGGCTCGTGAGAGCATTGTGTTGAATTAGACTCTTTAGCCTAATTCGCGCTTAAGTTACTTCAGGAGCTGTCATAGTTGATAGCTTATTCTCTCCTTCTTGTGGATAGTAGAATTAATTGCAAGTAATTATGAAGCGAGAAATAGATATGGCAAGAGGAATATCGTCATCTTTCAACTAGATGCAGTAAAATGTATGGAGAATAAAATTGACTTGAAAGTGCAGGGGATTAGCACTTACTAGTTAAATTTGCGACTTAGGCGCACTTGATATCTCCATGACATCCTTTTATGATCTAGTGAATATGAATTAGTCGTGAGTCATTACCTAGTTGGGCCTAAACCTTTAAAACTTGTCTTCGAGAACTCACACATTAAGATGATTGGAATTAGTTTATGACATTGGTCATGAACCAGTGGCTTATTATACTTAATCGCATTAATGAGATGATGGCACAATGGTTTGAGTAGGCCTTCTCGGGCCCACTCGCTTATGACATCCTGCCTTCATGTGAATGTGTAACTTTGTTCGCAATGGGTGCGCACAAGTAAGTAAGAAAGCCGTAGAAGGTCATTTGTTGTGGCGCATTTAGTCCACTATGATATTTGTGACTAGATATGTGTAAGGGTATGATAGCTAAGCCTCAATCTCGACATATTTATAGATTACGATACGCATCTGAGTCAAGATTATTTGATCTCCCATAAGTCAAAAGTTTTTGAGATGATTTTTGACATTGCACATGTGAGGTTGAGATCAATTAGATAACAGCTTTCGTGCTTTTAGTTTTGACCAAGGTGGCGAGTATCTATTTGAGTTATTTTAGAAAAAACTCTGTGAAGAGAAATGGATGCTTAGAAAATTGATTATTCCTAGTACTCAACAACACAATGGTGTAGTAGAGATAAGGAATTAAATATTGTTAATGTTAGGTGGATGATAGCGCAAAATGTTTCCCAATTGGGAATTGCACTTTAGTTTGTTGCCTATATCCCTAACTAAGTGCCCTTCATATCAGATTTTATACTCCATTTAAGTAATAGGTTAGCTGAGAGCCATTTGTGGGCGAACTGTAACCATCAAAGCAGCTTATCCTTATTTTACTTCTCATAAGGTTGCGAAGTTAAGACTCAGGGTTCTATAGCGCATTATTGTATGCTGTCTTGTAAACACATAGAGTTATGTGGCGCATTATTGTATGCTGTCATGTAAACCCTCTGGGTCATGTGCATATAGGTAAGCAGCTTTGCGGTAGTGTAACTAAGCCGCATAAAGTTTTCTTAGTAAAGGTGATGTAATGACCCGACCCTCGTCCATGTTTTTGATATATTTTCAGCCCTTGTTTTGTGCTTTTAAAATGCTTGCTGTAAAATTCCATGGAAAATTACGGTTAAGAAAATGAAATCCATGTTTATGAATGCCTATCTGTTGCCTAAGGAAATTATCTGTTACCATTAACACGTTTGAATTAGGAATTGGGAGCCTTAATGGCTTAATTATCTGAAATTGATTATATATCTGTGACCAGTATAATTTTTAGGTAATTTTAAGCATGTTCGCGAAATTTTAATTTTGGACTGATTAAACGATTAAATTTTGTCTTATATGTCATTAGTTATGAATGAATATAAATATATATATATGTCTATGAAAAGCCTCAAACTTAGAAATTCCATACATTCTCTGGGAGAAAAGGCAGAGAGGTCAAGAACAAGAGAGAATAGAAAGAATTGAAGCCAAGTAAGTTGAATTTCTCTAACCTAATCCTCTTTCTCAATTTGAAATAGGAAGCCCTTGATGTTGCATGAAGTTTTGGATGTATGTGTGGTAAAGACTTGGAAGAATAACCTCATTATTTATGGAGTTTGGACTCAATTCAAGTTATTTATGAGAGCACCATCTTGTTTCCTTGCTTATCAAATTGATATTCATGTTTATGTTATGTTTTTGGCATACCTATGTTAAGTGTGTGAAGTTAGGAGCCTCAAGGAAGAATTTATATTGTTGAACTTCAACTTTTGTTCTAATCAATTGAGTGATGATCAAGGGCTTAATTCAATTCAAATTAGATTAAATTATGATGTTGTACTTTTAATTTGCATGCTTATGAAACATGATTTAGCATTTAAAAGTTTCAATTTAGGGCCTTTTAAACACTCTCAAAAGAACCAAATTTTGTAGCAAATTTCGAGAGTCATGGCCGCCGCGTCACGAGAGCCAATCGCCGCGACGTCTTGGGGTTGTGGCAGACGCGGGAGAGAAGAGCCATTTTTGGGATTTCATTCTCCCTAAAAAGCACGTGCGGGAGCATTTTACCGTACGTGCGGGGGAAGTTTGCCGCACGTGCGGGGCTCACAGCCGCACGTGCGGTCCATGCTGAAAAATCTGGATCGCTCCGTTTTGCGTGTAGAACTCTCTAATATTGCCGGAATGTGTATTTGATGTCTTTTTGATATGTATTAATTCATTCGAAATGAAGCGAAATGAAATGTAATTTGATGTGAAAAATAAACTAAAGTGTGAGTTTTGAATGTGTGCAGGGCACACTACAGGCGGAACAAACACGTCATCCCAACACTGTGAGTAGTAATACTTATGTAAATGTTATGCACTTATGTCGATATTTTGAGGCAAGTAAGGCAACTATGTTAATGTTTTCAAGCATGTTATGTATCTTTATTACTATTTAAGGTATGTTAAAAGTATGTAAAGGAAAGAAACTTTCCAAGGGCTTTAATGCCAACATGTTTACAAGGGCTTTACGCCACTTTCAAGGGCCATAGTGCCAACATGTGTACAAGGGCTTCATGCCACTTTTAAGGGCTTTAATGCCAACAAGTTTCAAGGGCCATAGTGCCAACGTGTTTACAAGGGCTTCATGCCACTTTCAAGGGCTTTAATGCCAACAAGTTTCAAGGGCCATAGTGCCAACATGTTTACAAGAGTGTTATGCCACATGTCCCAAGGGCTTCGTGCCACCATTTTCAAGGGCTTATAGCCACCAAGTTATGTTACACGATTAGGCCTAAGGCCATTATGTACGTAATACAGAATCAAACTAATGTATTGATATGTAATCTGTTCAAGTTAAGTAATGTTTTATTTATGTATTACTATTCACTGAGCCCGTCTCACTCTCAGTTTTGTCTGTTTCTGTAGGTCACCCACCAGGTGGTCAATCCTAGCTCAAGATACCACTTCCTTTGATCAACCTTTACGTATCCAGGCACTATACCAAGCTACTTATTTTTGGTGAACTGTAAAGATATTAGTTTACTTATTGAGTGCCATCTAAGGTTGTTATACATAACTCTCATGTTGTTTTGTATACGCCCAATCATTGGGCTGGGACTGTATATGTATGTGTATGTAACCGTTATTCAGGGATTTAGTTTTTAACTTTGTCCGTTTTTGATGAAGTATATGATGTATGAGATCCTGGCATATTAGAAATAGCTCAATGGTATATGTTGTATCTATGTTATGTTCGTGTTTTATGCTTCCGATAAGGCCCCATAGGTTTATACATCAGGTTACATGTCCATTTATGAATAGGTCATGCCCAAACTTTTAGGGGCAAGTTTGGGGCGTGACAAGTGGTATCAGAGCACGAGTTGCTATCTCACACACGGATCCATTGAGCTGTAGGGTGTTTAGAAAAGATTTAGGTATCATGCATGACATCCTAAAAGTATAAGACAAGTTCGATGGCAACATTACGTGTACTCTGATAATGCTAACCATATTAAACTGTGTCTATCATATATAATTGCCTGTTGTGTAGATCATGGTGAGAACAAGGACAGAAGATGTGGAAGATGCTACCTCAGCACGGCTTGATAGGATGGAGAGGATGATTATGGAAATGGCGGAGACTCTACGTCAACAACAGCAACAGCCGCAACAACAACCGCCACCGCAACCGGTACCTCCACCAGTAGTACCAGAGTTCTATGCTGAAGATCGAACTATTACTCTCACTAAGGAGTTTAAAAAGATGAAACCACCATCTTTCAAAGGTGGAATAGAATCGATGAAAGCAGAGGCCTGGGTGTTGGGCATAGAGAAATTATTTGAAGTTTTCCCTTGTACCGAAGCTCAAAAAGTGCAATTGGCTGCCTTTACCCTTGAAGATGAAGTACGCAGATGGTGGATGCTTACGAGAACAATCCATCCAGGGCTAACATGGGACAGATTTCTGGAGCTGTTTTATGATAAATACTTTCCTCAAAGCATGCGGGATAAAAAGGTGACTGAATTTGAAACTCTCAGACAAGGGAACAAGACTGTTGCTGAATATAAGGCCCAATTTGCGGAGCTAGCCCGGTTTGCACCGCATATGGTGGATACGGACTATAAAAAGGCACGAAAATTTGAAGGGGGATTACGAGGAGCAATTTTGGATCAAGTCAATATGTTAAAGTTGCCTACTTATGTAGATGTGCTGGAGAGGGCTGTTATAGCTGAGGGAAACCTTGCTGCTCAGAACCGGATTTCCGAGTGGAAAGGAAAAAGGCAAAACAATCAATGGTCAAAGGGAGCGACTACTCCACCAAACAAGAAACAAAACTCAGGGACTTCAAATACTTCTGCTCCTAACCAGGGTACGATTCCTGTTTGTTCGGAATGTGGGAAGAGGTATCGTGGGATATGCCAATGGAAGTCTGGAGCCTGTTATCAGTGTGGCAAAACGGGTCATTTAATAAAGGACTGCCCCCAAAGGAATCAACGAAATGGCAACAGGGCTGCTACTAGTTCAGTGGGGTCTACACCAACTACTAACACCAAGGCACCGGTCAAACCTAACAACGATAAAGACACAGCGAGACAAGGTAGAGTGTTTGCATTGGTCCCAGGAGATGTGCAGAATGCAGCAACAGTGGTGTCAGGTACATTTATGGTTCATGGTCATTCTGCTTCTGTTTTATTTGATTCCGGCTCTACTCATTCCTACGTGTCAAAATTGTGTGCACAAAACTTAGATAAAACTGAGGAAAAACTGTCTTATATGTTGTGTGTGTCTTCACCTTTGGGAGACTCTATGCTTTGTACTTCAGTTTATCTTGGTTGTGAACTTGAACTTGGGGATATCCGGGTATATGCCAATCTAGTACCACTCGATATGACCTATTTTGATATCATTCTAAGAATGGATTGGTTAGGTGAGTATGGTGCAACTATAGATTGTTTGACTAAATAGATTAGTTTCCACCCTCCGGGTCAATCAGAGTCTATGGTACAGGGGCAGGAAGTGACTTCTCCACCTTACTTGATTTCTGCGGCAAAGGCGTGTAAATTAATTCAGAAAGGGTGTCAGGGATATTTCTGCAGTGTTTTGGAGGGGCAAGTGGTGAATGAGAGTACCGATAGAATTCCAGTTGTTTGCGAGTTTCCGGATGTCTTTCCTGAGGAATTGCCAGGGCAGTTGATAGACCGTGAAATTGGGTTTACCATTGACGTAGCACCGGGAACTCAACCCATTTCGAAGACTCCGTATAGAATGTCACCAACTGAGATGAAGGAACTAAAAATCCAGTTGCAAGATTTATTGGACAAGGGATTCATCCGTCCAAGTGTGTCTCCGTGGGTGCGCCAGTTTTGTTTGTAAAGAAGAAGGATGGAACACTTCGGCTTTGTATCGATTACAGGGAACTTAATAAAGTCACAATCAAGAACAAGTATCCATTACCAAGAATTGATGATCTATTTGATCAGCTTCAGGGGGCACAAGTCTTTTCCAAAATTGATCTACGGTCTGGATACCATCAATTAAAAGTCAAGGCAGAGGATGTTGAGAAGACAGCCTTTCGAACCCGCTATGGTCATTTTGGGTTTTTGGTTATGCCCTTCGGAGTCACTAACACGCCAGCAGCTTTTATGGATTTGATGAACCGTATTTTTAAGCCCCACTTGGATGAATTCGTAGTGGTCTTTGTTGATGATATTCTTATCTATTCGAAGAATGCAGAAGCTCACGAGAATCATCTTCGTTTGATCCTTCAAACCCTCCGGGAAAAGAAATTGTATGCAAAGCTGAAGAAATGTGAATTCTGGCTACTAGAGGTGGCATTTCTGAGGCATATCATCACAAAGGAAGGAGTTTCTGTTGACCCACACAAGATTGAGGCAATTATAAATTGGCCAACTCCTACTAATGTGACTGAGGTGCGTAGTTTTATGGGGTTAGCTGGCTATTATAGGAGATTTGTCCGAGATTTTTCCAAAATTGCTGTGCCACTTACACAACTGACTCGGAAGGGAGTTGCATTTGAATGGTCAGAGGAGCGGGAATCTGCTTTTTAGGAATTGAAGACAAAGTTGACCACAGCACCAGTTTTGGCCTTGCCATCCGGTACGGAAGGATTTATAATTTACAGCGATGCTTCACACAAAGGGCTGGGATGTGTACTTATGCAAAAGGGAAGAGTCATCGCTTATGCTTCTCGGCAGCTGAAACCCCACGAGAAGAATTATCCCACGCATGATTTGGAGTTAGCAGCAGTAGTCTTTGCTTTGAAGATATGGAGACATTATTTGTATGGCACTACCTGTGAAGTTTATACTGACCACAAGAGTCTTAAGTACCTTTTCACTCAAAAAGAGTTGAATATGCAGCAGCGACGGTGGTTGGAACTTCTTAAGGATTACGATTTGCAAATTCATTACCATCCTGGTAAAGCCAACACAGTTGTAGATGCGCTCAGTTGAAAAAATATGGGGACTTTGGCAAGTTTAATTACAGGGCAAAAGGAATTAGCGATTGAATTAGGTAAGATGGAATTAGACTTTGTACTACATAGACAGGAAGCTTTAATGGCAGCGATGATGGCCCAACCAACCTTACTTGAGGAAATTAAGTTGCATCAGATAGAAGATGGAGCTCTAAAGCAGATATGTGATGAATTAGGAACAAAACCAAGACCGGGATTCAGTTTGGTCGATTCAGTGCTCAGATTTCAAAACCGAATATGTGTCCCTAATGTTTTAAACCTTAAACAAAAACTGATGGAAGACGCACATACCTCAAGGTTCTCAATGCATCCAGGGAGTACCAAAATGTACCGAGATTTAAGGAAAAATTTTTGGTGGCCAAGTATGAAGAAGGAAGTCGCGGAGTTTGTTTCTAAGTGTTTGCAATGCCAGCAAGTAAAGGCGGAGCATCAAAGACCTGCCAGTTTATTGCAACCTCTTTCCATCCCGGAATGGAAATGGGAACATTTGACCATGGATTTTGTTGTGGGATTACCACGGACTCCTCGGGGTATGAATTCAATATGGGTTATTGTGGATCGGTTGACTAAGTCTGCTCATTTCTTACCAGTAAAAACTCAATATAATGCAGATAAACTAGCGGTACTCTATGTGAATGAAATTGTGAGACTTCATGGTGTTCCGGTCTCAATTGTGTCAGATAGGGATCCTAAGTTTGTTTCTAGATTCTGGTAGAGTTTATAAGAAGCAATGGGTACAGAATTAAAGTTTAGCACGGCTTTCCACCTTCAGACCGACGGTCAGTCCGAGAGATCGATTCAAACCCTAGAAGATATGCTCCGAATGTGTGTGCTGAATTTTCAAGAAAGTTGGGAAACTCACCTGCCGTTGATAGAGTTTGCATACAATAATAGCTACCACTCGAGTATAGACATGGCACCTTATGAAGCTTTGTATGGAAGACCATGTCGTTCTCCTGTATGTTGGGCTGAAGTTGGAGATAAATCCTTACTAGGGCCTGAAATTGTTCGGTTGACAACTGAAAAAGTTTAAGTTATTCGGCAAAGATTGAAAACTGCTCAAAGTAGACAGAAGAGTTATGCAGACAACCGACGGAGGGATTTGGAATTTGAAGTTAACAGTCACGTTTTTGTCAAAGTCACTCCGATAAAAGAACACTCAAGATTCGGAAAGAAGGGTAAGTTGACACCCCGATATGTCGGTCTCTTTCAGATTCTGGAGAGAGTGGGTCCGGTAGCTTACCGAGTTGCCCTTCCGCCACATATGAGTCAAGTGCATAACGTGTTTCATGTCTCTATGCTTCACGGATACCTTCCGGATCCGTCACATGTTATTGATTATCATCAGATTGAGTTAGATGACAAGTTGATTTACGAAGAAAAACCAATTCGCATTTTGGACCGACAAGTAAAACAATTACGAAACCGTGAGATCCCAATGGTAAAAGTTGAATGGCAAGAACATTACGGAACTGATGCAACGTGGGAAAGAGATGAGGAAATGCAACACCAATACCCACACCTATTTCAATCCTAAGGTAACACAAGTTTGGAGGACCAAACTTATTTAAGGGGGGGAGAGTGTAATGACCCGACCCTCGTCCATGTTTTTGATATATTTTTAGCCCTTGTTTTGTGCTTTTAAAATGCTTGCTGTAAAATTCCATGGAAAATTACGGTTAAGAAAATGAAATCCATGTTTATGAATGCCTATCTGTTGCGTAAGGAAACTATCTGTTACCATTAACACGTTTGAATTAGGAATTGAGAGCCTTAATGGCTTAATTATCTGAAATTGATTATATATCTGTAACCAGCATAATTTTTAGGTAATTTTAAGCATGTTCGCGAAATTTTAATTTTGGACTGATTAAACAATTAAATTTTGTCTTATATGTCATTAGTTATGAATGAATATATATATATATATATGTCTATGAAAAGCCTCAAACTTAGAAATTCCATACATTCTCTGGGAGAAAAGGAAGAGAGGTCAAGAACAAGAGAGAATAGAAAGAATTGAAGCCAAGTAAGTTGAATTTCTCTAACCTAATCCTCTTCCTCAATTTGAAATAGGAAGCCCTTGATGTTGCATGAAGTTTTGGATGTGTGTGTGGTAAAGACTTGGAAGAATAACCTTATTATTTATGGAGTTTGGACTCAATTCAAGTTATTTATGAGAGCACCATCTTGTTTCCTTGCTTATCAAATTGATATTCATGTTTATGTTATGTTTTTGGCATACCTATGTTAAGTGTGTGAAGTTAGGAGCCTCAAGGAAGAATTTATATTGTTGAATTTCAACTTTTGTTCTAATCAATTGAGTGATGATCAAGGGCTTAATTCAATTCAAATTAGATTAAATTATGATGTTGTACTTTTAATTTGCATGCTTTTGAAACATGATTTAGCATTTAAAAGTTTCAATTTAGGGCCTTTTAAACACTCCAAAAAGAACCAAATTTTGTAGCAAATTTCGGCCTGGAGGTGCAGAATCGCCGCACGTGCAAGAGTCATGGCCGCACGTGCGGGAGCCAATCGCCGCACGTGCAGGGGTTGTGGCCACACGTGCGGGAGAAGAGCCATTTTTGGGATTTCATTCTGCCTAAAAAGCACGTACGGGAGCATTTTGCCGCACGTGCGGGGCTCATAGCCGCATGTGCGGCCCATGCTGAAAAATCCGGATTGCTCCGTTTTACGTGTAGAACTCTCTAATATTGCCGGAATGTGTATTTGATGTCTTTTTGATATATATTAATTCATTCGAAATGAAGCGAAATGAAATGTAATTTGATGTGAAAAATAAACTAAAGTGTGAGTTTTGAATGTGTGCAGGGCACACTACGGGCGGAACAAACACGTCATCCCAACACTGTGAGTAGTAGTACTTATGTAAATGTTATGCACTTATGTCGATATTTTGAGGCAAGTAAGGCAACTATGTTAATGTTTTCAAGCATGTTATGTATCTTTATTACTATTTAAGGTATGTTAAAAGTATGTAAAGGAAAGAAACTTTCCAAGGGCTTTAATGCCAACATGTTTACAAGGGCTTTACGCCACTTTCAAGGGCCATAGTGCCAACATATTTACAAGGGCTTTATGCCACTTTCAAGGGCTTTAATGCCAACAAGTTTCAAGGGCCATAGTGCCAACATGTTTACAAGAGTGTTATGCCACATGTCCCAAGGGCTTCGTGCCACCATTTTCAAGGGCTTATAGCCACCAAGTTATGTTACACGATTAGGCCTAAGGCCATTATGTACGTAATACAGAATCAGACTAATGTATTGATATGTAATCTGTTCAAGTTAAGTAATGTTTTATTTATGTATTACTATTCACTGAGCCCGTCTCACTCTCAGTTTTGTCTGTTTCTGTAGGTCACCCACCAGGTGGTCAATCCTAGCTCAGGATACCGCTTCCTTTGATCAACCTTTACGTATCCAGGCACTATACCAAGCTGCTTATTTTTGGTGAACTGTAAAGATATTAGTTTACTTATTAAGTGCCATCTAAGGTTGTTATACATAACTCTCATGTTGTTTTGTATACGCCCAATCATTGGGCTGGGACTGTACATGTATGTGTATGTAACCGTTATTCAGGGATTTAGTTTTTAACTTTGTCCGTTTTTGATGAAGTATATGATGTTTGAGATCCTGGCATATTAGAAATAGCTCAATGGTATATGTTGTATCTATGTTATGTTCGTGTTTTATGCTTCCGATAAGGCCCCATAGGTTTATACATCAGGTTACATGTCCATTTATGAATAGGTCATGCCCAAACTTTTAGAGGCAGGTTTGGGGCGTGACAGGTGACGTGAATAGAGTTTTGGAACTCTATAAGATAGAGAATTCTAAGCATAGCGCTTTCTGTAGCCTAGTTGAGAATGGAAAGAAATTTCCAATATCCTAGGGACAGTGGGAGCAATAGGCCTAATGGATTAATCCATTAGAGAAGAATACTCTACATTCTTAGTTGCGTGGTAGCGAATGTGAAAATTTTCCACGTCATCACTGGGTGATTGAGAGGGAAACATTCATGATTGCTCCGCCAGATGATAAAGAGCCTAGGATAATGCCAAAGGCTCTAGTCCCATGTTTTTAGGAAGTGGATCAATGTTGCGCAGTTTAAGACAAAGTCTTTGAGGATTAACTATTTCTAGAATTTGGTTGACTTTCCATTATGACGCGAAACTGTTCTAAAGTTATGCGTAATTTGGATAGTCATTGTTGAGGCATAAAGCTCGCTAGATATCGAAAAGTCGTACCATTGAGGAAAGTGTAGACCATGAGAAAACTTCCTCCTGGGGAGTGAGGTTATTTTGACTTAGGCTATGATTGACATAAGTTCGGAATATTGATTTGTGGACATTGTGACCCAACTTTCTCATTAGAGAATTGGATAAGTAGATCCATAGGGATTTACCTTCTGCTTTTATGGTGAAAAGTTAGGAGCGCAAAAAGGTTGCTAGTTCCAATAAATCTTTTACAGCCTAAAATAGTTATCCAAAATAGTGGTTCTTAGATTTCATCAAGCCATGATAGGCCAACGATGATCGATGAAGACCACTGAGGCACGATTAATGGTCTAAAAGAAGTTTTTTCTTTACTTAGTCATTATGAGCCAGGAATTTATAAGGTTGTCGCCACCTAGGGTGGGCAGTCCTCTATTTTAGTTTTGATGGACATGGGTGATGTAATTTATATGCTCGGATGTACGATCCTTAGGGATTGTTTTGGGAAAATTCTCTATTTGTCTTCGATGACTTACATAAGGAATATCCTAGAATGATTCTAGATGCAAAATTGCAAACCCATTGACTTACCTATCGGTAAAAGCCAGAGCCTTAGCTATTGAGTGTATCCTCGTATTGTCTTTGGGAGAAACAGATGACCTATATTCCTTAATCTTTTCTTTGTTGTGGGACCTAAAATATGCTTTGTGGGCGTATTCGGCATGATAAGTGTTATCTTTGGTAAATGCTCAACTGAGTTGTTTAGACATTGACCTTCTTCATTAGACTGTGGATAGAATGCTTTACTAGTAGTATATTAATTTGCTCCTTGTAAGATTCTATGTGCTAGTTAGGCTCATATGCACTAGTTGGGCGCATCAAGAATGAACGCAAATTGGTCACCAAAATATCTTTAGGGAGGTTATTGCGCAAGAGGTAGTGATCTTAAATCACTTCATGTGAGGCGCACATGGTGGATTCCGTTGTATATACTTATCGCAAGAGGTGCTGATAAGGCTTTGTAACAACGCCCGCGGGGGACCTCGCCACAGCTCGGACTCGATTTTTGTTGCGGTTCTAAATCTCGAACCAAAGAGTCCAAATCCGGCAAATCGTTTTGAAGGAAACAGATTTTTTGAAAGAAGTGCCAAACATGGACTGCTTTGCGGATAATGTCGCCACCTAAATATTTTAAAATGGGAAATTTAGAAACCCCGACTCGGCCGAAAGGCCACGGTCCGTCATCACCAAAGTTGGCTCGGGAACTTAGGTACGATTAGGGAAGGTCACATCGTGAGCACCTCTCGCCGGCCAAAGACCGCCTCTACTAACCATGATATCTGATTTTGAAAACATTGTATGCTCATATAGAGGTTATTAGCCTAGGTTACTATGTGATGCTCGCAAAGAAAACAAGTATAGATGGCCGGCCGTCAATTGGAACTAAACATCTCATGTTTGTTTGTGAAAGGTGGTTTGCTACCCGCAGTAGGCTTAAAATCTGATTTTGCCACAATCTAGTGGGCTTAACAAACAATCGATGAATTGCTCCAATTCAAATAACCCAACCTCCACCCACAGGCATTCAAGGCAGTTTATATCACATAGGCATTTAGCCTCATGGCAAGCATGCTATCATGGCAACACCCACACGCATGCAAGGATGCTAAAGCATAAAACTTACCTAGTACTCCAAGCCAAAAGAAAGCTTATTAGAAATCATGCATGATCCTAAAATATACGTAATGCCTAATGCAACACATGCAAAAATGTAACTATAGCAAGCTCGGCTATTCTAGAGATGGCATATGAAATGCAACGGCTAACACGTATTCGACTTAGAATTGAAATACAAATGCAGTTTGTATGATGCGCCGAGCCCGATGCATGCAATCTGATGAATGATGCAAACATCTTTGTCATGTCAGATGCTAATTGAAATATGCCCTATATCTAACCATTCAAAGCGGGTAAATAAAAAGGAGAAAGAAATGGGGGTTGGAAGATATACATCACACTCACACACCCTTATTACATTTATGCTCTCGCGCAGAGGGTCCGAATAAATAAATACACAAATTCAATAAAAGAATATACATCGGAAATAAATATACAAATTCTAATTAATTAACAAGTTAATTACAAATGAATTAAATCGGCGTGCAAGCCGTGGACCGCCTCGCTTCGATAGATGATGTATCCGGATCGCTGGCGGAAATCCTTCGAATGCCTGATTCGCCTCGCTTGCAATATTCCTAATTGCGCTACCGACTCAAAAGTTGCTAAACTCAATTTTGCCGCAACAGAGCAGAAAGAAGCACGCAAAGCAGTATTTCACAAATATATGCATGTCTCGATCCTCGCGCCACCAATCACGCATATCGATGCATGATGGCCGAGGAGCGATTTGCACAACTCAATATTGGGATGAATACACATGAATGCTACGAAAATGGGATGGGATGCCTGCGCCTACCGCACGCAAAACGAGGCGATCCGAAGATGAAAATCGGATAAAACCAAAGCCTCGAAGTGCGTGCCCACAAAGCGCAAACCGAGACGAAACCAAAATGGAGATCGATAATCGAGTGCCTCGAAATGCGTGCACCGCACGCAAACCGAGGCGATGATGTACGATGCAAAATCGGATAAAACCGGTTTTGAAATGCGTGCACACGGACACGCAAATCGAGACGATGATGTAATGAGAAAACAGATAAATGGCAGCCTCGGCGCGTGCCCACAAAGCGCAAATCGAGGCGATGATGAAAGAATGAAAATCGGATAAGGCAAGCCTCGGCGCGCGCCCACAGCGCCGCAAATCGAGGCGATGATGAAAGAATGAAAATCGGATAAAGTGCCTCGGGCGCGTGCCCACAGCGCCGCAAATCGAGGCGATGATGAAATGCAATGAAATGGCATACAGAATGCCGGATGGACTTACACCAACATGGGAGAGCCTCACATAGGAGGCCATCGGGTAAAAGTCGCCTCGAAACGCGCGCCATGACACGCAAATCGAGGCAATGGCATACAAGCATGAAAATGCGAATTGGGCTACGCCAACATGAGAGGGCCTCAACCACACTCACATAGGCTGCCGGAATGATAAAAGAGGTGCCTCGAAATCGTGCCCATTGGCACGCAAACCGAGGCAATGCAAAATGATACGAATGGCCCGGAAATGATATGCAAGCATGGTAATGGAATTTCAGCACCTAAATAAAGGGGAAAACAGCCCCGAAACAAATCGAAACGACACCCGAAGCATGCATTCATCCCGAAAGTACGAAATTAAGCCCCGAAATGGCCTATAGCCATGCTATACATGCAAAATATGATCATGGAAGCAAGAACAGTAGCAAGGCAGTCCCAAACATGGCATTTTTTCAGTAATAAACATGGCCAAAATGCAAGCATAGATATGGCAACAAAAGCTCGCAAGAATACGGTAAAAGAGAGGACTTTCAAAGCAAGTAGTATATAGAAAATTCAAATAGAAAAATTTTCTTCTACAACATGAAAGAGGGCCCAAAAATAAGCATATATGCAGAAGATGGCAGCCTCTAAATCATAAGACAAATATGCTAGAAATAGAAGGCAAAAATGAAGCCACAAGAGGGTATAACCTAAGACATGCAATCTATACACCAAATGACCAAACCTTATTCATGAAACATGTAAAGGGGGTCAAAATAAGACTAAAACCAGTAGGGGTCGAAGTCTTAAAACCAAACACAAATAGGTCAAAAATTGCATACAAAAGTGGCACACTTGATGAAATTTGAAGGAGGTGGTAGATACAAAGGCCAAATGAAGTTGAGCCTGTCTACAATGTTGTAGAGAGGCTCATTTTAAGCACAAAATCAGTAGGGGTCGGACCCCCAAAAACCAACACAAATAGGTCAATTTTAGCATGCAAAAATGTTACCAACTTGAAGAATATTGAAGGAACTAGTGTATACAAACACCAAATGAGGTTGAGCCCTTCTACAAAGTTGTAGAGGGGCTCATTTTTAGCACAAATGCAGTAGGGTCGGAGCCCCAATTCTCAATCAGTTAAAGTATAGAAATGGAACAAGATATTGCCCTAAAAGTTGACTTTGAGGACTTACCCTTGAAGACTTGTCTTTCATTGATTCTTGGCTCGATTTGTAGCTTCAACCTCTGAAATTCACCTTCTTGCTGCTGAAGTGATGGTAGGGATGGTGAGGCTAGGTGTTGATGAAGGAATGGCCTTGACACTTGAAGCTTTTTGGAGTTTAAAGCTATGAAAATGAGGAATTTGGTTAAGTGTTCTTGAGACCAAAATTTCTAACCTTGAAGAAGGAGGGAGGGCCTTCAAATAGGCAAGAAGATGGGGTGTAAAAGGAGGGAAAGCATCCAATCTTTCCTCCTGAAATGTCCCAGGATGAGGGAGACACTTTGAAGCAATTTGAATGAAGCAGTCTGGCCGGCCAGTAGTTTGTTTCAAGGTGGTAGGCCACCACCCACCATGGCCGGCCACCACCTCCTATGGCCGGCCACCACCTCAAAAAATCAACTTCAAAATTTCTCGCCGACCACCAAACAAGAGTGTCCTCCCATGTGTAGAATAAGGCCCTGTGGTCGAATTTGGCAACACCGAACCAGAGTCACAACATAGAGCTTGAAGGAGAGGCCCAAAATGAAAGGCACAATTTCGCCGACCACCATACCAAAGTGTCCTCCTAGATGTGTGCAACAAGGTTCCAAGGCCTAAATTGGCAACATTGAAGCGAGTCACAACATAGAGCTTGAAGGAGAGGCCCAAAAATGAAACTCACGGCCGCCGACCAAGAGTTGGTAGGGTCCTCCTGTGTCCCCTCATCACAGATATGTAACTTTGGTTGGAAGAAAATACCCCAAGGTGTTCAACATTGGCGGAAGTGAGCAAAACGGGCTCCGGAGGAGCTAAACCGTTATCTGGGATAATTGCTGGCCTCCCACCCCAAAGGATCTTCCCGATGTTGAAACAGAGGTACCGCCAAGTTTGAACAAAACTAATGAGAAATGAACGTTGGGGCCAAAACCGAGCAACCGGGATCCCGAAATGGTTTGTGCCGGAAGTGGTGTTCGGCAAATAAGTGGGTATCCGCGACCCAGTGTCCTCTGGAATGACAAAACAGAGGTACCGCCAAAAACCGGAGAAGATGGATGCGAAATGAATGCTCGGACCAAAACTTCGGTTTGGGGTCCCAAACCTGAGCACCGAAGTGGCATACGGCCACGGCGGGCATCGGGGCCCAGGTTCCTTGAAATGTTAAAACAGAGGTCTCCGCCAAAAACCGGAGAAAGCGGATGCGAAATGAATGCTCGGGGCCCAAATCACGCAGTCCGGGGTCCCGAAAATGGGTCGCCGGGCACCGGAAGTGGTGTTCGGCTGCGAAGTGGGCATCAGGGGCCCCAGTGTTCCTCGGAACATTAAAACAGAGGTCTCTGCCAAAAACCGGAGGAGTCGGAGATGGTTGGGAGGTCCCGAGCCGAGGCATACGGCCTGACGGCTCCGAAAACCGGGAACCGGGCTCCGAAACGGGCAAAATGACCTACGGCCACGAAAAGTAGCTCACGGCCACCGGGAGATAGTCTACAGGACCACTCCCTTCCCTCAGGAAAGAAAACAGAGAAAACCGAGTCTGGTTCGCAAACCGAGACAAGGTAGAGAAGAGGGTTCGGAAGTCCGGAGGCAGGGCGCACGGCCGCAACTCTGAGACTTCTGAACGAGCACAGTATGCAACATCACCGAGCGCTCAATCGGTGACGTCTGAGTCTTAAGGTCGGTCAAAAATGGGGTGTCTACAGTTGCCCCTCTTTGACAGAACTCGGGAGTCAAGGAGTGACGGGAGTGAATGTCAAAGCCCAGAGACGACCCATTTTTGACAAGGCCGAAGACTTAGACAATCATACAAGACAAATAGAGATATGTGTGCCCGCAGGCAGGGGGGGGCAAGAATGCAAATGATAGGCACGGAGCCAACTGATTGTGCAAGTGCAACGAGCTGTAATGAAGCAAGTATTGACAAATAGATGCAACAGTTTTAAGCAAGAATGCAAAGCAAACAACTACATTTCATGCGGTTAGGAATGCGGAGAATCATTCAATTCTCGTCGCGTCTCACACGGAGAAGATACGATACCTGCGCGATTCGTCCGGTCGAATGATCTGATGCACAAAATAGTGCGATACGCTAAATAGCGATTGATTTGAAATGCACAAGACAAGTCGTCAAAAAGCGCGATTGATTATCTGCACAAACAAGGCGATCGCCAAAATAGCGCGATCGATTTGAAATGCACAAAGCGGTCAAAAGCAATATGATCGATTTGAAATGCACAAGATGCGATTGAGGTCGCCAAAATAGCGCGATTGATAAATGCACAAAAGCGGCGACGCATAAACAATGGATCGATTTGAAATGCACAAGACAAGGCGATCATAAAACAATGCGATTGATTATCGCACAAAAGGCGATCGCATAAAGCAATACGATCGATTTGAAATGCACAAAGGCGCGATCGCAAAAAGCAATGCGATCGATTTGAAATGCACAAGACGGTCACGATTGAGGTGCGCAAAATAGCGATTGATAAACCGCACAAAAGCAGGCGATCATAAAATAGCGCGAATGATTTGAAATGCACAAGACAGTGCGATTGAGGTGCTCAAAATAGCGCAATTGATTAATCGCGACAAAAAAGGCGATCGCAAAACAAATGCGATCGATTTGAAATGCACAAGATAAAGGCGATACGCAAACAAATAGCGATTGATTATCTGACAAAATAAAGGCGATCGCAAAACAATGCGATCGATTTGAAATGCACAAAGGCGAAAACAAATAGCGATCGATTTGAAATGCACAAGACAGTGCGATTGAGGTGCGCAAAATAGCGCGATTGATAAACTGCACAAAACAGTGCGATGCGCAAAATAGCGCGAATGATTTGAAATGCACAAGACAGTGCGATTGAGGTGCTCAAAATAGCGCAATTGATTAACTGCACAAAACAGTGCGATACGCAAAACAGCGCGATCGATTTGAAATGCACTAACAAGTGCAGGTGAAGTGTGCATGACAATGCGAGTAATGAGCAAGGTGTGATTGATACACAAAGTGAGCAGAGTATGATAGATATACTAAAGGTGAACACAAAATGTGATAGATGCACTAAGTGAACGAGTATGATGGATATACTAAAGGTGCGTGATGGATACACAAAAGTGAGGACGTGTGTGATTGATACTCTAAAGCGAATAATCTCAAATGGAACTTCTTTGAATGAACCGTACATACAATATCGTGCATGACTAAGAAAGAAACTTGATAGGGACAATGCGTTACAATGCATGATGCTTAAGGAAAGCAATAAATGGACAAAGCGGCGCTTTAGAAAGCACCTCCTGAGGTGAGTGGCGATGAACCGCTCTACTCTTATGGGGATCTCCCCTCGTGCCCTTCGAACACTTACCTTCAACTCACAGTACAAAGGCTCTGGAATGCTGACAAGGGATATCATCTGTATGTAAGAGCTACGGCTGCTACTTGTCTTCCTGATCATATTCACAACTTTCCCTATTCTCCAACGGGGTGACAGACTAGGTTGGTTCAGTATCCAGAACTGAGGCGCATACACATGCTATCTCAATCTATGGGGCTGCCATACAGATTTCAAGCCGAGGACATGCCTCTGGGTATTTAAACCAGACTCTAGTCTCGGAAATCCCGAACCTTTGCGTTCTAGGCCACGGCCATTCGAACTCTAGTTTCCACCGTCGCAGTTGGTCTCCTAGGAACTCATCGCAAACACGGCCAAGACGCCTCTGGCAGGGAATGGTACTCAGGGAGAAACTTCCGACGCCATTACGCTTAAAGTAGACTTGATTTTGAGCTTGAGGTAGAGGCACACTCATACTTGAACATTGGCAAGACACGAAGAGGTACACACGGAATATAGTCTGGAACTTCTGAAGTTGGAACAAACTCGGATGCGACATTTTCCTCTTTGCTTTTGCTTTGCGACCAAACTCATAGCTTCAGATAGGTCCCGGTTCTACTATTCACACTTATCGGGGTGGACCACGAGGCTTTACGAAAGAACAAATTGCTTTTGCACAAAGGTGGAGAACGGCAAGACTCGGAACACAAAATGATTTTGTTTTTGAAATTGAGAGATGAGTTTTTCGACTGTGTATTGAGCCTACCAATCGAACACAAAGAAACGACTCAACAAGGAAATAAAAGGCACACAACCTAGACACATCGTGTAACACTCCAAACGACTCAAAACAAGAAACGAGATAAAACAAAAAGACACGACACTCTGACGTGCACAGGGTGCCTGTTTCACCGGGTAGTGTTTCCCACCCTTTCTCATTTGTGATTCTCACATCACTCGGCCCTCAAGCTCTGTTTTTCTGAAAAAGCCCTTTCCTCACTTTTCCTCTCATCGCACATCTCTCTATTCTTCAATCTCTCATTTTTTTAATCCCTCCCCTAGGTGGTTGATGGATAAACAGGAAGATGCGGGCTCATGCCCCTAGTATTCTGCTAGATTCTCTTTCTTGTTCACAACAGTGAGTTTCTCCCACAGAGGGACTGCGTTACAATTGGGTGTGCAGCGGATCCGCTGCTGACATCGATCGATGATGCCCTGCTGGGGAGTTTGGACATGGTTAGATTCAGATGAGGAATGGGAATATGTTGATCCATTCCAGGTTTGTGACTTGGCTTGATACGTTGGTCGGAGGATGAGAGAGCTTTTCGCCCTCTTGTGCCCTTGGTTGTGCCTTTCTTTGGGAGGTAGAGTGCCCTTCTTGGCAAGTATGTTGATAACGGGGAAAAAGACAGAGAACCTGACTCAAATGTGCCCCTAGTTCGTCATTTTGACCATTTTTTTTTTTATTTTGGTTTTCTCCTAAAAAAATTTGACCAAAATGAGAGTTAGATTAACATGCTTGTTCGATTTTTGATTTGAAATCATGCAAGTCAGGCTATGAGCACTGAAAATTTTCCTTTTTTGGGTCCAAGAAATGGCCTAGTTTTTGGAAAAGATGGAACAATTTTCGAGAAAATTAGCCAACCTCAGTAAAAATCCTCAAAAACTATTTTTGCAAATGGACACTTGCTCAACGAGCATGAAACCTACTCCTGAGATGCACAACCTCGGATCCAAAGGAAAATCGCCGTGCTTGAAGAGAATCGCATGGCAACGGAAAGTTGCCCTTGTTTGAGCATCACTGCGCATATTGAATGGCAACGGAAAGTTGCCCTTGTTTGGATAGCACCGCAAGATTGTAGTCACCCTCGAGCGATGATTGCAATCGAACTCTCGGATCTGAGAGAAGGCAAGGATGGTTAAAACCATTACATGGACACACTTGATTTTGAAGTGTTTATGGCTGGACTTCAGAATGAAGTTGCCTACGTATCCCAAACATGGGAATCAAGCCTTACGTAGTTCGGGGTTAAGGTACACTCGGTATTTAACCTCCTTTTTATGCTCTAACTTTTGCCAAGGTTTTCGACCTTGCGAGCTTTGTTCTTCTTTCTTTTTCATTCTTTTCTTTTCATTCCTTTTTTTCTTCTTTTCTTTTTTCTTTTTCATTTCTTTTTTTTGCTTTTCTTTTTTTTCTTCTTTTCGTGTATATATCTTTTCTTGCTCTAACTTTTGCCTGGGTCGCCCTTTCCGGGTTTTCGGCCCAGCGAGCCTCTCAAAGGGTAAAAATGTAACCAGTCCATGCCAAACGGTTCTGAGATTGAAGCCCTCTATATCCAGGAGAGTGGCTGTTGTATTGATTTGCAGAAAGATCCACCTTTGGCTCGTCGAGCACATCGGACATTTTTGCCCCTAGTTCGAGGGGTGCTTCTGATTTAGCCATAAGCTTCTTCCGATGAGGTCCGATCTTCTTGATCCGACTTTGGTGCCTCATGTTCGAGGGTCGCTTCAAATCTAGCCACAGCCTTACATTGTGGTTGACCGCTGAACATTAATGCCGTTCAAGGTTTGAAAGCTGGGGAGTCTCAGGTCGAGAGCGATCCTAAGCCGCACAATCTCAAGAGCGATTCCACACATGTCTTCGCAGAAAAGCAAAACATTTTTTGAAAGTTTTTAAGAAAGCGACAAATCGCTCGCGCTGAAGACAGTATAGGACCAGTCTGGATCAAAGCTAGGGTCCTTCTCAGTACTCACATTTACAAGCATGATCTCAATCATTAAGGGCTTAGCACGCCTCTCTTTCTCTCAATTTGATCAAAGTTTTGCAAATCCCCAGGAATTCCTTCCTCTTTGTTTTTCACCGCAGTGTTCAAAAAGTCTTGAAAAACACAGGACATTACAATGACTTCAAGGCACAAGAGAGGTGGAATGCACGCCATTTCATTCAAATCAGACAACTAGCACACGAAGCAAACGTGAGCGTGAAAAAACATTGTTTCATTCAAAATCTGTGGCATAACGCCTCGCGTAAATGCACTCGAACAAAGCAAAAAGACAAACACGAAACAAAATGGTGATGCCCTAGGTAACACCCCCGGACTCACCCGACTCTTATACAACAGGACTGACTCGACACAACAAGACTGACCCAAAATAAAAGAGACTGACTCAAAACTAAAGGACAGACTCAAAACAAAGTAGCAAAACTGACCCAATACCCAAGTCAGAAAGCACAAAAAACTGATATTCGCGAATGCTCAAAACAGTGCATGCCATCCACTACAGCTGGAGTAAACTGAGTGCCGCCCGCAGGTGATTCATCCCCCGATCACATAGTCACATTATCCCCCAAGTTCACTGACCCAGTGCCGATAGACTTTGCAGAGCTTGGCGGGAGGATGACCCCGTTGTCAAACAGATCTTGTATTTCGTGGCGAAGACGAAAGCAGTTGTCGGTAGTATGGCCAGTTTGCTGATGGTATGCGCAGTACTGGGTAGCATCATGTGTAGCCGGAAGAGGGTTCGGGAGAGGCCGAGGCTCAAGGGGTTTGAGATGGCCTTGTCTAACAAGGATTTGGAAAGCTTTGGACAAAGGCATGTGGAGGGCATGGAAGACCCTTTGACCTCGGGGTTGGTACTTAAAGGTTTGTGAATTTTTGCTGGACGCACCAACAGAGAGATTAAGTCTTGGCTGGTTTGCCGATCTCTTCCTAGTGCGAGATTGTTTCGATATAACCACTTCCCCAAGTTTTCCTTTGATCCAAAGCGCCTCAACTTGAGTGGTAAAAATGTCATCCAGTTTTTGCAACAAGCTGCGAGGACTTGCTCTTTGTTCGATCCCTCGGCTTTCAAAGCCTCAATACCAACGAAGATGCTCATGGGGATCAATGCACCGCCTTTGTTCTTTCCACTTGCTTCCACTTTGCCAGGATTGGCCTTCTCAGATGTAGCCCGCCCAAGCTGGGGAGAGCCTTTTGACAAGAAATTCCCAAGATGTGGTGTGGTCGATGATGGAGGCAAAACTCAAAGGTTAAATCACACGATTCTCTGAAGATCTTCAATCATCCTCATCACTCGAAGTAGTGGGTTCATGGGTTTGGAATGACCGGTCGGATGCACCCATCATGCATATGTCCATGCTTTCGGGATAAACACCTCGTAGATGGTAGATGGGGTGATGTATATCCGGGGTCATAAGTGGGTGGCGGTATGGATGAGATTGAGGTAGGTGGGAAATATTTGGTCATTGGGGCTCGGTGGAGCTATCGTCCGGGTTGTCGATGAGATTTTGGACCTCATGTGAAAGCAACGGTGCTATGACCGCTACTGTTGATGGTACATCTGATTTGGAGGGGTTATGTCCGGTGGGAGTGGGTTAGGAAGAGGTTGAGGATCGAGAGGTTTGAGATGCCCTCTTCCATTAGGACTTTAGTGCGCTAGTCGAGGCTCATATGGAGAGGGTGAAAGTTACCTGAGCGCCGGAGTCGGCTATTTTCGGGCATGGATCGGCAAAAGGGTTGGCAAAGGATCGTATTGATTTCAAGTTCGTTAAGAATAGTGCTACTCCGACATTGGTACTCCTTGAAATCACCCTCCTTGTCGGTTCACTTGTTGGGAATGATCCTTTGTTGAACGCATTCTCGACTGAACCCTCGGTTCATGCAAACTTTTGAAAGTGAATCTGGGAGCGACTATCAATTTCGCAACATATCATGCTCGAGGTTCCGCACCATCATCCGCACTTGATCCTCTCGGAAGGGCGGCGATCATCATCTGTCGCTTTTGCTCTCCATCTCGCAACAAATTTCACAAAAGACTCTGGGTTCTCGCGGTTGCTTCAAGCTCTTGGATGGTCATTTCAACTGGGTATTGTAGGAATATTGATCGACAAAGGCCTCGGCTAATTCTTCGATTTTGCTTCACTTTGTCCTCCAACCTAGTGTACCAAGTGGGCTACACCATGGTTCTTCCATCTGAGAGTTTTTGTGGCTTAGTCGGACCCATCGGCTTTAGGACATCCAAGAAAAGTCGGATATGTATCATTGGATCCCAGACCGAAACGGTCAATATATGGCATTTTGAATGGTCGGGGCTGTCTGACAGACTCGGTGTGCCCATCCTCAATGTCGGGAATGGAGTTAAGGCCATGTGCCCTTTTGAATTGCTTCTCAAGGTTCGCAATTTTCACCGCTCGATCGAGGTCATTAGCATCAAGGATAACGCCTCTTATTAGGTCGCACCGAGGGTCCGAAAACTTGGGCTTGAGTCAACCTTTCTCGAGGACTTGGACACCGCAAATTTTCGCCATGGAATTGGGTCAAAGTTCGGTTGGGGTCCCAAAGCTGGATGTGAGGCGCCCAGATGGGCGCCGCTTCAACGCCGGTCTCAACCTCGCATGGCGCTTCCACGATTCAACGCTATTACACGCCACAAATTCTTCGAACCTTGTGCCATCACGTCTCTTGATGATGTGGTGATCGGATCGATGAACCGTAAGCTCGACCGCCTTTTTTGCCTTGCCTCGTGAAGAACACTGTTTCCCTTTAATTGAATTTCGACCTAATCCATCTATCGACTAGTCCAATGTACCGGGGATAGTGGAGCCTTAAAGCTATGGTTCCAGGACTACCTAGCAAAAGAGAAAGCGGACAAGATCTCAATTTCACTGAGCAGAATCTGAGCATAACAAGATGTTGTTGCCCTCGAAGTTCTCGCCCCCAAAATTTCGCCTCAGTGATACCCTCGTAAAATCCCAATCTTGATGCCGCAGTTCGATACCCAAAATATCGAATCGGGTGCCCGCCTAATGCTCAAACTTGTAAACCGATACATGCATTCTCAGAGACGACTCTAACAAGCACATAACAGATAAGTGAGAGCCAAAACACCCCTATGTTGGGGTAGGGTTTCCGCCTATTTTGTCGAGAGCTAGGGTTTCACTACGCACGCGGCTTCAAACAACCTATATCGGTAAGCAACTTTGTCCTAGTTTGGAATGGTCACTATGGATCGAATGTGCACTAGGTCGAATGGTCAAAAAGGTAAAACCGGTTTGTGTTCCCATATCGGGCAGAGGAATCGACCTTATGGACATGCATTGACAAGACAAGCCTCCCAAGAAACCGCCAGAATAGCAGATGGCAAACACGGTGTCCTAGGCGCACTAATGCAAATGCAATGCAAAGAGACACACAAATGTAGTCAAAACCAGATATCACGAGTCCGAGTCAAGTCCTCTAAATCCCCAGCAGAGTCGCCAGAATCAGAATAACGCATGAGGGGACCTCGCCAGCTTCGGACTCGATTTTTGTTGCGGTTCTAAATCTCGAACCAAAGAGTCCAAATCCCGCAAATCGCTTTTGAAGGAAGCAGATTTTTGAAAGAAGTGCCAAACATGGTGCTTTGCGGATAACAAGTCGCCACCTAAATATTTTAAAATGGGAAATTTAGGAAACCCCGACTCGGTCCGAAAGGCCACGTGTCCGTCATCACCAAAGTTGGCTCGGAACTTAGGTACGATTAGGGAAGGTCACATCGTGAGCACCCTCTCGCCAGTCAAAAGACCGCCTCTACTAACCATGATATCTCGATTTTGAAAACATTGTATGCTCTTATTAGGTTATTAGCCTAGGTTACTATGTGATGCTCGCAAAGAAACAAGTATAGACTGGCCGTCGAATTGGAACTAAACATCTCATGTTTGTTTGTGAAAGGTGGTTTGCTACCCGCAGTAGGCTTAAAATCTGATTTTGCCACAATCTAGTGGGCTTAACAAACAATCGATGAATTGCTCCAATTCAAATAACCCAACCTCCACCCACAGCATTCAAGGCGCTTTATATCACATAGGCATTTAGCCTCATGGCAAGCATGCTATCATGGCAACACTCACACGCATGCAAGGATGCTAAAGCATAACCACTTACCGAGTACTCCAAGCCAAAGCGAAAGCTTATTAGAAATCATGCATGATCCTAAAATATACAGAATGCCTAATGCAACACATGCAAAATGTAACTATAGCAAGCTCGCTATTCTAGAGATGGCATATGAAATGCAACGCTAACATGTATTCAACTTAGAATTGAAATACAAATGCCTTTGTATGATCGCCGAGTCTGCATGCAATACAGATGAATGATGCAAACATCTTTGTCATCTTGTATGCTAATTGAAATATGCCCTATATCTAACCATTCAAAGCGGGTAAATAAAAAGGAGAAAGAAATGGGGGTTGGAAGACATACATCACACTCACACACCCTTATTACATTTATGCCCTCGCGCAGAGGGTCCGAATAAATACACAGTCCGAATAAAAGAATATACAGTCCGGAAATAAATATACAAATTCTAATTAATTAACAAGTTAATTACAAATGAATTAAAACTGGCGTGCAAGCGCCTCGCCGATAGATGATGTATGCCGATCGCTTGCTGAAATCCTTGGAATGCTGATTCGCCTCTGTTTGCAATATTCCTCGAATTTATTGGACTCGAAAAGTTGCTAAACTCAATTTTGCAACAGAGAGCGAAAGCAGACGGTGTATTTCACAAATATATGCATGTCTCGATCCTCGCGCCACCAATCACGATATCGATGCATGATGGCCGAGGAGCGATTGCACAACTCAATATTGGGATGAATACACATGAATGCTACGAAAAATGGGATGCCTCGATACGCGTGCCCGCACGCAAAACGAGGCGATCTTGAAGATGAAAATCGGATAAACCGAAGTGCCTCGGCGCGTGCCCACAAAGCAAAACCGAGACGAAACCAAAATGGAGATCGATAAAAGCTGAGTGCCTCGAAATGCGTGCACACGGGCACGCAAACCGAGGCGATGATGTACGATGCAAAATCGGATAAAACCGAAGTGCCTTGAAATGCGTGCACACGGACACGCAAATCGAGACGATGATGTAATGAGAAAAACAGATAAAACCGAAGTGCCTCGAAGTGCGTGCCCACAGGCGCGCAAATCGAGGCGATGATGAAAGAATGAAAATCGGATAAGGCAAAGTGCCTCGCCGCGTGCCTAGCGCGCAAATCGGCGATGATGAAAGAATGAAAATCGGATAAACGAAGTGCCTCGCGCGTGCAGCGCCGCAAGTCGAGGCGATGATGAAATGCAATGAAATGGCATACGGAATGCCGGGATGGACTTACACCAACATGGGAGAGCCTCAGCTCACTCACATAGGAGGCCATCGGGTAAAAAACGCGCCCATGACACGCAAATCGAGGCAATGGCATACAAGCATGAAAATGCGAATTGGGCTTACGCCAACATGAGAGGGCCTCAACCACACTCACATAGGCTGCGGAATGATAAAAAAGGTGCATGCCCATTGGCACGCAAACCGAGGCAATGCAAAATGATACTAATGGCTAGGAAATGATATGCAAGCATGGTAATGGAATTTCAGCACCTAAATAAAGGGAAAACAGCCCAAACAAATCAAACGACACCAAGCATGCATTCATCCCGAAAGTACGAAATTAAGCCCCGAAATGGCCTATAGCCATGCTATACATGCAAAATATGATCATGGCAGAAAGAACAGTAGCAAGGCAGTCCCAAACATGGCATTTTTTCAGTAATAAACATGGCCAAAATGCAAGCATAGATATGGCAACAAAAGCTCGCAAGAATACGGTAAAAGAGAGGACTTTCAAAGCAAGTAGTATATAGAAAATTCAAATAGAAAAATTTTATTCTACAACATGAAAGAGGGCCCAAAAATAAGCATATATGCAGAAGATGGCAGCCTCTAAATCATAAGACAAATATGCTAGAAATAGAAGGCAAAAATGAAGCCACAAGAGGGTATAACCTAAGACATGCAATCTATACACCAAATGACCAAACCTTCTTCATGAAACATGTAAAGGGGGTCAAAATAAGACTAAAACCAGTAGGGGTCGAAGTCCTAAAACCAAACACAAATAGGTCAAAAATTGCATACAAAAGTGGCACACTTGATGAAATTTGAAGGAGGTGGTAGATACAAAGGCCAAATGAAGTTGAGCCTGTCTACAATGTTGTAGAGAGGCTCATTTTAAGCCTAAAATCAGTAGGGTCGGACCCCCAAAACCAACACAAATAGGTCAATTTTAGCATGCAAAAATGTTACCAACTTGAAGAATATTGAAGGAACTAGTGTATACAAACACCAAATGAGGTTGAGCCCTTCTACAAAGTTGTAGAGGGGCTCATTTTAAGCACAAAAGCAGTAGGGGTCGGAGCCCCAATTCTCAACCAATTAAAGTATAGAAAAGGATCAAGAAAATGCCCTAAAAGTTGGTTTTGAGGACTTACCCTTGAAGACTTGTCTTTCTTTGATTCTTGGCTCTGATTTGTAGCTTCTCAACCTCTGAAATTCACCTTCTTGCTGCTGAAGTGATGGTAGGGATGGTGAGGCTAGGTGTTGATGAAGGAATGGCCTTGACACTTGAAGCTTTTTGGAGTTTAAAGCTATGAAAATGAGGAATTTGGTTAAGTGTTCTTGAGACCAAAATTTCTAACCTTGAAGAAGGAGGGAGGGCCTTCAAATAGGCAAGAAGATGGGGTGTAAAAGGAGGAAAGCATCCAATCTTTCCTCTCAAATGTCCCAGGATGAGGAGACACTTTGAAAAGTGACAAATTGAACAGCCGAAAGAAGTCCGCCGGCCAGAAGTTTGCTCAAGGTGGCCGCCACCCACCATGGCCGGCCACCACCTCCTATGGCCGGCCACCACCTCAAAAAATCAACTTCAAAATTTACGCCGACCACCAAACAAGAGTGTCCTCCCATGTGTAGAATAAGGCCCTGGGTCGGAATTTGGCAACACCGAACCAGAGTCACAACATAGAGCTTGAAGGAGAGGCCCAAAATGAAAGGCACAATTCGGCCGACCACCATACCAAAGTGTCCTCCTAGATGTGTGCAACAAGGTTCCAAGGAAATTGGCAACATTGAAGTGAGTCACAACATAGAGCTTGAAGGAGAGGCCCAAAATGAAACTCACAGCTTCGCCGACCAAGAGTTGGTAGGGTCCTCCCAGTCCCTCATCACAGATATGTAACTTTGGTTGGAAGAAAATACCCCAAGGTGTTCAACATTGGCCCTAAGAGCAAAACGGCTCCGGAGGAGCGAAACCGGTTATCTGGGATAATTGCTGGCCTCCCACCCCAAGTGATCTTCCCGATGTTGAAACAGAGGTACCGCCAAGTTTGAACAAAACTAATGAGAAATGAACGTCGGGCCAAAACCGAGCAAATGGGCGAAATGAAAGTGCGGAAGTGGTGTTCGGCAGCAAGTGGGTATCCGCGACAGTGTCCTCTGAATGACAAAACAGAGGTACCGCCAAAAACCGGAGAAGATGGATGCGAAATGAATGCTCGGACCAAAACCGCTTTGGGGTCCCGAAAACCTACAGGAAGTGGCATACGGCCACGAAGTGGGCATCGGGGCCCCAGTGGTTCTTGAAATGTTAACAGAGGTCTCCGCCAAAAACCGGATGCGAATGAAAATGCTCGGGGCCCAAATCACGCAGCCGGTCCCGAAAATGGGTCGCCGCACCGGTGGTATGGCCACGAACTGCATCAGGGGCCCCAGTGTTCTCTAACATTAAAACAGAGGTCTCGCCAAAACCGGAGGAGTCGGAGATGGTTGGGAGGCATCTGACCGACTCAGGCCCGAAACCGAAGACTCCGAACGGCAAAATGACCACGGCCACGAAAAAGTAGCTCACGGCCACCGGAGATAGTCTCTGAGACCACTCCTTCCTCGAAAGAAAGCAGAGAAACCGAGTCCGTTCGCAAACCGAGACAAGGTAGAGAAGTTCTAGTCCGGCGCAAGCAACTCTGAGACTTCTGAACGAGCACAGTATGCAACATCACCGAGCGCTCAATCGGTGACGTCTGAGTCTTAAGGTCGGTCAAAAATGGGGTGTCTACAGGCTTATGTTTGGAATCTAGAATTGTGATATTGAATCACTTCATGTGAGGCGCACATGGTGGATTCCATTGTATATACTTATCGCAAGAGGTGCTGATAAGGCTTATGTTTGGAATCTAGAATTGTGCAAGCTGTGATCAATTTTTTTTAAAATCGATCACTTATTTTGAGATGATGGGATGTTGAGACTATTATGGTTTGTGTCATAATGATTAGCAGATGATGATGTCAGTAGACAAGATTGGCTCACTCACACGAGCAATCGCCCTTGGCGCTTGGGAGGGAGCAAGGATGAGACTAGTGGTTTATTTGTTATTTGGAGCCAAGAGAGGCTTAAATAATCCACTATGTATGTCGCCTTGGTTACAATCAAGATGAGATCGTGTTAAGGACCGAACATGGGTGTTAGTACCCACTTTCCATACTGTTCCTGTTATGATTAGCTAAATGCGAGATCTCATTTGGCGCCTGGAAGGCGAGCAAATAGAGAATTCGGGTTAGGCGCTAGAAAGTGACTAAACTAATATCTATACGGTGTAACGAGGATGACATCACTCTTTTGGAAGAGTTACTCCACCGTAACATGTATTCATACTATATGTGCTTGGCGACTGAGTAATGAGGTGAGAGAATGGATCATTGTTTCCTCACCGTGTGAGTCTTACGTGTCATTATTGATATGACTTTCATTTTTGTACCATTTTGTGACTTTTGACTATGTCATAAGGTAAGGGGTTGATGTTCTGCTACTTTGGTATGTTGTCTGCGGTCATGTATGATTCGGCCTTAAGGGACATCACTAGGAAAGCGGTCAATCCTAAACTAAATGGCATGAGGGCAAAGGGAAGATCATCTAGTATTACACCACTGTTGTATATTCACTGCCGGCAACTCACATTGCTCTGTATGAGAAGCGGATTGAGTGTGAATATATTGCAAGAATGAGAGGGTCAAACATGCTCTTTTTGAGGGATTAGAGATGTTTTTTGGACCGGTGTAATTAGATGGGTCTGGGGTATATGAGACACTATTTCTGTTCTTTTTGGGTTGATGTCTCTATGCTGGCTCATTTTGAGTTTCTAGTATATAACTCCCACATGCAGGTGTTCTCAGCAGTCGCACGGTGCAGTGGCTAGTATGAGATTGTTCATTTTTTAGAGAGATTGAGATAGAGATGTGGCAGTGTCATGCCAACTCATGTCTGAGTGGGAGATGTTAGAAATTGGGCGCCCATGTGGCATGACTCTTTGAACCTTTTGAACCTTATCCATGTAAGTTTGAATTTGAATTCAAAACTTACTTGGATAACCACTCAGGATATCCATATCTATCATATAAACTGATATGGATAGATGAGATATTATCCAACATATCTGATATAATATGGGATATGGGTGATTAAGAGAAAAATAACGTATGCCGTATGTTTTACCCATATACTGACTCTCTCCCAAAATACAACGATCAAGAGCCATTTTGCACTGTGACTTGTGTGGGTGATATTCATTCTGTAATATCACTCAATTGCTGGGTTGATTGATTAGATTTAGGAAGCACGTGATTTACCCACGAGATCCTTCAATTCAGACTCTGCAGGAAAATGTAAGACCATATTTTTCATCCTCTGCGTTTATACTTTGATTTACAGTATCCCTACATTTTTTTTACTAAATTTCACTTTAGCTCCTACGAATAAAATCATGACAGTAGCCACTTCTTTTTAATCTTACCATGTTCTCTCAACAACTTTGTGATATCTATTAGTTGATTGGAATCATATAGGTGGAGAGAAAGATATCTATATGATCATGGTTATGAGTTTATGATTTTTTTTTTCTTTTTTAAATTGATCATATCCTTTGAATAATATTTTTTTATGGGTTACAGTAAATGATCGTCTCTAAACCAATTTTCTTCTTTGTTTTTTGTCTTGAAATTTCATATAGGATTTCATTTGATTTATATGCATCATATAGGTCAAAAAGAGTTAAAAATCAAGGCTTTCAGCATCTCAGACAATTTTGAAAAACAGAGTTTGAAGGGTCTATGGACCGCTTGAGCAGTGAAACTTGCGCTCGAGTGAACTATGCATACAACACAGATTCCCAAATTTCAAATGGGTATAACACTCTCATTTGGGACTCCGTTTAGGGTTGTTCTTGTATTCAAATTGAAACCCCGAAAATAAGTTTTCCAATGGTTCTAGCCTCACATCAAGATTCAAAGTACGGAGAGAGAAAATGATAAAGAGTGAAGACTACCCAATAACAACTATTTAAATTTGGAATTTTTGATCCAATCTCACCCAACCACTATGGTAACACCTCAACCAAGACTCAAATATCGACTAAGAAGGTTCTCAATCATGATTAGCAAGGAGTTAAATGTAATTCCATTATACCATAAAGTATGGAGTGCTACAATTAAGGTATATGAGAGGGCTTTATCAAGAACTAGAGAGAGAGAGTGAAGAAATTAGGTTTAGGGAACTTTTAGAGAGAAAAAGGAATGAAAAAATGATAGAAAATAGCTTCCTCCTGACTTATTATACGCACAAACCACTCGAGTGACCAAAACTTTGCTCGAGTGTAAGACACAAAATTGGATGATCGCTCAAGCGACCAAAGCGCCACTCTAGTACACAATGACCTCTTCATAGAAGTTGTATAAATAAAATAAGACCGCTCAAGCAACCAAAGCTTTGCTTAGACCTAAAAAAGTACTGGACGGATGCAAAGACTGCTCGAGCGATCAAAGCGTCACTCGAGCGACCAAGAAAAGACAAGGACAACAATTCTTTTGAAAAACTTATTCCCAATTTATTTCAAACACAAAGAACCACTCTAAACAACCAAACTCAACCAACAACAAGGTGAAAAAGGTATAAGCAATAGCTAAAGATATAAAATCCCGGATCTAAGAACATAAAATGGATCAGGCCAAAACTAGAACCGTTATAGACTATTTCAATCACATAAAAAAAGAGTAGAAATTATATTAAAAGATTATCTGTATCTATTATGCTATTATTTACAGCTATAGCGGTAACAAATTAACTGCTATAATATATATGAAACGTTGTGCTAAGATTTCATTTTTAATTAATGGAATTACAATTAACAAACTAACAAATATGTACTCTAATAAGGTTTTTTGTTATAGATAGATAAAAATACAATTGAAACTATTATAATTTTAAAAAAATATTTTATTATTTTTAATTTTGTGTGTAGTGCAAGATTATACAATTTGTAAGGGTTTTTTTTTTATTTTTTTATTTTTTTATTTTAGAGAGAGAGCATAAGATATTTGAAAATTTATTCTAAAGAAAAATTAAATTTTAAATATTTAAAATTTGACATCTTTGTTTTTCTATTATGGTGAATTGCTTCCTATATTTAGTAGCAACATAAATATGCATTTTGAAAAGAATTAGTATATTTTCTTTTTAAAATCCATAAATTACGGAGTAATTAGAGTTTTATTTTTTTATATGAGTAAATGAAAGCTATCCAATGGAAAATTTTAAAATTATTTAAAATTAAAAAAATTAAGAAATTTGGCATCACATGTTGGAACTCTCATAAGGATTGTGGTTAAAGATTTCCTTTTACTTATATAATATATAGATGTGAAAGATTTTTAAATTTTTTTTCAATCTTAAATTTTGTAAGAGAAGATTCAAAATAAAAATAAAAATGAAAGATTCAAAAATAACTAACCTTGGTCTCATCTCACTCCATCACCTAATTCACCTCCATGCGGGAATTTTTTAATGAAAAATGATTTGTGCCCCGAATTTCTTTCCCCCGAATGCCCCTAATGCCCAAAACGACGTCGTTTTGGGCATTAGTTTTTTTTTTTTTTTTTTTCTTCTTCTTCTTCCATTTTCGGTCTGAACCAGAGAGGGAGAGGGAGAGGGAGAGAAAGAGAAGAGAGAAAGAGAGAGAGAGAGAAGAGAGGTGGTTCGCCAATCGCCCGCGCCCACGTCGTGCTGCCCAGCCCTTGCCGCCGTCACTCGATCGTCAAAGACCACCGCCTCTGCCCTGCCTCCGCCTCCGCCTCCTCCCACTAGTATGGCCCCTTCCAGTCCACTCCTCCTCCTCCTTCTCCCTCCTCCCTCCTCCTCCTTCTTCTTCTTCCTTCTTCTGCAGGAAAAAAGAAAGAAAGAAAAGGAAGTCGGGGCATTCGGGGGAGCTCAACTTCGGGCTCACAATCACAACTGTTTTTTTATTATTTTTTATTATTTTTTCTCAAACTCTGCTATCAACTCGTTTAGTAATTTTGGTTTTAATTTTTAATTTTTTTTAAACAAAATTGATTTATTTTTTATTTTTCACATTTTTTTATTTGTATGAATATTTTTAAAATTTTAAATTTAATTTTTTATTTTTTTAGATGTACATTACTTAGATATATTTAAAAATAAAAATATTTGTAAAAAAATATTTTAAAAAATTAATAAATACAAGAAATTATAAAAAATTTACTGAATTTTTTTTATTTTTTTCACAAATATTATACTTTTTAAATATATTTATATTAGATATATATAAATTTTTTTAAAATTACTCAAAATATTAAAAAAATTAAAAATTTTAATTTTTTAGAAAGTGAATTGTCAAAAACCAAAACCAAAATCAAAATTTTAATTTAGCATAAAAAGTAATATAATTAAATATTTTATTTTAGTGACTATGGCCTGGTTTGGCTTATACTATATAAGTCAAAAAGCTAAAAAGTTACTCCAAAATTCAAAAAGATATTACTATTCACAAAAAAAAATTAAAAAATTACTTTTTTTTCAAAACAAGTACACCGAATTGACCAAAAGGCAGCGGCAGTGCACATAAATGAAATGATTGGGTGTGATTTCACACACACCGTTGTTCGGCCTGTGGGGGCTATCACGGGTTCCGGTTTGATAATCTGAACCGTTAGTTGTGTAGAACTCGTCGAGTACTATATGTCTGCAAAAAATCACATTGATCCGATATCGATAACTATATGATCAAATCAGTTATGTATAACAAATGGATGGTGTTATAATTAATGATTGAAAAATAAATAAGTCTGATCAGATAGCTATCGATATCAGATTAACGTGAGTTTTTACAGGTACATAGTGTTCGACGAGTTACACATATTGAACGGTTCAGATTATTAAAATGGGACCCGTGATGACCCCCCACAAGCCAAACAAAACCGTCCAGTGCTTTGTTCACTATTCACCCAATAATTTCCAACTCCAATTTACTCCCGCCGTTTCTACGGCTGGGCCCCACCCCTCTCAAATCATCTTTTACACGTTTTTTTTATACAATTTTTTAATACACATTTTTTCATAAAAAGTCAAAAAATTAACCCAAACCTTCATATTTTTTTTTTTAACTTTTTTAATCTAAAAAGACAAAAAATACATTTTTTTTAAGACACCACGAACCCTATAATTAAATACAACCCCTCTTATACACTTCGCGAGTGGATCTTCTAGAGTGAATTCTCTAGAGTGATCTCCTAAAGTGGAGATCGGACGGCTCTACTTAGTCCTCACCAAAACGACATCGTTTTGGTGAGGATTTTTCAAAAAAAAATAAAAAATAAAAAAATCAGATTTTTTGAAGGTTTTTTTGCAGATCAACAATGGCTTCACAGCAATCCACCGCCGTCTCCGAGCTCCTCACCGAATTGGGCGAAACTGGATTGGGATTCTTTGAATTCGATGTAGCAGAAGAAGAGCTTGGATTGAGAAGATGGGTTGTTGTTGGAGATGAATGAGGAAGAGACGAGAGAGAACTCGGATCGGAGCGATTTGAGGTGGAGTTCCTGCTTGTCGTGGAGCTGAGAAGCGTCGAAGAAGATGAGGAGAGAGAAAGGGCGAGGGTTTGTGGTGGGTTGGAGATTGGGATTGGAGGGTGAGGAGCTCGGAGATGAGGGAGGAGCCATCGTCGGAGGAGGAGGAGGAGAAGGAGGAGGAGAGAGAGAAGAGAGAGAGAGGGGTTAGGAGGAGGAGGAGGAGGAGAGAGAGATGGGTCGTTGATCTTCAAGTTGCAGAGATCGCCATTGTTGAGGAGGAGAAAGAGATGGGCGAGGGGTTGATCTTCACAGCCATCATCTGTGTTTTTTTTTTTTTTTTTTTTTTGGAAAAATCCTCAGCCGTCCGATCTCCACTTTAGGAGATCACTCTAGAGAATTCACTCTAGAGGATCCGCTCGCATACACTTCACTTGAAGATTCCGAAATCTGTCAACTATATCTTTCTTTCGCTAACCCTAACCTAAGGTCACCTTCGGAAATGTGTCAAAGATATGTCTGCTATTCGTACCTCTGGATCCAAAACCTCTCCGGAACAAAAACAACCATCGCCGAAAACGCAGAAATTGGGTGATGATGATGACAACAAGGTTAAATTGTTTCCCTTCAAGGGTTTTGAGATAGAACAGCAATTTGAGATGACGCATGAGGATAGTTTGAGGTACAACAAACAGGTCAAGGAGAGCGGGGTACGTGTGTGTGTATATATATATATGAAAAATGATTTATGGCACTAATTTGTTGAGCACTAATGGCATTAATTTTCATATATATTACAACATTTATAAATTAAAATTTGTGCAATTTTTCTTCTTAATCTCTTGATTTTATTTTGATAACTTGCTAATAAGAGTTAAGAACTTGGAATTTGAAGAAATTAATGATAAAAGTTGGAGATGTCTGATTGATTGTGTTGCTTTTGTGATTGAGAGTTGGAACTGTGTGGCTACGTGGTGTAAAGACGGGAAAAAACAGAAGAAAAAACAAATGAAAAGAGAGGGTATTATTATTTATTTGTTTGTTAGTGATAATTAATTAATTAAATGCAAACAACTTGAATCTGTGGGGTTCTTTCCTTTCCCCTGTTGGGTTTCCTTCTATTTTTGCTCCATTTTAGCAAGAAACCATCTCAATATGCTTAACTGGCCTTACACTAGTTTCTTTAGTCTCACATGGAGCAATAAGAAGCTACATGGAGCTTAGAAGCATGAGGTTATTAGTGGAGCAATTGAAGCTCAACCTTAGAAGAGATCTCCTCTAATTGAAAAAGGGTTTTCACCTCACTACCCAACCTCCTCCCTTGATTTTGTAATTTTGATAGCAAGATATTTCATTGTAGCAAGATATTTCATGTCTCCTCTCTCCTTAGCCAGTGGGCTTTTGACAAGTGTTTAGGTTGAGTAGTTGGTGGCCAAGCCTTACACCTTGTGGTCTTACTTTTGTATCTAATTTCTGTATGAGTAATGCAACATCTCATTAATTTTGGACCTTTAATACCAACTCCTAATGACATGACAATCATTCATTGAATAATTTTCATGTTTTAGTGGGATTTTCAAATGATGTAACTTATAAAATACTTCACTAGGTGTTGATTTGGTGGTCCAAAATTAGGGGTGGAAAACATTTTCCTTTCTGTACACAAAACAGGAGGCAGCAACCTCTCTGTCAGCCGAGAGGGTTTCCCTCTCTCATTTTCAGCTTCAGCTTTTTCTCTTCCTTGATTGATCTCCCTCCCATGGGATTTACTTGGAGTTCCTCTCAAAATACAAGAGAAGGAAAGAGAGGACAACCCTCAACCCCCTCCAAACAACTCGAAACTAGTGAAGATCGGTTTCAGACACCATTTATATACGTAATTCGTATTCGTGATTTTAGTGCTTTCACTTGAGTTATTTAAATGGGTCGTTTTGTGAGACAAATTGGAATTTTTTTTTGTCTAAGTCAGGAAATGAATACATTTTGGCACTAATGATGGACATTGGACCTTTTTTTGATAAAACAATTACGCTAAGGTTTAATTAGTTTCCATCTAATTAGCTTCTTAAAATCTGAGGCGTAACAGTTTTCTTTAAAAGTGGGTTTTGATTTGATATTACATTTTTACCCCTTTATGTTGAAGAAAACAAATGTAAGAATGAGTCATCTTGGCATGACCTTTTTATTTATTTATTTATTTATTTTTGAGGAGGGGGGGGAGAATATTAGCATGATGGAGCCACACCAAGTCAGGTTTTCATATATGATAGTATTATGTATATAATAATCATTGTATTTTATTTTATTTTTTTCTTAATTAATTGTCTCTCTCATCTCCTGTATAATATTACAATTTTCTGCTATATCTTGTATATTTGTACAGGGGTTTGATGTTGAAACTTTCCCCAATTGTTCCAATTGTATTATAAGACCTTTGTAAGAAGCTTGAATGCTATTCAAAGAAGGCAATTGCCGAATTCAACTTGAAAAATGTATGTGGAGTTGTGTTTTTGTTTGTTTAATAGTTATCACTCTTATTTACTCCTACTGAACTTTTCTTCTTAAAATGCAGAGCACAAATTTCCAGTTTGTGAAGGTCCACAAGGCAAATGCACGGGTGGTCAGCGGCCTGGTGTATTATATTACGTTTGCTGCTAAGGATCCTGCTGCTACTGAATTTGAGATCTTCCAAGTTTCTTTGCATGCTCCAATACGTGCAGACATAAAGATCTACCTTTGTCGAATTAAACCAAAGGCTTAGAGGTTTGATAATTTGTTTCTTCATTGCCTTGTAGTTTTAACGCTTGGTTATAGATTGTTATTGGATAGTTCTGTATTGTTGTTTTGCACTACTATTCATTTTTGTTCTGAGAATGTCTTTGATCTTTGGAATTGCATGCTGTGGTTTATTTGGTTGGATAGAGATTCAAGAATTTTCAATGATAAATATGAACCTTAGGAGTTGTATGGGATAAGATTTGTTGTTTATCTTCTTTTTTTTTTTTTTTTTTTTATGATAATATTGTGCTTGTAAGATATTTCAACTCTCGAAGAAATCATAAGAACTTTATATCATTGGTCATCTAGGAAGATTTTTTTTTTTTATATATATTTGTTGTGTTTTATGGTACTTGCATGCGACACTATGGTGGTTGTTTGTTTGGTTGAGTAGTTGAGCTTTCTTTGTTCGTCATGTAGGTTTTGATTTGTTTAAGTTCTTTTGCTATATATATGTAGTGCAATAGTAATGAAAATTCCAATGTTTGAGCTACATCTAATTCTGTGCGGATGAATCTTTTTTTGGGACATGAATGTGTTAGCTTATTTGAATTTGAAGGTTCATTGGATGTTGAGTTTTAGAGAATAGAGAGAACTGGGTGGGCCAGATGTGTTAAGTTAGGGTTGTGGCCAAGATGACAATAAGTTATGCAATATTATCAATGTTGATGGCTTTGAAGTTAATAAAAAAAATAGGCTTAATGCTAGGGGTGTAAAATGGCCAGCTGGCTTGAAGCCTGTCTGAGGCCGAACCCAGCCCGAACCCCGGGCATATGACTGGCCTGTGTGTTTTTCTGACCCGGCCCGGAAGACTGGCCCGCTCAAGACCCGGCCTTCCTGACGTCATTTTCAAGCTATTTTGGTGGAAAAAATGTCAGGCTCGGCTTGGGCCTGGGTTGACATTTTGCACGAGTGGGCTGTCCTGAGCTGTTTTTACACCTGTACTTATTGCAAAGATGAATCTGGAGATGATATTGGGATGGTGATTGGAAAAGAGTTGCTTAATTTTTATATTTGATGGTGGTGTTTGAAACTGCTGGTATGCAGCCATTGAGATGGGCATTGTTTGGGGTTTTGATGGGTGTTTTGGTTGACTGACACTTGATAGGATATATTTAATATGTTTGTTTTTTAATTGTTATGGTAATGGTCTGTACAAGGTGCCATTGAGGATTTTATGTATAATAATATGAGATTATGCATATTTCTATGGTAAACTCAAATTACTAAATAGTTTTCTAGGTAAATGTCCAACTAAATATGTCTAACTCATATCCCATACTCTTGTGCACCGAAGTGTCGAGTGTCTGGTACGAATACATTATGCATTACAGAGTCCTTGTAAGTAACATAGATCGACTTCATATTACACAGTAGATAACACTATGCTTTTGGGATTTTTTTATGCATTAAAATTTGACATCAAATGTGTAGCTAACAAACTAGAGGACTTGAGGAGGAACTAACACCATAGTAACACCAAGGGGTTGGAAGAAAGAGTGGATTGGTGAGAACTTAGAGCAAGTGAGTGATATAGGGACAATTTAGTAGCAGTAAGAGTTTCAAAGAAGTAAAATAGTAGCTTTGTGTATGAGAATTTTGCTGTTTGGGTTCTACTACTGTTTATATGCAAGGCGACTTTGCGATGCAGGCGATTACTGTGCATGAAACAGTTGCCCAACACTATTTTCTCCTTAGCGTAGAAGCCTAGAATTCCCACACATCATTGTTTAACACATCATTGACTTGGCTATATCAGAAGATGCCCAAATTGTACGCGCTATCTTTTTCTCTAGTGGAATGAAGGTGATCATAATTACATTACATTAGTGTAAGCATACTAGTAGAGCATTTAGCAAAGTCTCTAGCTCTAGCCACCAATCCATGTAGGTCTATATATTTTGAGTAGGTTAAGTTACCTTGGAAGGACAGTAGTTTGGATTTTATTCAACGCGCTTATAGCCCATCGGATCATGAGCCCATTTAAATCTCATTGGAATGTACCCAATGCCGAAGTCAGTCTTTTCTTATCACTCAATACTATTACATGTGAGGGTTCTTGAGTGTACCTCTAAGTGGTTGAGGCTATGGCCACCATTTGGAAGAGGTAATACCACGTCTTGTCGAATGTAGCTCTCCAATACATCTGTCCACTGATGATTATTTCGTGTCACGTGATCGCTTTTCCATTTGTACGGGTGTTTTAGATATTTTAGTGGTGGTCCACAGAATGAAACTAGATCTGTACCTTTTTTTGTTTTGCTTAGGAGGATGAATGGGGCAGAACATTGTGATTCTGCAATTCTTTCATTTAGCCTGCTGCCTGCACAATATTTTAGCAAAATGATATTGTAAATATGACCTGGGGACAAGTTTTTTTGGTTTGAAAGGAGTTGACATGATATATCAAAATAAAGGTGAGTGATTGCTTCATGTGGTTAACAACTTCTAGATATGAGCAGGTTACATAAAGTAGAAGACCTATCAGAAAAATTCCTCAAAAGTAGTTTTCTAGAAATTGTTCAACAAACAAGCTTTTTTTGTTTTCGGAAAATATACCCTTATGGTTTTCATGTTAGGTAAAGGGACCGATTAGATGTTATCGCTTAGGATGAACCACATACGGAGCATGGATGAAAGGGAAAAGCGATTCAATCAGCTTTTTGTTGAAGAGGGGTAAATATTGATTAGGAGGCGCTCAACAATCCTCCGAATATCAGTTATCTTGTATTTGTCCACAAGTAAAAATAGTCCCAAGAGTAACAGGTGGTCGATTGAATTTTTGAATGGCAACTATTTTGCCCAATGACTTTTTATTTTTGGATTCTTCGTGTACTCACCTTCGTGGGCAATTTAGTCTACTACACTTCTTGGGCAATGTGGTAAACTATATTGTATGTCATTCAATAGGGTTTCATATGGTTATTCTTTTGGATCCATATAGTTATTTTTTTGGATAATTACACTGACTATCTATCACGACCCAAACCCGTCCCTATAGATTTAGCGTCTTAACCGACCAGTAATGCGAGATTACCAAAAACCTGCTTAACAGTAATATAGTAAGACGGTAAAAAGGGGCTGGCAGAAGCCAATAATTTATAAACAATTATGTCCAATGAGCTATGAGGACTTAGATGAACAATAAACTTTCATATATATAAGTCCATAACACACTTTTATACAAAACAAAAGCATAAGTTAGGGAATTAAATCCCAATTCCAAAAGAAACTGTATTAACAAAAGTCACAAAACATTCTTAATATCATAATCACAATTTCAAACGAGTGAATTTGAAGCACCCAAAAAGCCTTGACACATGACTGTTCGGAACCCTGCCGTGAGGTATAGTAGTTGGCTTGACAAAACAGGGTTTGAATCGACGCTGCTAAGTCCGATCCGGTGCTTGTTCACCTACATATATATAATAAACAGTGTGCTGGAGCCCGGTGAATAACAAATCTGTATAGAGGTTATGAACGATGTCCTTACACAGTAATTGAAACAGTCAATTCAGTAGTTCACTTTCTCAATTAGTATCTCATAGTATTAGTCATTAGAAATCATAGCAGTCATCCGTGGTACATCCAATAGCAGAACAGTACAGTAGGTTTTAAAGACCAAACAGTCATTTGATGGCTATCAATACAATAAATAGTAGTTCTAACAATTGAAACTAACAAAGATCTCAGTAACAGTAGCAGTAGTAGTAGACAGTAGCAGTAGGTAGTAATAGTATGCTATGGATGTCACAATTACGTTTCATAAAATAGAACAATCATTCATTCAGTAAACAATATCATTTTAGGAAACTGTACAGTTTATCGATCAGAAAATAATTATAATTGAACATATCTTTACAACATTGTTACTCATAGTGGGCTTCGTGAAATACGCGTTAAAAATGTGGCGTCTGACATAAACAAACAAATTCAAGCACAACTCAATACACAGTTCATTCAGTCAGTCGGTTCGTTATTTGCTTATGCGGTTCTATTTGTTGTCCACTCGTTCAGTTCTAATTTTCGTTCTTTACTTCTTGCATGCTAATAATATGCATATGAATGCAAATACATGTGAAAATCATGTAAACGGAGGCACGGAAGGTAGAAAAGTGGAGTGAAAACAGAGCTGGGACCAACCTGACTTCGCATGTGCGGCGGGGTCACTGGCCGCACGTGCGGAAAGGTCACCAACAGTATGCACACTCAAGTCTGTCTTGTTTTCCGCACATGCGGGACCCCAGGCCACACGTGCGGAATTGGGTTTCATCCAGTCCGAAAATCAGTTTAAGTTTGAAGCTCCAATTTTGCAAATTCCAACTTCAATTTCATGCATTTCACTCCCAAAATTAGCTTGAAAAACAACCAAAACTTTAATTTACAATATCAAATGTAACTCACAACTTTGAATTAAACTTCAATTTCCATGCAAGAGTTTCAATTATTGAATTAGTGTCAATTCATAACACTTGAATTCTTGAGCTTCAAATCTTCAAATCCCATGAAATTTCCCTTCAATTTTGAAAGCCCATGCAAGAAAATAAATGTATGATCATGAAGTTCAAGAAATTATGCCATGCATGGTGAATTTAGGAGCTAACTTAGCCAATTCTTCCATACTAAGACATGCATGTCCTAAGCTCCTAAGAACATGAGCAAAACTTCTAATTAAGCATCAATTCATCCTAATTTAAGTTTTAATCTTTGAAGATGATGAATGTATGAGTCTCAATTTCAAGAATGTGGAGAGAAATGCCTACCTTGCTTGATGATTTGAGAGAATTCAAGACAAATCTTCTATCTTCCTCCTAAGCCCTTCTCTTCTTCTTTGAGCTCAAACTCTTTTCTCTCTAGACTCTCTCAAATGTTGTCTCTAAAATCCTCCACTATCTCTCTCTCCTCTTCTTATGTTGATGACTAGCTTAGGAAGTGTAATTAAGCTCTAATCTTGCCTTAATTAATTAGTATGAGGTTAAACTAAATTAAGATAATTTTATCCAAATCTACACTAGACTACACTTAAGACAGGTTCAATTATCACTTGTTCTTATCTGTTCACAATAGCAATACGATGCATATCACACATGGCACAATAACTCAATTCAAATAATCACATGACACTTAATAACACAATCACATAATCAGTGCAAATCACATAATTAATTTAGTTAATCAAGGAGGTGGCTGTCACACTATCCTTGAGGTTTAGAAAAATACAATAAGCCCTTAAGTTTAGCATAATTACATGGACCTTCTTTTAGTAAGTCTAAAACAACTAGAACTAATGTAGTGGAGTGTAGATATACGAAGAAATAAGGTAAAATATTCAATTTTTTTTTGTTAAATGGTAAAATATACATTTCAATGTAAAAGAAATGATAACATTATTTTTTCATTTATACAACTATTGAATTACTGATGAAAATGGGCTAAGTGTTATGTGAATTAAAACATTAAACGAGCCTAATGTAATTATGCAAACTTTTGGGGCCACTGTTTTTAAAGGCTCAAGGCGCTGAAGGTCTCTTGGGCTTAGGCGCAAGGTGCAAGGCGGGGCGCGGGCTTTATTGAAGCAAGGCGCACAATCTTAGTAAAAAATAGATAAATTAACATAGGCTAATTATGCATAGTACTAAGACATTTTTTTTTTTAAATAAAAAGTAATCAAGACAAATTATTGGGCTCTACCAATTGGGCATGTTGCCACGCTGGATCTTTTCTATTACTTTCAGATGTCATTTTCTACACAACAAATTTAATAAATCAAAAATAATTTCAGTGTAGTGTAATGTAATGTGTGATTAATTATGTGTAATTTTTTTTTCCTAATAGACACTAGGAAAAAAAATAGACTGCAGCAGGAAAAAAATAAAAATAGAGAGACGAGACGGCAACACAGGAAAGAAGAATAGGAGGAGTAGGAGGAGAAGGAGAAGAAGGAAAAAAAAAGAACCAGTAGCAGCAGCAGTAGCAGCAATGGATAATCAGCAAAAAAAGAAAAAAAAAAAGAAAAACAGAGAGACGAGACAACACTTGAAGAAGAAGAAGAAGAAGAAGACTCATCTGCGCAAAGACGAAGACGACGTCGCGATGAGCTGCAGACTGCGCGAAGAGGAGACGACACCTTTCTTCGATAGCGTTTAGGGCTTTGACTCTCAATTGTTGGGTATTGAGTAGTATGAGTTGCAATCGCATGTGGTTGGTCCCATTCAAACTCAGATCAGAGCCTAAAAAAAAAAATACAAAAGGCACGCTTATGTATCGCCTTGCGCCTATTCACGCCTGACCCAAGGCTCGGCAAAGGCGCGCGACTTATCTACCTCGTCTCGCCTTGGGTCCCTTCAGTCGCAGAGCCTGCGCCTCGATGCGCCTTGAGCCTAGGCGCGCCTTTCACAACACTGTTTGGGGCTCAATGTATTTTTTCTATACTTCAAGGATCAATGTGTTGGGTAATTCTACTTACACGATACTTCTAACTCTTTACGCCCTTTTGTTTTATTTGGGTAAATTACAATTACCTCTTCTAAGATTTAGCATAATTGCAAGAATCTCCCCTGTAGTTTGAAAAATTACTTTGACCTCCCCTACTTTTGAAACTAATACCAAGATTCCCCCTTCTGTTGGATAGACGTTAAAAAGGCAACAAAATATAGTGACATCATCAAATGTGAACACTTAAATGGCCAAAATGCCTTTCCTTCCCCTTTTCTTCCCTTCGTTTCCCCTTTTTGTTGCTTCCCTCCTACCGCCATCCTCTGTAACCCCGTCACCACCCCATCCCCTATTTTTTTTTTTTCCGTGCTAGAAACCTCAACCTCCGCCCTTTGCAAATTTGTCACCCCAATCCCTTCTTTTTGTTCTTTGAATCATAAACCCTAGCCCAGGCTCCTTCCCTCGCCTCGACCTCCTCCCTGTCACTGCTAAGCCCTAGATCTAAAACCAAAGATCTAGGTTTTTTAGATTTTGGGTTTATGGAAGGAGGATGAAAGGAATGAGAGAAAGAGGAGAAGGAGAAGAAGAAGAAATGGGCGGCTGTAATGGGTGGTAACTAGGGTTGTTCATGGGTCGAGTCAGTTTGAGTTTGTTGTCGAACTGTCAACCGAGCCAATCGCTTCAGGTGGAAAGAAATGGCATCCGATTTCGACTGAGTATTGTTCCAAACCGCAAAGTATCGGGTCATGGTTTTCATAGTCGAAATCGGTCGGTGCACATACAAAAAACACAGACATGAGAGAGAGAGAGAGAGAGCCTGAGAGTTGATTGGTTAAATGGTTGGTGGTGTTGTGAATAACCCTTGTCCGTAGACTCAAAGGAGCTCTGAGAATGGTATGGATCCATAGACTCAAAGGAGATTTCAGAGGGGTATGGGAGGTTGGGAGATCTGAGAGGTGAGGGGAGGTGAGGCGGAGATCTGAGGAGGGAGGGGAGGGTGAGAGGAAAAACTAGAACGAAAGAGGAATATGGAAACAATGAAGCAATCTTGCGGCAACGATGACATGGATCTTGTAGCAGCGGCGAGGCAGTGATCAAAATGTATTCAATGAAGATCGATAAAGAGAAGAAAATAAAATGAAAGAGACGAGAGGATGTACTTGCATCTCACAAATGAGGTTAGAGTAAGGAGAGAGAACAATATACAAAAATAATTAAAAAATGAAAAGACTAGTCTCTAATTAAGAACAACTAGCTCTCTTGTCAAGAAAACATAAATCCTATACAATAAAATTGAAAATTAAATCCTATAACTGTGTTTTCTTGGCATAAAATTAAATAGAAGTGAGAATAGGGAAAAAAAATATAAAATAAAATTGAAATGAAAGGACTGGGTAGCTAGCTTTCTGACTAAGAAGAACTAGCTCTCTTACCAACAAACACAAGTTCCATACAAAATTAAATAATAGTTCTTTAGTTCCATAAAAAATTAAATAAAAGTAAACTAGCTCTTTCACCAAGGAAACACAAAGTCCTATATGAAAAGAATAAAAAATAATAATGATAAAAAAAGAACAGTGCATCTACCTATGGTATCTATAATGTTCTTATTAATAAAATTCGGTCGGACGGTTTCAATGAATAAAATTACTTTGGGCCCAACAGTCGATCGAGAATCTGAACTTTTTTTATTCTCATACTTGCTCCCGATTAAATCAATGTTTGAAATCGACCGTAGGTGGGAGGGTTGGACTGGGTTGGGTAGGTTTTCCGGGGTGGACAAAATTCTGATCAATGAGGGGCAAAACTGGGTTGCGAAGGTGGAGATGGGAGACGGGATTGCAATGGTGGTTTGGTTGGGTTGCTTGTGGCAGAAGAGGTGGTCGCAATGAGGTCGTGGAGGTTGTTCTCGGTGATGATTGCGGTAACGATTGAGGCGACGATTGCGGCGACAGTGAGAGCTTTTAGGGTGTTTGTTGTGGCGGAGGTTGTAGACGGCGGTAGCAATCGTGTCCGTTGGAGGTGAAGAAACTAGGGTTTGGGAAGAGTGGATGGTAGGGATGAGGGTAGGAATGGAATTATAGAAATTGTAAAAAAATAAAATGAAACTTTTTAGGGGTGCAAGGAGTTAGTTTGGTGTAAATAGATAGAATTACCCCAATGTATTTTCTCTAAACTTTAAGGGCGGTTAGTATAATTTACCCTTGTTTATGCAAAAATCAGATTTTTGGACTGATGCATGCAAAAATCAAATTACACTATTGTATTACGTATCTATTATGTAACCATGGCAAACACTCCATACCTGTGTAATTGTACGCGTCGGACATGTCCGATTAGATGCACCTCACCAAGCATATCCAGAAATTCAAATTTGTTGCCTAAAATATTCTTGATGATTGTCGGGTTGTGTAGGTTTGGCGTCTGACATGACATGCCCCACTTTCTTAGAAGTGCCTTTGCTTTTTAAGTTTGGAACACCATTTTGCAGTAGGAAATAATTGAGGAATATTTGTGAAGTTTTGAATATATAACTGTGTTTTCTTGTCCTAGAATTTGGAGATTACATGAATTCAAAGGTTAGACACACTTGGAGATTATAACTGTGTTTTCTTGTCCTTTGTCTCCATGAAATGTGCTATATATGGATACAAAAGAGAATTCAATTATTCTGTTGTTTATATGGTTTCTACCTGTTCTTGATAATAAAAATTAGCAATCAAATTAAGCTATATTGAAAGGGATTAAGAAACAAGCATCTTCATTCTTGCGGTTGGGTTCTTGTGTTTGATGATAAGTTACTGATAGGAATGGTTTTGATGTGATTTGCTTAACAAATGTCAAATAAGAATGTGTCCTTTATTGATTTGAGCACATGATGGGAATAAATTTAGATTGGATAATAAGCAACGATATGTAAATCAATGACTGCATTTAGTTAAATATTAGAGAGCTTAAATAAAATTGGAATTGCATAAAAGATGGATAATATATGAAATTGAAAGGCTGGAAGATCTTATAACTGTAGCAGCTTTTATGGATGAGATGTAATTGTAGTAGAATTCAGTCTGTGCTTGTAATTGACACTCTGTTGTGCTTATTTGCAGGTTATGGAAGATGTCATGAGAGCAATATGTTTAGGGAAGGTTTAACGCAGCAATATTTGGGTGAAAGGGATCGGACTATGTTTACTGATGGATTTATAAGCTTTTGTTTCTTGTGAGTTTAGGATTGTTGGTGCCTACAAACTAAAGCTTAACTATGCATATTGATAGTTACAAAAGAAGATTGATTTTTATCTTGTGAGATCTTCTATTTCCCCTCCTGGTTGGGTTGTTATCCAATTTCTCAATGCTATACTTGCTGATGTTCTTATGCTGTGTTTCTGCTTCTGTTGTGTTTCGTTGTGCTTTATAGTGCTCCTGATGGTGTTCCTGCTCTTGCTTTTGTTAAGTTGGATGTAGTGATCTTTGCTGAAGTTTGGTCCTTTTGTCGCTCTGCACTAGTCTCATGTTTTTCATTGTGTTGCTTTTATGTCCTAGGTTATTATGCTCTCTGTATCATGTGTGTTTGGGCTATGGATTTTGGATTGGTCGATATGTCCAAATATCAACTCTATACGGTTTCTCTTATAGTCTAATAAAGTTGTTATTCTAGCAGGAAAAAAAAGGGTGATACAGCAGCAAAACACGATTTAAGCAACAATTAATTCGATCTAGGGCCGGTCCTGAGATTAAAGGGGCTTTAGGCGAACTTTGAAAGTGGGGCCCTCCTATATATATTTTTTTATAAAGAAAAATTATGGATAAAATAATAAGTTACCAGTAAGTTTTTTTATTATTTAGTAACTACAAAAAGTTTCTTTACACATAATCATTAAAATTTATTTTCATACATTAAGATACGAAAAAATCATTACAAAAACTTAAAAAAGATAAAATAGGGTTTTGTTGTTTTATAATTTAGTAATAATTGATACAAACAACATAATTAGCTGATATTTGATAACGAAGTTATAATGTTATTGTAATATGATATTTGATAAAACAATTATAATCCATGCAAATCACAATCCATTAATTATTTGATAAACAAAACACAAATTATTGGGGAAAAAATTGAGAGAAAAAACTAAGGTAAAATTATTCAATTAAATTATGATATAGAGAGGGCAAAACAATTAGGGCAAATAAAAGGAAAATAAATTAGGGTAAAATTATTCAATTAAAATAAAGAGAGGGCAAAAATATCAATATAAAACTATTTATTTTATTAAAATCTTGACGTTAGACTCTATTTGGACTCATTATATCATATATGTTTGTTTGGACTAATTATATAAACTTTTAATTAGGGCTAACTATGATGATATATATATTTTTAATTTGGCCTAAGATATTTTTTTGAGGGGCCTTTTAGACTGGGCCTCAAACAATAAAAAAAATTAGATTTTGAACTTTTAATATAATATAAAACTAATAAATTTAGAGCCTTATTTTGACCCAAAATTTGAAGGCCCTACGCACAGGCCTTAGCGGTCTCAGCCCAGGGCCGGTAGTGATTCGATCTTTAATGAGATACATAGTGCACTTGTTCGCGCATAGCACGGGTTTTATGTTAATAGTGTAGATATTTTGTTTTAAATCAATCATGTTTACACATTCTTGGACTACACGTAACATCTCTATCTATATTGTTGGTAACAATAATTAATAGCCTGATATGGTGTGTTTAGTGCAATGTTATTAAAACCAATCTGGACCAACCGGTTCAACCAATTGACGTGTCAATGGGTCTAGGTACACCTTTAAACCCGTTTCAATTGAAAAAATCGAACACACTTCATGCGTGAGGAGGCTGTGCATTTCCACCAAACCAACATAATTCCTTGATATAAATAGAGAATGTATATTATTTATTGTATTCAACAAGTTTTCTCTTAAATACTATTATAATTAATATTTTTATAAATAATATTAATATAAAAATAAATCTATAAATATATATTTGGTAAATATATTTATATAAATTACATAATTTATTTGGTTAGATTACACTTTACTCTCTTTAATTTTTATGATTCTTTTGCTTTTATTAATTTTAACGTTTGATTTTTGTTCTAATTTACTTTGAAAACAAACTTTCTATAATATGTTTGGATTTGATTTGTCAAATAGTATTTTGTTATTTGTGAATGTGGTTCCTTGATTTTGATTATTTTGATATTTTGCTGCTAAATTTGACAGCTAAGTTTGTGCTAATCCTTTGTACTCTCTCCCTCTAAAACTCATTAATGCTTTTATGTGGGCCTTTTTTTTTCCCTCTAAACTTTACTGTGAACCTTTGAGAGTTATCTTTGTTTGTTATAACATTGTTTTCTAATTGTGATAATATAAGTTATTTTACTTGGAAGAGTAATTGGGTCTCTAATTCACTGAATATTAAAGGGGAAATTTAGTAAAAGCCCCCTCATAATAAAATTTTAATGCATTAAAGACAATTACCCAAAAAAACAAAAAAACAAAAAAAAAAAATCTTGAAAAGTTTAGCACATGTCATTATTATAAAATATTCTTAGTGAGTAATTTAATATTTTAAATTTTAAAATAATATGACTTTTGATCTAAATGTCGATTTTTAATAAAATTAGTATTTTTAGAATTCTCTTATTAAAATCTATCCAATAAGATCTAAGTTGCCTATGAAATTTAAAAAAAAAAAGAGTTTACCATTCTTGAACAGAGCGTCAACAAATATATATATATATATATATATATATTTAAATAGAATACATATTAAAAGAGCAACCACAACAACCAAAAATGAAATTTTACTTTCATATTTATAAAAAAAACTTACTTCCCCCCATTTGGCACCATCAATCCACCCAAGTCACCACCACTAAACCATCCATCTCCTCGTACTCCTAAAATTAAGTACCAGAAAATTGATTGTATTGTGTGTATAATTTTGTAATTGTGTGTTGGGCATTTGGATATAAATTGAAATGGAAATCTTTGTAGTTTCAAATCAACCATCATTGCTACTAACCTTCACTATGAACATCACCGGGCTAACATCAAACTTGTTAGCGAAGAGAGATTGTAAGGGAGGGGTTTCATGGTAGAAAATTGTTAGAAACGGTTGGGAAAATTCTGGGTAAAACCAGAATTTTTTCCTAAGTTTGGTCTATTTTTTAGGTGGACCTCGTGCGTCGATTTTCACGGGCCAAAGTGGTAACACGTTCTATGCCGCGTTGTGATTCACGTGGTATATTTGGTTTCTCAAAACCATTATCGAGTGAATGGGAAATTGAAACCAAAGTATGCTCCATGAAAATGGAGTTTTGGTGGAAATTCCTTAAAGTTTGTGTAAATGGCTTGTCCCACATTGATTTGATGAAAAGTTTTGAATGGGTTTATATAGCTTGGACTTATAAAGAACCCCAAGGGGCACTTCAAGTTTGTAGAAGGGAGATGTTATGGGTAAAATGGGCTAGATCCATTGGACCCAAAAACGCTCTGGCACCGCCATTGCTCGAGGCGGGTTGGTTGGAGTCTGAGCTTGGGCGTGGTGTGAGGTTGGGTTGGGCTTGTCCGGCCCAATACTAATCTTTTTGGCCCAAAAATATTTGAATTCAATTTATTTTTCATAGAATAAATTCTGTCCAAATTTAAGGTTTAATTTTTGAATTCAAAATTTTATTTGCACCTCTTCAAAAATTCTTTACAGGTTCGGATCTGTCCAAAATCGAATCTGTTCGGTTCAAATTTAAATCCACCCGAACAGATTTGAAATTCAAACAGATTCAGTTATCTGTTCAAATTCAAACCCAACAGGTACAGTACCTGTTCAAACAGGTATGCTATCTGTTCAATTCAAAATTAAAGGGTGCCATTACTTCTATAAATAGATCAGCCCTTATTTGATCAGATTCACTCCAATTTTTGCCCATCTTTTGTTGCAAATCATCTCTGCATTTTGCTACATTTATTCCATTATTTTTCTGTGAGAAAGAGTGTAAACACTTAGTGTGTTCGTTGAACAAATAAGTTGTAGTACTGCATTTATTTGTAGTTGATCATTTCATCCTGGGAGATAGACGTCCATATTCTGAAAGTACCGTGGAGATGACGAATCTGTCTTAAGGAGACAGTGTCAAACACTGGACTTGATCATATTATTATTTGAAGATATTAATCAAGTAAGTTATTTATTTATTTTCTGTTTTGTTATTATTTATTTAAATCAGATTTTAATTTTATTTTTGTAACAAAATAAAATCTGTTTTTATTTATTTAATTCTATTTCTAGTTTGATTTTTGTAATCAAACAATTTTCTCTCATTTCCTTTATTTCTTATATATTCTGTTTGTTGTTAAGTACACAAACAGAATTAATTAATTACAGTGAAGATTGTCCAACAATCTTAAGACAGAATCCTTTTGGGATCTTCATTGTATATAATTTTCTGTAATTTCATAAAGACATATTCTGGTTGGAAAAACAAATAGTTGTTTATGCTATTCGACAGATAATAGTAATATATTGTCTATTTTCTTTGACAACTAGTAGTAATATACTGGTGTTATTAACAATTGCAGAATATTAATTTGTGTTACAGAAAATTATTGTAGTATTTTATTTTTCTAATTTTAGTAACAAGAAAAATAAAATTATTTTGTGTTACAATTTATTTTCTGGTTTTAGTAATTAGAAAATTAATTTGTGTTTTAATTTTTTTGATTTTTGTAATAAGAGATTATGGCTACTGCTACTGAAATTGCAACTGGTAGTGGTACTCCAACTGTTACACCAACTCCGATCCCTATCCAAAACCAGGTTCAAGTACCAATAAATTATGGAGAAAAACAGGAAAAATTTAACGGTACTGAGTTTAAGAGATGGCAGCAGAAGATACTGTTCTATCTTACAACTCTTAATTTGACCCGGTTCTCCATGAAGAGGCTCCAGCATTTAAAGAGGGTGAAAGTGATCGGCAAGTTGTTGCCATTGTAGATGCTTGGAAACATTCAGAATATCTGTGCAGAAACTACATCCTCAATGGCCTTGACAATTTGTTGTATAATGTTTATAGTCCTCTGAAAATAGTAAAAGAATTATGAGATTCTTTGGAGAAGAAATACAAGACAGAGAATGCCGACACGAAGAAATTTGTTGTCGGTAAATTTCTGGACTTCGTTATGGTAGACTCTCAAACGGTAATTTCTCAAGTTTAAAGTTTTCAATTAATTTTACATGATATTCATTCTGAGGGTATGTCTCTGAGTGAGTCTTTCCAAGTCGCTGCTTTAGTGGAAAAGTTACCATCGACTTGGAAAAGATTTCAAAAATTATTTAAAACATAAACGCAAAGAAATGACCATGGATGAACTTATTGTAAGACTGAGAATTGAGAAAGATAACCGTAAGGCTGAAAAGAGGAATGAGAAAAATTCCATTGAGTCCAAGGCTAATGTGGTTGAACAATTTCATAAACCATATAACAAAAAGAGAAAGCTTACTGGAGATGGTCCTAAACAAGGCGACAACAATGGCAACAAGAAGTTCAAAGGGAAATGCTATAATTGTGGCAAAACTGGACATCGAGCTTCTGACTGCCACCGCCCTAAGAAGGATCATGGAAGTACGAGCAAGAAGACTACCAATCAGGCCAATGTAACTAAACTAGATTACATCTCTGACGGGATGAATGACATCAACCTCTCTACTGTGGTGTCTGAGGCGAACTTGGTTGGAAATCCCAAGGAATGGTGGGTTGACACTGGGTCAACTCGTCATGTTTGTGCAGATAAGAAGATGTTCACTACCTACAATGAGGCTGCAAATGGTGAACAACTTTTCATGAAATTTTTTTCTACTTCTACTGTGGCTGGACAAGGAAATATGATCTTGAAGATGACATCAGAGAAGGAACTGACCCTCAACAACGTACTACATGTACCTAATATCCGGAAAAATTTAGTTTCTGGTTCTTTGTTAAGTAAAAATGGTTTTAGGCTTGTTTTTGAGTGTGATAAATTTGTATTAACAAAGAGTGGCATGTATGTTGGCAAGGGATACATGAGTGATGGTCTCTTTAAATTGAATGTAATGACAGTTGTATCGAAAGTTGTTATGAATAAGAATAACACATCTTTTGCTTATATTCTTGAGTCGAATTTATGGCATGGTAGATTAAGACATGTGAATTTTGATGCTTTGCGTAGATTAATTGGTTTAGATTATATACCAAAGTTTGAAATTAAACCTAATCATAAATGTGAAATTTGTGTAGAAGCGAAACTAAGGCTCCATTTAAATCGGTTGAAAGGAAAACCGAACTTCTAGAATTAATTCATACAGATGTATGTGATCTTAAATTTGTTCAAACTAGAGGAGGCAAAAAGTATTTCATAACATTTATTGATGATTGCACAAGATATTGTTATATTTATTTACTTAGAAGTAAAGATGTAGCCTTAGAAATGTTTAAAATTTACAAAACAGAAGTTGAAAATTAACTTGGTAAAACCATTAAAATAGTTAGAAGTGATGGAGGTGGTGAATATGATGCACCATTAAATAAATTTTGTGCACAACATGGCATTATTCACCAAACTACAACACCCTATTTACCTCAGCAAAATGGAATAGCTGAAAGGAAGAATAGAACCCTTAAAGAAATGATGAATGCCATGTTACTAAGTGCAGGCTTACCACAGAACTTGTGAAAGGAAGCGATATTATCTGCTAATTATGTTCTTAATAGAATACCCCACAAGAAAACCAACAGCACTCCTTCTGAATTGTGGAAAGGTCGACCGCCTTCCTACAAATACTTAAAAGTGTGGGGGTGTTTGACTAAAGTTGAAGTTCCTGTTCCTAAAAAGACTAAGATTGGACCAAAAATAGTAGATTGTGTGTTTATTGGTTATGCTCAGAATAGTAGTGCATATCGGTTTCTGACTTATAAATCAGAAATACCTGATATAAATGTGAACACTATTATAGAGTCAAGGAATGCTGTGTTTTTTGAACATGTCTTTCCTTACAAGAAAGGACAGGAATTAAGTTCACAGAAAAGAACTCATGATTATATACAAAGTCAAGAGACTAATGACAATCAAACACAAGGGGCTAGTAATGGTCTCGACCAACAGGATTTATCTAATGATGAATCAAGACGAAGTAAGAGAGCAAGAACATCAAAATCCTTTGGTCCAGATTTTCTGACATACCTGTTAGAAAATGAACCTTAAAGCTTTAATGAAGCAATGACAGATCCTGAAGCACCTTTGTGGAAAGAGGCTGTTAATAATGAAATTGAGTCCATTATACAAAATCATACTTGGGAATTAGTGGATCTTCCGCCAAGTTCTAAACCTCTTGGATATAAATGGATATTCAAGAGAAAAATGAAGGCAGATTGTAATGACCCTCACACTACCCTAATCGCACTCATATGCATTTTACATGATTTTGTCTTGTTAAGCTTGCATTTCGAATCTTGACTTGTCTTGTATAAGTGTTACTTGAATGCCATGTTCTTTTGGTGTGTGTGTGTTCCAGCCGAGGTCATCTTGAGCCTAGGTCGCCCTTTTGATGCTCTTACACTTAGGACCACCTTAGGATTTCTTTGTTGACCTCCACCTTTGTCTTGACATATTGGCCGAGATGATTATCATCCGGGCCGAGGTGTGTATCGCCAAGGCCGAGATGTGTATTATTTGGGCCGAGATGTTATCCTTGTGCTGAAGTGATCTTGTCCTGGAGTGGTATGACATAGACCGAGGTGTGGCGCATCTAGGCCAAGGTGTGGCACAGCTTAGTCAAGTGTTGTTCTTCCTAGCCGAGATCATTGTTCTTTGACTTGCCGAAGTTCTGTCCTTAGCCGAAGTCATTGCCCCTTTGTTGCCGAAGTCCTGATGTTAGCCGATGTCATTACTCGCCGGAGTCCCTTGCCGCCTAGCTTGTTGAACACGCTTTGTCATAGACTTGTCTTGTCAATCTATCACCTTTTTGAGGAGAACCAGCCAACCGTTGCCACGTGTCCGAGCTGAGTGTTAAATCAGCCGGCAGAGAGAGGGAAACCCATCATTTGTTACATTCTTGTTTTGGAATAGAGAGAGAAGCTCTAGAAGGAGAATGAAGGATTTTAGAGTGAGAGAGTAGATACTAAGCTTGATCCTTGGAGTTCAACCGTTAGATTTGTGTTTTGAGGTTAGAATCTTGGTCTACTCTTGTTGTTCTTATTGTTCATTTAGTTGCATTGCATGATTGAATATGTTTTGTATGCCATACATTGATTTAAAGATTGGTTTTAGAAAGAGAAAGTTGGTGTTCATAAGTTTTGAAGAAAAAGCCTTGTTTAATCCGAAAGTTTGCAACAAGTTACATGCTTTTGTGTTTGTTTTTGTAAGATCTTCTAGTATGGGCACCCAGGTTCATGATTTCGAACTCATAGCATGAAAACTCAGATTTTGATACACGCAAGTTATGATTTTGGCATTCATCTCCTTCATGATCTTCATGTTCATGTTCTTCATGTTCTTGAGCAGAGGGAAAACCCAGATTTTCCCGACCTCATTTCTTGAAATCGCCCCTCGGGACCACACCTCGGCGAGAAGGTGTGGGACCTCGGCCAAAACTTGGTTGGTGCCCAGCATGTTTCCCCGAGGTGGGAGACAGTGTTTGTCTTGATTTGACCTAGTTCTTGGAGAATGCCGAGATCATTTGCATTCATATAAAGTTGTTTGAGAATGCATTCAACAGATTTCTGCCATGTGTTTGTAGGACTTGGACTTGCCTTGACCCCGACGTTTGAAGAACTAAGTGAGTGGTATTTTAATAAAGATATGTTATAAAGCTTTGATAAAACCTTGTTTTGTCTTGTTGGAAATTGTTTACAAGCATGAATGATTATTCCTATTTGCGATGAGCATTATACCTTGTTTGATGACATCCTCGGGAAGTCCGTACGTGCCAGGGGACTTTAAGCATTTGTGGCACTAGTCCGTACGTGCTAGGGGACTATAAGCGTTTGTAGCACAAAGTTTGGAAGTCCGTGCGTGCTAGGGGACTATAAGCGTTTGTAGCACAAGTCCTTAGTGTCCGGGGACTATAATGCAACGACACCATTGTTTAGAGATCTCTCTTGTCTTGTCTTGCCTTGCCACTGACGGTTTTACCGCGTGGGCTCGTTTGTCCGAGACGTCATCTCTTGTATTATATTGATGCTAGTAAGCATCCCTTGAAGCTTGAAGGATTTGAGGGATGAACTTGATTTATCTCATGTATTGTTTTGCTAAAAGACCTCGGATATCATTCATGTAAACCCTTTATTAATCATGCCATTCACTGAGTATCCAAGCTCACCCTCTCTATATATATGTAGGTGATGAGCAGGGCGGCGGTGACGCCTAGGTGTGCTTGCCGACGTATTTTGGATTTATGTTTTGCAACATCTTGAAGATTATGCTTCTTTGTTATTTCCTTGTATTTTGTAATTGATGGCCGAGAAGCCTTTTAGTCAGGATGTAATTTTTGTACTCCATTTTGTTGTATTAAAGCTATTTTGAGATGTATGTCATTTCATTTAACTTAAGCACTGCTCCTATGGACTACTTGGTTTTATTTATTGCTTCCGCATTTGTAAGCCCCATATGTTTACTCTGATTTGTGTGTGTGATCTTGTAAGTGGCCTTTGGTAGTCTCGGATTACTGGCCATCATGGCAACATCCTACTAGGGGCAGGATGGGGTCGTGACACAGATGGTTCAATAGACAAGTATAAAGCAAGACTTGTAGTAAAATGTTACAGACAAAAGGAAGGTTTGAACTATTTTGACACATATTCCCTTGTGACTAGAATAACATCCATTCGCATGCTTATTGCTATAGCAGCATTGTTTAATTTAGAGATACATCAAATGGATGTTAAGACAGCGTTCTTAAACGGTGATCTAAATGAAGAGATCTATATGGAGCAACCCCGAAGGGTTTGTAGTGTCGGGACAAGAAAAGAAAGTTTGTCGGCTTGTAAAGTCTCTTTATGGATTAAAATAAGCACCTAAGCAATGTTATGAAAAATTTAATCATGCAATGCTTACTAATGGGTTTAAGATAAACGAATGTGACAAATGCGTCTATGTTAAAAACACTGACCTAGGATATGTTATAGTTTGTCTTTATGTGGATGACATGCTTCTCATTGGAAGCAGTCAAAATATGATCAAATCAACTAAGCAAATGCTTAACAAAAGATTTGATATGAAAGATATGGGGGTCACAGATGTTATATTAAAAATGAAAATTACTAAAACATCTGACGGATATGCATTATTTCAATCACATTATATTGAGAAAATTTTTGGTAAATTTATCAAGGATGATATGAATTTAGCTAGAACACTTATAGACGTCAATCTTTATTTATCAAAAAATAAAGGTGATGCGGTGTCTTAGTTAAAATACTCCCAAATCATTGGAGGCCTAATGTACCTAATGAATTGTACTCGTCCTGACATAGCTTATGCAGTCAGTAAATTGAGTAGGTACACTAGCAATCTTGAAAAAGACCATTGGAAAGCGATCATTCGGGTTCTTAGATATCTAAGATTCACCCGTGATCATGGTTTGAACTTTACTCGATATCCAGCAGTACTTGAAGGTTATTGTGATGCAAATTGGATATCGGATACTAAAGATTCAAAATCCACTAGTGGATATGTCTTTACTCTGGGAGGCGCTGCTGTTTCTTGGAAATCTACGAAACAAACTTGCATTGCACAATCCACAATGGAATCCGAGTTCATTGCTTTAGACAAAGCAGGAGAAGAAGCAGAATGACTTCGTCACTTCTTAGAACATATTCCAATGTGGCCAAAACTTGTGCCAGCTATTTGTATTCATTGTGATAGTCAATTTGCAATAGGCAGGGCACAGAATCATATGTATAACGATAAGTCACGACATATTCGTCGTCGACATAATACCGTAAGACAATTGTTGTCAAATGGACTAATCTGAATAGATTATATAAAATCTAAAGAGAATATTGCGGATTCGTTAACAAAAAGTTTGACAAAAGAGCTAGTGTATAGTTCATCGAAGGGGATGGGATTAAAGCCTATTACATAAGAGTCATCATAATGGTAACCCTACTTATATGACTAGAGATCCCAAGAACTAAATTCAAAGGAATAACTAAGTTATGTGTGGCTCGCCAGAAATCACTAAGGGATTAAAATTCCTTACTCATTCCTATGGTGAGAGTGATATCTGTAACATGTGTTGTCTGCAGGGGTATAAGGATAAGCTTTGCTTTTAATGATTACTTATATCTTGATTAAGGCATAAAATCAAGACGAGTATAAGGAGATACTCACAATAAGAATCACCTATATGAGTGTCGAACTAGGGCCGGTTCTATGAGAATAAAAGAGGCTAAATTCTCTAGAAACATTCATGAAAACCAGGAGCGTTCAAGGCCAAAGTGAACACAACAGTGAGAACCACGATGTGTTAGAAGATATTTTGTGTGAAATTTATTATCTTGGCTTACACAAACGGCTGAACAATTCAAGGCATCGCGTCCATTGGTTAGCAAGTAAGTCTAATAGGTTATCACTAGGGAAGGTTGAAGGCCGAAAGCTACCTATCCTGATGCAAGATATTTTCAACTTATACTTTTTTGATAAAGTCTGCATATTGTTGCATTTCCGTTGTCATCAAATTCCATTCATGTGAGGGATTGTTAGAAATGGTTGGGAAAATTCTGGGTAAAATCATAATTTTTCCTAAGTTTGGCCTATTTTTTAGGTGGGCCCCGTGCGTCGATTTTCGCGAGTCAAAGTGGTAACGCGTTCTATGTCGCGTTGTGATTCACGTGGTATATTTGGTTGCTCAAAACTATTATCGAGTGAATGGGAAATTGAAGCCAAAGTGTGCTCCATGGAAATGGAGTTTTGGTGGAAATTCCTTAAAGTTTGTGTAAATGGCTTGTCCCACATTGATTTGGTGAGAAATTTTGAATGGGTTTATATAGCTTGGACTTATAAAGAGCCCCAAGGGGCACCCCATCTTTGTAGAATGGAGAGGTTATGGGCAAAATGGGCTAGACCCATTGGACCCAAAAATCACCACACACGTGCACGCGCGCCGCCGCCGCCGTTCGTCCGGTTGGGCGGGCTGGGCTTAAGCTTGGGCTTGGGCTCGGGCTTGGGCGCGGGTGCATGGTGTGAGGTTGGGTTGGGCTTGTCCGGCCCAATACTAATCTTTTTGGACCAAAAATATTTGAATTCAATTTATTTTTGATAGAATAAATTTTGTCCAAATTTAAGGTTTAATTTTTGAATTCAAAATTTTATTTGCACCTCTTCAGAAATTCTTTACAGGTTCGGATCTGTCCAAAATCGAATCTGTTCAGTTCAAATTTAAATCCACCCAAACAGATTTGAAATTCAAACAGATTCGGTTATCTGTTCAAATTCAAACCCAACAGGTACAGTACCTGTTCAAACAGGTATGCTACCTGTTCAATTCAAAATTAAAGGGTGCCATTACTTCTATAAATTTATCAGCCCTCATTTGATCAGATTCACTCCAATTTTTGTCCATCTTTTGCTGCAAATCATCTCTACATTTTGCTGCATTTATTCTATTATTTTTCTGTGAGAAAGAATGTAAACACTTAGTGTGTTCGTTAAACAAATAAATTATAGTGCTGTATTTATTTGTAGTTGATCATTTCATCCTAAGAGATAGACGTCTATATTCTGAAGGCACCGTGGAGATGATGAATCTGTCTTGATCATATTATTATTTGAAGATATTAATCAAGTAAGTTATTTATTTATTTTCTGTTTTGTTATTATTTATTTAAATCAGATTTTAATTTTGTTTTTGTAACAAAATAAAATCTGTTTTTATTTATTTAATTCTATTTCTAGTTTGATTTTTGTAATCAAACAATTTTCTCTCATTTCCTTTATTTCTTGTATATTCTGTTTGTTGTTAAGTACATAAGCAGAATTAATTAATTACAGTGAAGATTGTCCAACAGAAAGGTTGTAGTGGAAGAAAGGAAAAAGACAAGGGATAAGAGAAAATAGAAGAGAGGTGATAAGGAGTGTGGTGGTGGTTGATGGGAAGAAAGAAAGGGAAAGGAGAGAAAAGAGTAGTTGTTGATGGTGGTGGCAGAGAAAAATATTGCTCATTAAGTCAGTTTATTTATCTCCTTACTCAAATCTTTCATGTATATATGGAAGGGCAAGATTGTCTAAAAAGAAATAGAAACATGTTTCTGCATCCTCTATGAACCTCCAGGTGAGGGGGTTTATGAAGAAAAAAAATTATGGACTGTGTTTTTCACCAAAAAATGGCCTAATGGAGGAGTTTTGGTCAAATTTTCCACATAGAGTGAAATCAAAGGAAATTAGCTTAATATGGAGGGTTGATATTTATGGCATGTACCCATTTAAAAGTATACTACAACCAATTTTTGCTTCTTTGTTGATAAGACAACAAGCTAAATTGTAAGTAGTGAGTTTATGGTTTCATTTGTTTTCCCTGTTGTTATTTTTGTCTTTTACATTGTTTTGTTGGATTTCAATAATGAAACCCAATAGTAGTGGGTATGTAAATGGATAGTGATCAAACCCAAAACATGCATATTAGTAATCCAAAATTAGGAAATTACTCATTTCTCAATTTACATGTTCGTATATTTATGGGTCCACTTTCTTTGGGGTTTAATTTAATCATTGAGTTGATTGATTGATTTGGAATGGACAATGAATGAAAATTAATCGATAAATCACACTTTGTATTCGGAAAATTCTATTTCCACACACCTACTTATCTTAGTGCACATTATTTCTCAGTGCACGCACTTATTAATTTAATTTTTGGTTATTCTTCTCACTCCACACACTTCATGTTCTAATTATATTCTAACTCATATCCTTGTACACACACCACTTAAACCCTTCTTCCACACACCTTTACTCTTCTCACCCATTTCAACACAATTATGAACGATGGTTTAAAATTAGAGATTACCCAGATGGGTTGTTTCAATTAAGAAGTAGATTTTCCCAGAAAAATGAGAAGAAAAATTGAAGGGTTTAACGATATTTACAGGATTTAACGAAACTCACATTGTTTTCACGAATCACATAGTTGACCTTGAATATGAATATACCTCGTTACACTTGTTATGTGCACAAAGCAATGTCGCTTTTGTTTTTCCATCACCTATTAAAAACTACACAATTTATTCATCGACAAGTGTTCTAAGAACTAGCTGTGTGAGTCAGGTTACATTGCTTATACCTATCAAAATTGGTGAACTTCCAAACAAGCCAAAGAGCAGCATTACTTCGCTAGCAAAGGATCTTCCAAAATCATGTTGGAATGAGAATGTTTAGATGGATTGGTGGCAAGGATTCCATACCCATGTTTATACATACCAACAGTGGTACCAGAAGAAATGACAAACAATGAAGAAATTAGGATTTAGTTTTTTTTTTTTTAATTTAAAAGATTTATATTGAGATTTTTTTTGTTTTAAAAAGATGAGTACAAAAAAAAAAAAAAAAAATTTGATATAATATTATGAGTGTGTTTTGATGTTCATTATAGTAATTTTACTTTAGGTTATAATTATTATTAAAATAATACTTCATTATGTATTTGCACAGAGATAAGTAAGTGTGTGGAAATAGAATTTCCCTTTGTACCCCTACATTTTTTTAACTAAATTCCACTTTAGCTTCTACGAATAAAATCATGACAGTAGGCACTTCTTTTTAATCGTACCATGTTCTCTCAGCAACTTTGTGATTTTATTAGTTCATTGGAATCATATAGGTGGAGGGAAAGATATCTATCTGATCTTGGTTATGAGTTTATGAATTTTTTTCCCTTTTTTAAATTGATCATATCCTTTGAATAATATTTTTTTATGGGTTACAGTAAATGATCATCTCTAAACCAATTTTCTTCTTTGTTTTTTGTCTTGATATTTCATATAGGATTTCATTTGATTTATATGCATGATATAGGTCAAAAAGAGTTGAAAAATCAAGGCTTTCAGCATCTCAGACAATTTTGAAAAACAGAGTTGGAAGGGTCTATGGACCGCTCAAGCGGTGAAACTTGTGCTCGAGTGAACTATGCACACAACGCAGATTTCCAAATTTCAAACGGGTATAACTCTTTCGTTCGGACTCCGTTTAGGGTCGTTCTTGTATTCAAATTGAAGCCCCGAAAGTAAACTTTCCAATGGTTCTAGCCTCACATCAAGATTCAAAGTATGGAGAGAGAAAATGATAAAAGAATGAAGATTACCCAATAACAACTATTCGAATTTGAAATTTTTAATCCAATCTCGCCCAACTACTATGGTTACACCTCAACCAAGACTCAAATATCGACTAAGAAGGTTCTCAATCATGATTAGCAAGGAGTCAAATGTAATTCCATTATACCAGGAAGTATGAAGTGCTACAATTAAGGTATATGGGAGGGCTTTATCAAGAACTAGAGAGAGAGAGTAAAGAAATTAGGTTTAGGGAAGTTTTAGAGAGAGAAAGGGATGAAAAAGTGATAGAAAACAGCTTCCTCCTGACTTATTATATGTACAGACCACTCGAGCAACCAGAACTTCGCTCGATTATAAGACACAAAATCGGATGACTGCTCAAGCGACCAAAGCTCCGCTTGAGTGCACAATGACCTCCTCCTAGAAGTTTTACAAATAGAAGAAGACCGCTCGAGCAACCAAAGCTTTGCTCGAACAAAGCTCGATCCACTCCCAGAAGTTTTACAGACTTGAAAAAGTACTGAAGGGATGCAAAGACCGCTCGAGCGATCAAAGCGTCACTCGGGCGACCAAGAAAAGACAAGGACAACAATTCTTTTGAAAAACTTATTCCCAATTTATTTCAAACACAAAGAACCACTCTAAACAACCAAACTCAACCAACAACAAGGTGAAAAAGGTATAAGCAATAGCTAAAGATATAAAATCCCAGATCTAAGAACATAAAATGGGTCAGGCTAAAACCAGAACTGTTATAGACTATTTCAATCATATAAAAAAAGAGTAGAAATTATATTAAGAGATTATCTATATCTATTATGCTATTATTTACAGCTATAGCAGTAACAAATTAACTGCTATAATATATATGAAACGGTTGTGCTAATATTTCATTTTTAATTAATTGAATTACAATTAACAAACTAATAAATACGTACTTTGATAAGGCCTTTTGTTATAGATAGATAAAAATACAATTGAAACTATTATAATTTTTAAAAAATATTTTATTATTTTTAATTTTGTGTGTAGTACAAGATTTTTACAATTTGTAAGGATTTTTTTTTTTTTTGTATGGGTGAGAGAGAGAGAATAAGATATTTGAAAATTTATTCTAAAGAAAAATTGAATTTTAAATATTTAAAATTTGACATCTTTGTTTTTCTATTATGGTGAATTGCTTCCTATATAGTAGCAACACAAATATGCATTTTGAAAAGAATTAGTATATTTTCTTTTTAAAATCTATAGATTATAGAGTAATTAGAGTTTTATTTTTTTATATGAGTAAATAAAAGCTAACAAATGAAAAATTTTAAAATTATTTAAAATTAAAAAAATTAAGAAATTTGGCATGACATGTTGGAGCTCTCATAAGGATTGTGATTAAAGATTTCTTTTTACTTATATAATATATAGATGTGAAAAATTTATAATTTTTTTTTTCAATCTTAAATTTTGTAAGAGAAGATTCAAAAAAAAAAAATGAAAGATTAAAAAATAACTTACCTTAGTCTTATCTCACTCCATCACCTAATTCACCCCATGAGGGAATTTTTATTTTATTTTATTTTTTATCTTTTTCCTCAACCTCCGCTATCAACTCATTTAGCAATTAACTAGTTAGGGTGTTTGGTTTTAATTTTCCGAATTTACTTTTTTAAAAGTTAATTTTTTTTATTTTTCATATTTTTGTATTTGTAGTGAATATTTTTAAAATTTAAATTTTTTTTTTATTTAAAATTTTTGTAGATATACCTTACTTAGATATATTTAAAAATTAAAATATTTGTAAAAAAATATTTTTAAAAATTAATAAATACAAGAAATGTATTGAATTTTTAAATTTTTTCTTGTATTTTTAATATTTAGTGAATTTTTAAAATTTTATTCATAAATATTATACTTTTTAAGTATATTTATGTTAGATATATATAAAAATTAAAAAATTACTTAAAATATTAAAAAAATTCACAAAAAAAATGAAAAACAAAAAAAATTTAAGAAGTGAATTCTCAAAAATCAAAATCAAAATTTATTTTTTAAGAAGTAAATTCTCAAAAATCAAAATCAAATTTTAATTTAACATAAAAAGTAATATAATTAAATATTTTATTTTAGTGACTATTTTAGGTCAAATAGAACTACAAATAGCCATCCCCAAAACTCAAATTCCTCAAATACCTCATCCCCTTCCAAAATCTGTCAAAGATGTCTGCTATTCGTACCTCTGGATCCGAAACCTCTCCGGAACAAAAACAACCATCGCTGAAAACGCAGAAATTGGGTGATGATGATGACAACAAGGTTAAATTGTTTCCCTACAAGGGTTTTGAGATAGAACAGCAATTTCAGATGACGCCTGAGGATAGTTTGAGGTACAGCAAACAGGTCGAGGAGAGCGGGGTACGTGTGTGTATATATATATATATATTACAACATTTATAAATTAATTTTTTTGCAATTTTTCTTCTTAATCTCTTGATTTTATTTTGATAACTTGCTAATAAGAGTTAAGAACTTGGAATTTGAAGAAATTAATGATAAAAGTTGGAGATGTCTTATTGATTGTGTTGCTTTTGTGATTCAGAGTTGGAACTGTGTGGCTACGTCGTGTAAAGACGGGAAAAAAAGAAGTAAAAACAAATGAAAAGAGAGGGTATTATTATTTATTTGTTTGTTAGTGATAATTAATTAATTAAATGCATTACCATTTCTAGTCTAATTAAATTACTATATTCTTTGGTTTGGATCTTGTGTAATTAAATTAGAATAAGGACATACAACCAGAAATTTGTGCAGAATTTCTATGGAGAAAGAGGTGGCTTCTTGTAGTCCTCTCATTATCCATCAAAACACCAATACTGCTACGCCCATAGAGGATAAAACATAGGACCAAGCACAAAAACTGTAGGGCCGGACGTTCGTCCAGATGACTGGGTGGTCGACCGGATGACAAGATGATAGCCGCAATCGACAAGATGAGAGCCACGGTCGATAAGCTCTGGCCGATCGACCACCTGGTCATCTGGCCGGTCGTCCGGCCCTACATGTGCGTAGCATTACTGATCGAAACACCCACTATTGTCCCTCATTATTTCACAAATGCTATTGACACATCATTTTGAATGTTTTATTCTATGAATTCTACTTTTGTAAATCACTTTCCATTAAATTAAAATTGATTGTGTTGGAGACTTTAATCCCCAAACCCGGTGGCTTGACAAGGCCATGTGACCTTCATTTTAATTTTAATTTTAATTTTTTGTTGTGAGATACACCTTATGTATGCATCATTGTAGCAAGATATTTCATGTCTCCTCTCTCCTTAGCCAGTGGGCTTTTGACAAGTGTTTAGGTTGAATAGTTGGTGGCCAAGCCTTACACCTTGTGGTCTTACTTTTGTATCTAATTTCTGTATGAGTAATGCAACATCTTATTAATTTTGGACCTTTAATACCAACTCCTAATGACATGACAATCATTCATTGAATAATTTTCATGTTTTAGTGGGATTTTCAAATCATGTAACTTATAATACTTCACTAGGTGTTGATTTGGTGGTCCAAAATTAGGGGTGGAAAACATTTTCCTTTCTGTACACAAAACAGGAGGCAGCAACCTCTCTGTCGGCCGAGAGGCTTTCCCTCTCTCATTTTCAGCTTCAGCTTCAGCTTTTTCTCTTCCTGGACTGATCTCCCTGCCATGGGATTTACTTGGAGTTCCTCTCAAAATACAAGAGAAGGAAAGAGAGGACAACCCTCAACCCCCTCCAAACAACTCGAAACTAGTGAAGATCGGTTTCAGACACCATTTATATACTTAATTCATGATTTTAGTGCTTTCACTTGAGTTATTTAAATGGGTTGTTTTGTGAGAAAAATTGGAATTTTTTTTTTTGTCTAAGTCAGGAAATGAATACATTTTGGCACTAATGATGGACATTGGACCTTTTTTTTGATAAAACAATTACGCTAAGGTTTAATTAGTTTCCATCTAGTTAGCTTCTTAAAATCTGAGGCGTAACAGTTTTCTTTAAAAGTGGGTTTTGATTTGATATTACATTTTTACCCCTTTATGTTAAAGAAAACAAATGTAAGAATGAGTCATCTTGGCATGACTTTTTTATTTTATTTTTTTTTTTTTTTGGGGGGGGGGGGGTGTGGGGGAGGGGAATATTAGCATGATGGAGCCACACCAAGTCAGGTTTTCATATATGATAGTATTATGTATATACATTATATTATATTTTATATATAATTATCATTTTATTTTATTTTATTTTTTCTTAATTAACTGTCTCTCTCATCTCCTGTATCATATTTCAATTTTCTGCTATATCTTGTATATTTGTACAGGGGTTTGATGTTGAAGCTTTCCACCCTTGTTCCTATTGTGTTATACGACCTTTGAAGAAATTAAACAAGAGACTTCGTAAGAAGCTTGAACGCTATTCAAAGAGGGCAATTGCCGAATTCAACTTGAAAAATGTATGTGGAGTTGTGTTTGTGTTTTTTTAATTGTTATCACTCTTATTTACTCCTATTGAACTTTTCTTCTTAAAATGCAGAGTACAAATTTCCAGTTTGTGAAGGTCCACAAGGCAAATGCACGGGTGGTCAGTGGCCTGGTGTATTATATTACGTTTGCTGCTAAGGATCCTGCTGCTACTGAATTTGAGATCTTCCAAGTTTCTTTGTATGCTCCAATAGCTGCAGACATAAGGATCTACCTTTGTCGGATTAAACCAAAGGCTTAGAGGTTTGATAATTTGTTTCTTCATTGCCTTGTAGTTTTAATGCTTAGTTATAGATTGTTATTGGATAGTTCTGTATTGTTGTTTTGCACTACTATTCATTTTTGTTCTGAAAATGTCTTTGATCTTTGGAATTGCATGCTGTGGTTTATTTGGTTGGATAGAGATTCAAGATTTTCGATGATAAATATGAACTTTAGGAGTTGTATGGGATAAGATTTGTTGTTTATCTTCTTTTTTCTTTTTTTTTTTTTTTGATAATATTTTGCTCGTAAGATATTTCAACTCTCGAAGAAATCATAAGAACTTTATATCATTGGTCATCTAGGAAGTTTTTTTTTCTTATATATATTTGTTGTGTTTGATGGTACTTGCATGCAACACTATTGTGGTTGTTTGTTTGGTTGAGTAGTTGAGCTTTCTTTGTCCGTCATGTACGTTTTGATTTGTTTAAGTTCTTTTGCTATATATATGGTGCAATAGTAATGAAAATTCCAATGTTTGAGCTACATCTAATTCTGTGTGGATGAATCTTTTTTTGGGACATGAATGTGTTAGCTTATTTGAATTTGAAGGTTCATTGGATGTTGAGTTTTAGAGAATAGAGAGAACTGGGCGGGGCAAATGTGTTAAGTTAGGGTTGTGGCCAAGATGACAATAAGTTATGGAATGATAGTAATTATCAATGTTGATGGTTTTGAAGTTAATAAAAAAAATAGGCTTAATGCTAGGGGTGTAAAATGGCTTGCCGGTCTGAAGCTTGTCCGAGGCCGAAACCAGCCCGAACCCCAGGCATATGACTGGCTTGTGTGTTTTTTTGACCCGGCCCAGAAGACCGGCCCGCTCAAGACCCGGCCTTCCTGACGTCATTTTCAAGCTATTTTGGTGGAAAAAATGTCAGGCTCGACTTGGGCCTGGGCTGAGATTTTGCACGAGTGGGCTGTCCCGAGCCGTTTTTACACCCCTACTTATTGCAAAGATGAATCTGGAGATGATATTGGGATGGTGATTGGAAAAGAGTTGCTTAATTTTTATATTTGATGGTGGTGTTTGAAGCTGCTGGTATGCAGCCATTGAGATGGGCATTGTTTGGGGTTTTGATGGGTGTTTTGGTTGACTGACACTTGATAGGATATATTTAATATGTTTGTTTTTTAATTGTTATGGTAATGGTTTGTACAAGGTGCCATTGAGGATTTTATGTATAATAATATGAGATTATGCATATTTCTATGGTAAACTCAAATTACTAAATAGTTTTCTAGGTGATTGTCCAACTAAACATGTCTAACTCATATCCCATACTCTTATGCACCGAAGTGTCGAGTGTCTGGTACGAATACATTATGCATTATAGAGTCCTTGTAAGTAACATAGATCGACTTCATATTATACAGTAGATAACACTATGCTTTTGGGATTTTTTTATGCATTAAAATTTGACATCAAATGTGTAGCTAACAAACTAAAGGACTTGAGGAGGAACTAACACCATAGTAACACCAAGTGGTTGGAAGAAAGAGTGGATTGGTGAGAACTTAGAGCAAGTGAGTGATATAGGGACAATTTAGTAGCAGTAAGAGTTTCAAAGAAGTAAAATAGTAGCTTTGTGTATGAGAATTTTGCTGTTTGGGTTCTACTACTGTTTATATGCAAGGCGACTTTGCAGTCTGGGGCAGTTGCCTGTGCATGAGACAGTTGCCCAACACTATTTTCTCCTTAGCGTAGAAGCCTAGAATTCCCACACATCATTGTTTAACACATCATTGACTTGGCTATATCAGAAGATGCCCAAATTGTACGCATTATCTTTTTCTCTAGTGGAATGAAGGTGATCATAATTACATTAGTGTGAGCATACTAGTAGAGCATTTAGCAAAGTCTCTAGTTCTAGCCACCAATCCATGTAGCTCTATATATTTTGAGTAGGTTAAGTTACCTTGGAAGGACAGTAGTTTGGATTTTATTCAACGCGCTTATAGCCCATCGGATCATGAGCCCATTTAAATCTCATTGGAAAGTACCCAATGCCGAAGTCAGTCTTTTCTTATCACTCAATACTATTACATGTGAGGGTTCTCGAGTGTACCTCTAAGTGCTTGAGGCTATGGCCACCATTTGGAAGAGGTAATACCACGTCTTGCCGAATGTAGCTCTCCAATACATCTGTCTACTGATGATTATTTCATGTCACGTGATCGCTTTTCCATTTGTGCGGGTGTTTTAGATATTTTAGTGGTGGTCCACAGAATGAAACTAGATCTGTACCTTTTTTCTTTTTGCTTAGGAGGATGAATGGGGCAGAACATTGTGATTCTGCAATTCTTTCATTTAGCCTGCTGCCTGCACAATATTTTAGCAAAATGATATTGTAAATATGACCTGGGGACAAGTTTTTTTTAGTTTGAAAGGAGTTGACATGATATATCAAAAGAAAGGTGAGTGATTGCTTCATGTGGTTAACAACTTCTAGATATGAGCAGGTTACATAAAGTAGAAGACCTATCAGAAAAATTCCTCAAAAGTAGTTTTCCAGAAATTGTGCAACAAACATGCTTTTTTTGTTTTCGGAAAATATACCCTTATGGTTTTCATGTTAGGTAAAGGGACCAATTAGATGTTATCGCTTAGGATGAACCACATACAGAGCATGGATGAAAGGGAAAAGCGATTCAATAAGCTTTCTGTTGAAGAGGGGTAAATTTTGATTAGGAGGCGCTCAACAATCCTCCGAATATCAGTTATCTTGTATTTGTCCACAAGTAAAAATAGTCCCAAGAGTAATAGGTGGTCGATTGAATTTTTGAATGGCAACTATTTTGCCCAATGACTTTTTATTTTTGGATTCTTCGTGTACTCACCTTCGTGGGCAATTTAGTCTACTACACTTCTTGGGCAGTGTGGTAAACTATATCGTATGTCATCAATAGGGTTTCATATAGTTATTCTTTTGGATCCATATAGTTATTTTTTTGGATAATTACACTGACTATCTATCACGACCCAAACCCGTCCCTATAGGTTTAGTGTCATAATCGGCTAGTAATTCGAGATTACCAAAGACCTGCTTAATAGTAATATAGTAAGACAGTAAAAAGGGGCTGGCGGAAGCCAATAATTTATAAACAATTATGTCCAATGAGCTATGAGGACTTAGATGAAAAATAAACTTTCATATATATAAGTCCATAACACACTTTTATACAAAACAAAAGCATAAGTTAGGGAATTAAATCCCAATACCAAAAGAAACTGTATTAATAAAAGTCACAAAACATTCTTAATATCATAATCACAATTTCAAACGGGTGAAGTTGAAGCACCCAAAAAGCCTTGACACATGACGGTTCGGAACCCTGCAGTGAGGCATAGTAGTTGGCTTGATAAAACAGGATTTGGATTGACGCTGCTAAGTCCGATCCGGTGCTTGTTCACCTACATATATATAATAAACAGCGAGCTGGAGCCCAGTGAATAACAAATGTTTATAGAGGTTATGAACGATGTCCTTACATAGTAATTGAAACAGTCAATTCAGTAGTTCACTTTCTCAATTAGTATCTCATAATATTAGTCATTGGAAATCATAGCAGTCATACGTGGTACATCCAATAGCAGAACAATACAGTAGGTCTTAAAGACCAAACAGTCATTTGCTGGCTATCAATACAATAAACAGTAGTTCTAACAATTGAAACTAACAAAGATCTCAGTAACAGTAGCAGTTGCAGTAGTAGTAGACAGTAGCAGTAGGTGGTAACAGTATGCTATGGATGCCACAAACACATTTCATAAAATAGAACAGTCATTCATTCAGTAAACAGTATCATTTTAGGAAACTGTACAGTTTATCGATCAGAAAATAATTATAATTGAACATATATTTACAACATTGTTACTCATAGTGGGCTTCGTGAAATATGCGTTAAAGATGTGGCGTTCGACATAAACAAACAAATTTTAGCACAACAACTCAATACACAGTTCATTCAGTCAGTCGGTTCGTTATTTACTTATTCGGTTCTATTTGTTGTCCACTCGTTCGGTTCTAATTTTCGTTCTTTACTTCTTTCATGCCTATAATATGCATATGAATGCAAATACATGTGAAAATCATGTAAACGGAGGCACGGAAGGTAGAAAAGTGAAGTGAAAACAGAGTTGGGACCAACCTAACTTCGCACGTGCGGCGGGGTCACTGGCCGCATGTGCGGAAAGGTCACCAATAGTATGCACACTCAAGTCTGTCTTTGTTTTCCGCACGTGTGGGACCCCAGGCCGCACGTGCGGAATTGGGTTTCATCCAGTCCGAAAATCAGTCTAAGTTTGAAGCTCCAATTTTGCAAATTCTAACTTCAATTTCATGCATTTCACTCCCAAGATTAGCTTGAAAAACAACCAAAACTTTAATTTACAATATCAAATGTAACTCACAACTTTGAATTAAATTTCCATGCAAGAGTTTCAATTATTGAATTAATATGTCAATTCATAACACTTGAATTCTTGAGCTTCAAATCCTCAAATCCCATGAAATTTCCCTTCAATTTTGAAAGCCCATGCAAGAAAATGAATGTATGATCATGAAGTTCAAGAAATTATGCCATGCATGGTGAATTTAGGAGCTAACTTAGCCAATTCTTCCATACTAAGACATGCATGTCCTAATCTCCTAAGAACATGAGCAAAACTTCTAATTAAGCATCAATTCATCCTAATTTAAGCTTTAATCTTTGAAGATGATGAACGTACAAGTCTCAATTTCAAGAATGTGGAGAGAAATGCCTACCTTGCTTGATGATTTGAGAGAATTCAAGACAAATCTTCTATCTTCCTCCTAAGCCCTTCTCTTCTTCTTTGAGCTCAAACTCTTTTCTCTTTGGGCTCTCTCAAATGTTGTCTCTAACATCCTCCACTATCTCTCTCTCCTCTTCTTATGTTGATGACTAGCTTAGGAAGTGTAATTAAGCTCTAATCTTGCCTTAATTAATTAGTATGAGGTTAAACTAAATTAAGACAATTTTATCCAAATCTACACTAGACTACACTTAAGACAGGTTCAATTATCACTTGTTCTTATCTGTTCACAATAACAATACGATGCATATCACACATGGCACAATAACTCAATTCAAATAATCACATGGCACTTAAGAACACATAATCACATAATTAATTTAGTTAATCAAGGAGGTGGCTGTCACACTATCCTTGAGGTTTAGAAAAATACAATAAGCCCTTAAGTTTAGCATAATTACACGGACCTTCTTTTAGTAAGTCTAAAACAACTAGAACTAATGTAGTGGAGTGTAGATATACGAAGAAATAAGGTAAAATATTCAAAATTTTTTTGTTAAATGGTAAAATATACATTTCAATGTAAAAGAAATGATAACATTATTTTTTCATTTATACAACTATTGAATTACTGATGAAAATGGGCTAAGTGTTATCTGAATTAAGACATTAAACGAGCCTAAGGTAATTATGCAAACTTTTGGGGCCAGTGTTTTTAAAGGCTCAAGGCGCTGAAGGTCTCTTGGGCCTAGGCGCAAGGTGCAAGGCGAGGCGCGGGCTTTATTTAAGCAAGGCGCACAATCTTAGTAAAAAATAGATAAATTAACATAGACTAATCATTTATAGTATTAAGACATTTTTTTTAAAAATAAAAAGTAATCAAGACAAATTATTGGGCTCTACCAAATGGGCATGTTGCCACGCTGGATCTTTTCTATTACTTTCAGATGTTATTTTCTTCACAACAAATTTAATAAATGGAAAATAATTTCAGTGTAATGTAATGTAATGTAATGTGATTAATTAATTATTTGTAATTTTTTTTTCCTAATAGAGACTAGGAAAAAAAATAGACCGCAGCAAGAAAAAAATAAAAGCAGAGAGACGAGACGGCAACACAGGAAAGAAGAAGAGGAGGAGAAGGAGAAGGAAAAAAAAAAGAACCAGCAGCAGCGATGGATAATCAGCAAAAAAAGAAAAAAAAAAGAGAAGAAAAACAGAGAGACGAGACAACACCTGAAGATGAAGAAGAAGAAGACTCACCTGCGCAAAGACGAAGACGACATCGCAATGAGCTGCAGACTGCGCGAAGAGGAGACGGCACCTTTCTTCGATAGCGTTTAGGGCTTCGACTCTCAACTGTTGGGTATTGAGTAGTATGAGTTGTAATCGTATGTGGTTGGTCCCTTTCAAACTCAGATCAGAGCCTAAAAAAAAAAATGCAAAAGGCACGCTTATGCGTCGCCTTGTGCCTGTTCACGCCTGACCCAAGGCTCGGCAAAGGCGCGTGACTTATCTACCTCGCCTCGCCTTGGGTCCCTTCAGTCGCAGAGCCTGCTCCTCGATGCATCTTGCGCCTAGGCGCACCTTTCATAACACTGTTTGGGGCTCAATGTATTTTTTCTAAACTTCAAGGATCAATGTATTGGGTAATTCTACTTACACGATACTTCTAACTCTTTACACCCTTTTGTTTTATTTGGGTAAATTACAGTTACCTCTCCTAAGATTTAGCATAATTGCAAGAATCTCCCCTGTAGTTTGAAAAATTACTTTGACCTCCCCTATTTTTGAAACTAATTCCAAGATTCCCCCTTCTGTTGGATAGACATTAAAAAGGCAACAAAATATAGTGACATCATCAAATGTGAACACTTAAATGGCCAAAATGCCTTTCCTTCCCCTTTTCTTCCCTTCGCTTCCCCTTTTTGTTGCTTCCCTCCTACCGCCACCCTCTGTGACCTCGTCAACCTCCACCCTTTACAAATTTTGTCACCCCACTCCCTTCTTTTTGTTCTTTGCATCACAAACCCTAGCCCAGACTCCTTCCCTCGCCTCGACCTCCTCCCTGTCACTGCTAAACCCTAGATCTAAAACCAAAGATCTAGGGTTTTTAGATCTGGGGTTTATGGAAGGAGGATGAAGAGAATGAGAGAAAGAGGAGAAGGAGAAGAAGAAGAAATGGGCTGCTGCAATGGGTGGTAACTAGGGCTGTTCATGGGTCGAGTCAGTTTGAGTTTGTTGTTGAACCGTCAACCGAGCCAACCGCTTCAGGTGGAAAGAAATGGCATCCGATTTCGACTGAGTATTGTTCTAAACCGCAAAGTATTGGGTCACGGTTTTCATAGTCGAAATCGGTCGGTGCACATACAAAAAACACAGACATGAGAGAGAGAGAGAGAGAGGGTTGATTGGTTAAATGGTTGGTGGTGTTGTGAATAACCCTTGTCCATAGACTTAAAGGAGCTCTGAGAATGGTATGGGTCCATAGACTCAAAGGAGATTTCAGAGGGGTATGGGAGGTTGGGAGATCTGAGAGGTGAGGGGAGGTGAGGGGGAGATCTGAGGAGGGAGGGGAGAGTGAGAGGAAAAACTAGAAAGAAAGAGGAATATGGAAACAATGAAGCAATCTTGCAGCAACGATGACATGGATCTCGAAAGGGCGATGGCAAAGTTGATCAAAATGTATTCAATGAAGATTGATAAAGAGAAGAAAATAAAATGAAAGAGATGAGAGGATATACTTGCGTCTCACAAAAGAGGGTTAGAAAGATGAAAATGAATCAAATGAGGTCAGAGTAAGGAGAGAGAACATTATACAAAAATAATTAAAAAATGAAAAGACTAGTCTCTAATTAAGAAGAACTAGCTCTCTTGTCAAGAAAACATAAATCCTATACAAAATTAAATAAAAGTGAGAATAGGGAAAAAAAATATAAAATAAAATTGAAATGAAAGGACTGGGTAGCTAGCTTTCTGACTAAGAAGAACTAGCTCTCTTACCAACAAACACAAGTTCCATACAAAATTAAATAATAGTTCTTTAGTTCCATAAAAAATTAAATAAAAGTAAACTAGCTCTTTCACCAAGGAAACACAAAGTCCTATATGAAAAGAATAAAAATAATAATGATAAAAAAAGAACAGTGCATCTACCTATGGCATCTATAATGTTCTTATTAATAAAATTCGGTTGGACGGTTTCAATGAATAAAATTACTTTGGGCCCAACAGTCGATCGAGAATCTGAACTTTCGTTATTCTCATACCCGCTCCCGATTGAATCAATGTTTGAAATCAACCGTAGGTGGGAGGGTTGGACTGGGTTGGGCAGGTTTTCCGGGGTGGACAAAATTCTGATCAACGAGGGGCAAAACTGGGTTGCGACGGTGGAGATGGGAGACGGGATTGCAATGGCGGTTAGGTTGGGTTGCCGGTTGGGGGGCTGCAGAAGAGGTGGTCATGGCCGCAGCGAGGCTGTGGAGGTTGTTGCTAGTGATGATTGCGGCGACAATTGCGGCCACAGTGAGAGCTTTTAGGGTCTTTGTTGTGGCGGCGGTTGTAGACGGCGGTAGCAATCGTGTCAGTTGGAGGTGAAGAAACTGGGGTTTGAAAGGTTTGGGAAGAGTGGATGGTAGGGATGAGGGTAGGAATGGAATTATAGAAATTGTAAAAAAATAAAATGAAACTTTTTGAGGGTGCAAGGAGTTAGTTTTGTGGTGTAAATAGATAGAATTACCCGAATGTATTTTCTCTAAACTTTAAGGGTGGTTAGTATAATTTACCCTTGTTTATGCAAAAATCAGATTGTTGGACTGATGCATGCAAAAATCAAATTACATTATTGTATTACGTATCTATTATGTAACCATGGCAAACACTCCATACCTGTGTAATTGTGCGTGTCGGACATGTCCGATTAGATACACCTCACCAAGCATATCCAGAAATTCAAATTTGTTGCCTAAAATATTCTTGATGATTGTCGGGTTGTGTAGGTTCGGCGTCTGACATGACATGCCCCACATTCTTAGAAGTGTCTATGCTTTTTAAGTTCGGAACACCATTTTGCAGTAGGAAATAATTGAGGAATATTTGTGAAGTTTTGAATATATGACTGTTTTCTTGTCCTAGAATTTGGAGATTACATGAATTCAAAGGTTAGACACACTTGGAGATTATGACTGTGTTTTCTTGTCCTTTGTCTCCATGAAATGTGCTATATGGATACAAAAGAGAATTCAATTATTCTGTTGTTTATATGGTTTCTACCTGTTCTTCATAATAAAAATTAGCAACCAAATTAAGCTATATTGAAAGGGATTAAGAAACAAGCATCTTCATTCTTGCGGTTGGGTTCTTGTGTTTGATGATAAGTTACTGATAGGAATGGTTTTGATGTGATTTGCTTAACAAATGTCAAATAAGAATGTGTCCTTTATGCTGTGTTTGGTTGGGGGATTTGGAGAGGAATTTGGAAAGGGAAAGAGAAAAGGTGTGTGAAACTAGGTGAAATATAGGTATGTTTTATTTACATTTCACCTACCTTTTTCACTTCCCTTTCCAAATCCCTACTCAAATCCCCCAACTAAACACAGCATTATTGATTTGAGCACATGATGGGAATAAATTTAGATTGGATAATATGCAACGATATGTAAATCAATGACTGCATTTAGTTAAATATTAGAGAGCTTAAATTAAATTGGAATTGCATAAATGATGGATAATATATGAAATTGAAAGGCTGGAAGATCTTATAACTGTAGCAGCCTTTATGGATGAGATGTAATTATAGTAGAATTCAGTCTGTGCATGTAATTGACACTCTTGTGCTTATTTGCAGGTTATGGAAGATGTCATGAGAGCAATATGTTTAGGGAAGGTTTAATGCAGCAATATTTGGGTGAAAGGGACCGGACTATGTTTACTGATGGATTTATAAGCTTTTGTTTCTTGTGAGTTTAGGATTGTTGGTGCCTACAAACTAAGGCTTAACTATGCATATTGATAGTTACAAAAGATGATTGATTTTTATCTTGTGAGATCTTCTATTTTCCCCTCCTGGTTGGGTTGTTATCCAATTTCTCAATGCTATACTTGCTGATGTTCTTATGCTGTGTTTCTGCTTCTGTTGTGTTTCGTTGTGCTTTATAGTGCTCCTGATGGTGTTCCTGCTCTTGCTTTTGTTAAGTTGGATGTAGTGATCTTTGCTGAAGTTTGGTCCTTTTGTCGCTCTGCTCTTGTCTCATGTTTTTCGTTGTGTTGCTTTTATGTCCTAGGTTATTATGCTCTCTGTATCATGTGTGTTTGGGTTATGGATTTTAGATTGGTCCATATGTCCAAATATCAACTCTATATGGTTTCTCTTATAGTCCAATAAAGTTGTTATTCTAGCAAGAAAAAAAAGGGAGGTGCAGCAGCAAAACACGATTTAAGCAACAATTAATTTGATCCAGGGCCGGTCCTGAGATTTATCGGGCCTTAGGCAGACTTTGAAAGTGGGGCCCTCCTATATATATTTTTTTATAAAAGAAAAATTATGGATAAAATAATGAGTTACCAATAAGTTTTTTATTATTTAGTAACTACAAAAAGTTTCTTTATACATAATCATTAAAATTTATTTTCATACATTAAGATACGAAAAAATCATTACAAAGACTCAAAAAAGATAAAATAGGATTTTGTTTTATAATTTAGTAATAATCGATACAAACAACATAATTTGTTGATATTTGATAACGAAGTGATTATGTTATTGTAATATGATATCTGATAATACAATTATTATCCATGCAAATCACAATCCATTAATTATTTGATAAACAAAATACAAATTACTGGGGACAAAATTGAGAGAAAAAATTAAGACAAAATTACTCAATTAAATTATGATGCAGAGAGGGCAGACAAAATTAAGGAAAATAAATTAGGGTAAAATTATTCAATTAAAATAAAGAGGGGAAAAAAAATTAAAGAAAAACTATTTATTTTATTAAAATCTTGACATTAGACTCTGTTGGGACTCATTATATCATATATATATATATATATTTGTTTGGACTAATTATATAAACTTTTAATTAGGCCTAACTATGATGATATATATTTTTGATTTGGCCCAACATATTTTTTTTGAGGGGCCTTTTAGACTGGGTCTCAAACGATAAAAACGATTGGGTTTTGAACTTTTAATATAATATGAAACTAATAAATTTGGAGTCTTATTTTGAGCCAAAATTTGAAGGCCCTAGGCATAAGCCTTAGTGGTCTTAGCCCAGGGCCGACAGCGATTCGATCTTTTAATGAGATATATAGTGCACTTGTTCGCGCATAGCAAGGGTTTTATGTTAATAATAAAGATATTTTGTTTTAAATCAATCATGTTTACACATTCTTGGACTACACGTAACATCTCTATCTATACTGCTGGTAACAATAATTAGTAGCCAGATATGGTGTGTTTAGTGCAATGTTATTAAAACCAGTCTGGACCAACCAGTTCAACCAATTGACCTGTCAATTGGTCCAGGTACACCTTTAAACCCGTTTCAATTGAAAAAATCGAACACACTTCATGCATGAGGAGGCTGTGCATTTCCACTAGACCAACATAATTCCTTTGATATAAATAGAGAATGTATATTATTTATTGTATTCAACAAGTTTTCTCTCAAATACTATTATAATTAATATTTTTATAAATAATATTAATATAAAAATAAATCTATAAATATATATTTGGTAAATATATTTATATAAATTACATACATCTTAAATACAAAAATATTTTGAATGAATGTATCTTGATTTTTATTTTTTAATTTAAAAATAATTATTAATATATTTATTACGGTTCAATTTTGGTTCATCCGACGTTTAAACCAGTGACCCGTGAGCCGGTCACTTTCTTGGTTTGACCAACGGTCCAGGTTTCAGAACATTGGTTTAGTGTCTCTAGATTATGTATTACACGTTGCCAAATCACCAAAATATACATATATATATATATATATATAAACAGAAATAATGATATTTCAGAGCCAGGTTGTTGACTTGGGCTTTGCTTTGGCCTTGGACTTGGATGACTTGGATTTGGAAGGCTCAGAACTTGCTGCTGGGCTTCCAAGTCTGACTATGGTGAGAGAAAGTGGGTTTCCTTGAGTGACTGAAGTAGTTGGATTCTGCTGAGAGACTTGATCATTGTTGGAGTAGGTGCATGAATATTGACTAGAAATTCTCGTTGGACTTGATCAAGAATTCGATGGGTTTTGAATGCATCCCACCGTTTGACAAAATGCTGTTGAATGAGTATGTTGTCGGAAATATTGTATTGCCATTTGAATATCCAAGGCACTTTGTATTTGGACATAAAATGGAGCAATATGGGGAACTGACTTTTGTGGTAACTCAATTTATAAACTGAAGAGAAATAAGTTGTCACGCCCCAAATTTTATTACTCGGGTAACATTACCAATATTAATTAATTAAGTTCATTTACAAATGACAATTCATTCTTTGATGAAATGATAAATAATTAAATATACATGCTCCCTCTCGTGATACAATAAAGACCTTTACATACGAACAAAAGGAATGCCCTGAGGCTTACAATAAAAGAGAGGTCACTACTCTTTAGAAAAATAACACTCAGCCAAACAAACAAATGAAGTAGTACAATCCATCACTACATTACACTTATGAAATGGTAAAATCCATTGTTTGATCTTCAAATCCGAAAAGTATTCCCTGTACACATGTACAGGCAGGGGGTGAGTAACCATTAGCTCACCAAACAATCTCATATTAAAACATTAGAAGATATGCGGGTACAAAGATACTCATACATCTATGTAAAATCATATCATGTCAAAACCATGTGATTCTATTACATAAACTCTTAAATCCAATTTATTTAATTAACCACAACTAGTTAACTTAAATAAATAAGCATGCCTCAAATGCAACATGACATCCTTTTCAATTCATTCAATTACCCATTTGTAAATTGAATCAAATAATTAAACAATTCATAATGACATCTAACAAAGCATTAAATACATTTTATACAGTCTTATGAGATGAATGCATATGCCATGTCATGCTCAAAATATTTTCTCATCTTTTGAAAATCTACCAATTTGAAAACACATTAATCCAACAATTTTAATAAAATTCGAAGGTGGTAAATACGACTCTGGTAATCCTTAGGCTGGTGTCTGCAAGTAGGCATATCAAGCACTACCAAATCCCCACTTTACCGATCTCTCACCGGAAGGCAGTGGTACCTCCTCCGTGCGTGTTTTCGGTCTTTCACCATGGAAACTCAGGCCAACTTAAACCAACATCAAACTACACCCCCTATCCGGACTTACCAACGTATTTACCCAAAACAAATCCAAATGATCTTGTTTCCCAAAAACAATTGCTTTCTCAAAACAATAGTTTTCAATTACAATTCAAAATCCATGATAACAATGAAATGGAATGGCAATGCAATATGTAACAATGCATTAAGATATTTTCAATTTCAATTCCACCACACAATGTTCCATTGTGATCAAATCCCATATTTCTATCAATGTAATATCATGATACAATTCCAAGAGATAATATAATAATGTCAATGTTCATGTACGTACCACATGTAAATCAACAAATTCCAACTTGGTCTTTTCAAGACAATTCAACAATATTCTTTATATAAAACAAACTTTCAAAATCAAATATTTTCTTACTTTTCCAATGATCTCTTCATTTAAATACCAACATGGTAATCTTCTACCGGTTACCAAGACCAAAACTTTTAAACAATAAGTTCATCAATAGCAATAATATTTGACACCAAAACAAGTTCAAGGTTTCATCAATTTCTAACTCATATACATTATCAATGAAATGTAATTACAATCTTTCCAAAAAAACTCCTCCCCTTCCCAAATATTAAATAGAATCAAATTTTCATTTTTCTTATGCAAGTAAAATCTTGGAACCTTCAAGTTCAATCATAATTCTCATAAGCATAAGTGGATATTCCAACACTTAAATCAATTTTATCAAAATCTTCTCTTGACTATAATTATAAAATATAACACGGTGTTCACTTTCCAATTATCAACATCAACCCCATCGATTTAAACCAAGGAAAATAAATAAATAATTAAAAGTTTTGATAACTCATTCTCATTTTAACCAATTCATCTATTTGCGCCAAACGAGCTAAAATCACATTATTTTCTTTTCTTGTCAAAGATCACCAAAACCATTCAGATATCTCATAAAAATTTTGAAATACGAAATTATTATTATAACATTACTTAACTAGTAAAACTAGGAGCCCAATACTAAATCACCTCAACTTAACTAAAAATCTTAGTTCAACTTTGTGACGCTCCAATTTTTTTTTTTGGAACATCATAAAATTTAAATAACAATAACTTGCTAGATAAAATTTTAACTACTAATTAGGGAATTTTAAACTCTTACATAGTCAAAGTCCAACAACAAAATAAAATTACAAGTTCACATATAACGTCACAACATTGTTAAATACTAATACAAGAGATAATAGAATTTCATTTGGATAAAATCTTGACTCTAAGTTAGCCAAGGTTCGATATTAGCAGCAGCTCCAAATTCAGCCTCAGTCCCTTCTTTGACATAATCTGGCACGAAACGCCAGGGTAACAAAATATATGCCATGAGTTTTGCAACACAATAAGAAAATATAACCAACCTACCATTCTTTTTGAGGGAAAATAATGAGATTATAAACACGAGATAATAATATAATCGTAAACATAAATTACAACTATTAAAATAATTCAAATAATTTTAATAAATTAGGTGACCCTTGAAATCTCACCAAAGAGGTTTAACTTACCAACCACTAAGTCATGGCTACGGTTAATTTGGAAACCCCCCCTTGGTCAAATATTCAAGAACTACCAAAGATACCCATGCCCGGAGTTATATATCCAAGCCGTGACATCCGTGGTCTGCCCCAAGGGAACGGTCTGCCAGGGGTACGTAACTTCCCTGCGTGCCACCCGCACATCCACCCTTATTTCAAAACCAAACACCGAAAATAAATCAAATAATCCCCGTGCCATCTTAGGGTTTCGCGACACAATTTACTTAAAAATTATTAAAAACCAGGGCTCACCCTGAATACCTAGTATTAACCCTCTATCAGTAACTTTATATATACCATTAATCATTTCGGTGAATTTATATATTAAACACAAATTATTCAAATCTCAATCACCAATAATGTTATACCAATTCAAAAAAAAAAAAAAAAGCTCCCAACATAAAACATTATGCATGTCACACAATAATAATTCAATGTATAAAATTTAATAGACAATTAATTTAAACCATGGTATGAACATAATAACTTAGATACAAGAAATAAACCATAATCACACACATGCACAAATTTTTGATTTACAAAATTAGACTATCACAATATTAAATAAATCACAACACACCCATACATGGATTACTAATTTATAATAGATGATGGATTAGACCAACCCAATATTGAAGTGATGATTTTATCCTGTTCAGAAAATTTCAGATTGTAACTTAGGTATTAAAATTTTATAAATAAATTATTTACACAATCCTACAATTCGTGAAATTGAACAGAATACTCAATAGGGATGTTTAGGTCATTTTTTCAGAAAGAATTTCAAAAAAAGAAGATGTAAATAATCCTGTAAAATTTCTAGTAATTTTTATGACACAGATTTGTCACATTTCCTTACATTAATTCCATGCTTAAATTTATAGATCAAATCTATAATCCAAAACTTTATTATGAAATTAGACTTCTCAAATTTCATCTTTTAGTTAGAAATTACCAGATTTGGCTTAGTGTAGAATTTTAAATAATTTTTCAAATACATAGTAAAATTTGTCTCACAGTTTCAGATTTAGTTAAAAATTTGTATAAATTCGTAGAAAGCTCAAAAATTGTTGCCAAAATTCTTGGATGAACTAGACATCATTATCAACAACTTTATAGAATAAATCATCTCGAAATTTTGAGTATAAAATAGTCTAAAAATTCGTGCAAACATTCTGGCAGATTCAAGGACAAACAGATTATTTTCAATCTTCTCTTTAAAGGTATAAACTACACATGCAAGCTTATTTTTATAATAATAAGATGATTTTAAGACTATCAATATTTTCAAACATTTGATATACACATCACAAAATTCCTACACATATATATAAAATTTCAATTTATGAGTAGTCATTGTAATCACAAGAACATAATCTGAAATCTTCATTAATAAAAAGAAATGAGAGAGTTGAGAGGGTTTTCTTACTTAATAGTAAGATTCAAATGGGTGATGAAATGGTAGAAAAATTTTGCTTCCTTAACCTTCCTCTCTTCTTCTCCTTCTACTGTTAGCTAAGAATTTTTATTTTATTTTTATTTTATTTTTTATTTTTTAAGTATGTTGTTAAAATAATGGAAAAATTACTCATAAGTCCCATATTGGAAAGTGTTACTCTATCTAGTCCTGAGTGTTTTTTTGTAAACCATTTAATCCTTTTTTTTTACATCACAACATTATCATCAAAACAATATCAAACATCATAATCAAAATAACATCAACATCATCAAACATCAACAAACATCATCAAAAAATTATGAACATCATCAACATCAACAACACCACAACATTGTGAAACCCTAGGCGGCGATCCATCCATCGCACCATGAGACATTGGACGAGTTTTCTTTCTCTTTCTTGGAGTTCCTTTTCGCGACCACGACTTTCTTTCGCGAATCTTGTTCCGATACTGCGGCGATGAAACGATTGGGTTAGGGTTTTTGGAGGCCGATTTCTGGGTCTTTGAAGCAGATTTAATTGCTGGTGAATTCGAAACTTTCATACTACGGCTTGTGAGATTGGGATTTGAATTCTCAGAATCTTTTGAGATTTCTGAAATCTTCGATCCATTGGGTTGTGGGTTTTTCGCAGGTGTTGCTGATATGTTTCAATGATGGTTGTTGATGATACGTTTTGATGATGTTGCTTGATTGTAATGGAGGAGATGGTGGTGATGGAGCGGTACGAATCAATGTTTGACGCTGTGTCGTGTAGTACGAAGAAGCCAATCAGTGTTATGGTCCGTCACTGAACAATTGCCTAGGATCAAACATCATTGCTGTGTCGTGTGGTATGAATCTGATGTTTTTTGCCTAGGATCATTGCTGTGTCACGGTACGAATCATTGCTGTGTTGTTTGACGCTGGTTATGGGTGTTTGACGCTGTGTCGTGTAGTATGAAGCAGATTAAACATCAAACATCATCACGTAGTAAGTTAGATTAATTGCCTAGGATCTCAAAAGGCAAGATGTTTGATGTTCTAGATTTAATTGTTGATGATGTTTGATATTTGAAGCAGATTAAACATCATTGCTGGTGAGATGTTTGAAGCAGATTTAATTGCAGATTTCTGGGTTTTTGGGGAAACGATTGGGTTAGGGTTTTTGGAGGCCGATGTCATTTTTATCCATATGTTTGATGTTCACAATGTTTGATGAATAATGTTGAAGATGTAGTTGATGTTGTGATGTTTGATGTTGTTGTTGTGCACGATGATTGACTTGCTAATGTTTGATGTTTGATGAATAACGTTTGACATAAAAAGGCCTATAGTAAGCTTTTTAGAAATAGGACCTATTAGTCCAATAAAAAATCTTCGGGACTAAATGGGTTAACATTCTCAAATTTGGGATTTATTGGTGCTTTCCCCTAAAATAATTTATAGCAATAAATATTGAACATCCACAAAATTATTATTCTTAATAAGGTCTTTGTTAGTGATTGAATTGGGTTAATTTAAAACTATTTTTCACACTATTATATATTTTAGGTATATTCTGAATAAAATTAATTAATTAATTTTCTTTTAAGAATAATTAAATATGGGTTTTCACAATCTACCCTCCTAAAAAAAATTCTGCCTTGAAATTAATTCGTACCTTTAGACTCGAAAAGTTGAGGGTAATTGGCACGTATCATATCTTCTCGCTCCCACATTGACTCTTTCGTCCCACGATGTCCCCAGCGAACTCAAACCAACGGTATAGTTTTACCTCGTAATTTCTTCTCGCGATGATCTAAAATTTTGACAGGCTTTTCTTCAAATGTCACATCTTCATCAAGATTAATTTCCTCCTAATTGATGATGTGAGAAGAGTGTGGCTCGTATTTCCGTAGCATAGAGACGTAGAAAACATTATGCACTCCAGCCAGTTGAGACGGTAGAGCCAAACGGTACGCCACTTCTCCTATTTTGTCTAAAATTTCGAAAGGCCCAATGAAGCGAGATGACAACTTTCCCTTATTTCCGAAACGAACAACTCCTCGACGAGGCTGTATTTTCAGAAACACATGATCTCCAACTTTAAATGCTAAAGGTCTTCTCCTTTGATTTGCATAGCTTTTCTGCCTACTCTGAGTGGTCTCAAGTCTTTGCCTAATTAATTTCACCTTCTCAGTAGTTTCTTGAACTAACTCTGGCCCTAAAAGAGGTGCTTCTCCGACTTCTGTCCAACATATTGGTGACCGGCAAGGCCGTCCGTACAAAGCTTCATACGGTGCCATACCAATACTTGCTTGAAAACTGTTATTGTAAGAGAATTCGACTAGTGGTAAGTGTTTCTCCCAACTACCTTTAAAGTCCATCACACAAGCTCGAAGCATGTCTTCTAAAGTCTGAATTGTTCTTTCTGATTGACCGTCAGTTTGAGGGTGAAAAGCTGTACTAAAACTCAACTTTGTACCCAAGGCTTTTTGCAGACTTTGCTAGAATTGTGACGTAAAACGAGAATCGCGATCTGACACTATTGAGACTGGTATTCCGTGCAATCTAATGATTTCTTGAATAAATAATTGACTTAAAGATTCGAGTGTGCCTGCTGGTCCTATTAGTAGGAAATGTGCCGTCTTAGTTAACCGATCAACCACCACCCAAATGGCATCATGGCCTTGCGGCGACCGGGGTAATCCTATTACAAAATCCATTGTTATGTGTTCCCATTTCCACTTAGGTATTGGTAAAGGTTGGTGTTTCCCTGCCGGCTTTTGATGTTTTTGATGTTCTGCCTTCACTTCCTGACACGTCAAGCACTTAGATACGAATTGAACAACGTCCTTCTTCATTCCACTCCACCAATACTGTCGCTTAAGATCCTGGTACATCTTGTTTCCTCCCGGATGAACTGCAAAAACCAAATGGTGAAATTCTTTAAGTACTTCGTCTCTTAATTGTTCGATGTTTGGCATAAAAATTCTACCTAAATACCTTAAACTACCATTTTGATGGAGCGTCCAATTCGGTGAAGATTCCCCGGACACTAATCGGGCCTTGATGAAGTCGGTCTCCTGATCAAATCTTTGGGCTTCCAACACTTTGGTAAGAAGTTGGGGTGTTGTAACTATCGTAAAAAACCTACCCTTCCCATTTTGAGTCTCTGGTTGTAACTTAAACTCATTCACGGTGCTTACCATTTCCCATTCTTTAATTAATATGTTGGCTACAATCTCTCTTGTCTTTCGACTTAGTGCATCTGCTACAACATTAGCCTTCTCGGGATGATAAGACAAGGTGAATTGGTAATCTTCAAGGTACTCCATCCAGCGTCTCTGCCTCATGTTCAAATCTCTTTGTGTGAACAAGTACTTCAAGCTTTTGTGATCGGTAAATATCTCAAATTTTTTGCCATAAAGGTAATGTCGCCAAGTGTTAAGTGCGTAGACCACAGCCGCCAACTCCAGATTGTGAGTAGGATAATTTTTCTCATGATTCTTCAATTGTCTTGACCCGTAAGCTACTACCTTCCCGTTTTGCATTAAAACACTACCTAACCCTTCTTTAGAGGCATCACAATAACAGTGTACCCAACGTCACGTTCGGGTATGATTAATATAGGAGCGCATGTCAGTCTCTTCTTGAGTCCTTGAAATGACTGCTCACACGTTTCGTTCCATTCAAATTTTACTCCTTTTTGTGTTAGGCGTGTCATTGGCTTGGCTAATTTAGAGAAATCTTGAATGAATCTCCTATAATAACCTGCTAATCCCAAGAAACTACGAATCTCAAACGTATTCTTAGGTTGTTTCCACCCCATTACTGTTTCTACTTTAGCAGGATCCACTGATATTCCTGATTCAGACACAACATGACCTAAGAATTTTGCTTCCTTCAACCAAAATTCACATTTGCTAGCTTTAGCATACAATTGGTTATCTCTTAGAATTTGCAAAACGGATCTCAGATGTTGCTTGTGGTCTTCCTCCGATTGTGAGTATATCAAAATATCGTCAATGAATACTACCACAAATTGGTCCAAATAAGGTGTAAAAATTTTGTTCATTAAACTCATGAATACCCAGGCGCATTCGTCAAACCAAATGGCATTACCACAAACTCATAGTGGCCATAACGGGTTCGAAACGCAGTTTTAGGTATATCTTCTCCTTTGACACGAAGTTGGTGATATCCCGATCTAAGGTCAATTTTGGAAAAACATTTTGAACCTCTTAATTGATCGAACAAGTCATCAATTCTGGGTAAGGGATATCGATTTTTAATGGTGACTCGATTTAGTTGTTGATAATCGATGCACAATCTTAAGGTTCCATCCTTCTTCTTCGCGAATAATGCTGGCGCTCCCCAAGGAGACATACTTTGTCTGATGAACTTTTTATTCAACAGTTCTTGCAACTGCTCCTTCAATTCTTGAAGTTCAGTTGGCGCCATACGATGTGGTGCTATTGAAATCGGTGAAGTCCCAGGTTGAAGCTCAATCGTGAAATCTACGTCTCGTTTTGGGGGTAATCCCGGTAATTCATAAGGGAAAACGTCAGCATACGCGCACGCCACATGGGGTAACCCTGGATCCCTTCGATTTTCATTTTCCAAAATTAAGCTTGCCAACCATCTAGTTAGTTGATCACGCCACTGCGACTTGCGACACGTTGGAGTTAGAGAATCTTGTCTATCTCCTTTAAATTAAACTTTCGTGCCGTTAAGGGAGGATGCTGTCACTGTCTTACGGTAACAATCAATAATGGCTCGATGAACTGACAACTAGTCCATCCTAGGATGACGTCAAAATCAGACATATCCATAACTCTTAGATCACAGATCAAATATGAACCAGAGATTTCTAGCTCACAAGATTTACATACTAGATTTACTCGGGTTTGGCCCCCTAAGGGTAAAGCAACACTCATAGCTATCTTTAACGCTTCTGGTTCTAAACCCAAACTTGACACACATGCAGATGATATAAAAGAATGTGAGGCTCCGGAATCAAACAATACTTTAACCCAAGAATTCATAAGGATTAACATACCTTGAATTACTGATGGGTTATCAACATCTTCTTCTTCTTGGAGAGCATACATTCTCCCTACTGCCTGTTGGTTAGTCCCTCCTGGTTTTTTTCCATTTCCAGCTCCTTGTGGTTGTGTTCTTGGTTGGCTTGCATTCCTAGAGGCTTGTGGCTGCCCCTTGTTGGTCTGAGTATTTTGAGTAGGCTTAGAACCTTACCTTGGTTGGCATTTGTTGTATTGTTGTGCCCCTCGCTGATCCATAAAATACTCCCAATCTTGAGGACACTCATTTCGACGATGCCCCTGTTGACCACATCTGAAACATTTTCATTTCCATTCATTTACAAAGTTTCCTCCTTGCTGGTTTCCTCGATTCTGCCTTTGTTCTTTGAATCCTCCCAAGATAAGGTCTTTGCAGATGGTTTCGGTGTTGGATTTGGACCTCCTCCGCGCGGTTGGTTGTTGTTCCTTGAGCGTTGATTTCGAGTGCGTTCGGAATCTGCTAATTCTCGTTCCACAATTAAAGCTCCATCCACCATTTGAGCATAGTGGAAAGTTGCACTGTGATCAATCTTCCTCTAATGTCTGTGTCCAAACCCCATTCAAATCGCCTAACCTTATCCTCTTCATTTACTACTATAGCTGAAGCGTATCGTGAAAAAGCTTCAAAACGGTTCGCATATTGAGTGACTGACATTTTTCCTTGTTTCAGTTGGAGGAACTCTTGAATCATTTCTTGTGTTAGCGAGTTAGGAAAATACTTTTCCATGAATAGGTCTTCGAATTGTCTCCAAGTTAATGTCTCTACTTGTCGAGTACTTCTGATCATTTCCCACCAATGATTTGCTTCCCCTTCCATTTGAAATGCTGCCATGGTCACTCTATCTTGTTCATTTCGGATGTCAGAAGTATCTAGCAACTTCTTAATTTGTCTTAGCCAAGCTTCAGCTTCATGGGGGTTTGATCCACCAAGGAATTTGTGGGGATGTAGCTTTTCAAATTTTGCTATCATTTCCGATTTGCTTTGTTCTCGGTTTTGGGGTGGTATATTGCCTACCCTATCAGCAATCGCGCGTATAATTCGAGTGACATCGCCATCAGACACCCCATCACCATTACCGTTGTAATTATTTCTTGTTCGTCCAGCCATTCTGCATGATGGGATTTATTTTATTATATATATACATTTTTTTTTGTAATTAGTGATTTATTCAATTATTTATTTATTATTATTATTATATATTATTATATTGATATGCAAGGATAGTAAAAAAAAAGAAGGAACTTCATTAATTAAATTAGATAAGCTACAATTAGCAAAATACAAGTAAAACAAAGGAAAAGATTAAATAACATACTACGGGCGAAAGATAGACCCTACAATCCAAGTTAACTCCTACACTCACAATTCTAAACTAGGCAATTTTACATGTAAGCATACAAAACAATCGGTTAGCCTAGTTTATAATTCCCTTAAGGCCTCTTAAAATAGCCAAGGAAAGTCTCTCCTCACAAGGGCTTTCGGCTCTCATGTGGCTTGGAAAAGCCCCATGAATCACCACAGCACCCTCACGAAGACAGCAGTTTCGCACACACAATGCCCTAGCAGCTGCACCGGCTCCTCCTGATAGGTCCTCCAGTCCTTGAAGTCCACTGACCCATCTCTCCTCACAATTCTGCTTGGGTCGGGCATGATATACTAAAGGCTCCAAATGTCAAAAATATCGCCCACCCTATCAGTGAAACCATCCGGGAAGGGGCCTAGTTGATATAACCAGGGAGTCTCTTGTCTTAGAATCTGGACAGGTCCGACATAGGTACCCACCCAGCTCTCAGCTTTCCAAGCACAACCTTCTAGGGGATAAATTCTAACATATACAAAAGAACCAATCTGCAACCCATTTCGTGCATCCCAACCCTCAAACATGGCTCCTATATCTCTAGTGCTCTCGTTGGTATTGCCTTCTATAGACTTCTCTTCAGTGTCTGACTCAATCACAATAACCTCCAGGGGGTTGTATATTAGTACAACCTCTTCGGGCTTAGGTTTAGGCTCAAGCTCAGGATCAGGTTCAGGGTCAAGCTCACGCTCAGATTCATAGTCTTCTATAGGCATCTCCACTTCTTCGCTTGGGTCAGATTCTACGTCATAGTTTCCTACCAAATTTTCCTTGTTAGAGTTAATGTCTGATGACCCTGACATCCTACAATTAAAAGGTTCTAACTTAGTTGAGTCACTGAAAATTACAAATTAACGTAAGGTTTTCTTAAACGTAAAAATAATAAATTACTATCCATGGCCCAAAGGTTCAAACCTAGGCTTTGATACCAAACTGTGACACCCCAATTTTTTTTTTTTTGGAACATCATAAAATTTAAATAACAATAACTTGCTAGATAAAATTTTAACTACTAATTAGGGAACTTTGAACTCTTACATAGTCAAAGTCCAACAACAAAATAAAATTACAAGTTCACATATAACGTCACAACATTGTTAAATACTAATACAAGAGATAATAGAATTTTGTTTGGATAAAATCTTGACTCTAAGTTAGCCAAGGTTCGATATTAGCAGCAGTTCCAAATTCAGTCTCAGTCCCTTCTTCGACATAATCTGGCATGAAACGCCAGGGTAACAAAATATATGCCATTGCAACACAATAAGAAAATATAACCAACCTACCATTCTTTTTGAGGGAAAATAATGAGATTATAAACACGAGATAATAATATAATCGTAAACATAAATTACAACTATTAAAATAATTTAAATAATTTTAATAAATTAGGTGACCCTTGAAATCTCACCAAAGAGGTTTAACTTACCAACCACTAAGTCATGGCCACGGTTAATTTGGAAACCCCCCATTGGTCAAATATTCAAGAACTACCAAAGATGCCCACGCTCGGAGTTATATATCCAAGCCGTGACATCCGTGGTCTGCCCCAAGGGAACGGTCTGCCAGGGGTACGTAACTTCCCTGCGTGCCACCCGCACATCCACCCTTATTCCAAAACCAAACACCGATAAGGGTTCAAATAATCCCCGTGCCATATTAGGGTTTCGCGACACAATTTACTTAAAAATTATTAAAAGCTAGGGCTCACCCTGAATACCCGGTATTAACCTTCTATCAGTAACTTTATATATACCATTAATCATTTCGGTGAATTTATATATTAAACACAAATTATTCAAATCTCAATCACCAATAATGTTATACCAATTCAAAAAAAAAAAAAAAGCTCCCAACATAAAACATTATGCATGTCACACAATAATAATTCAATGTATAAAATTTAATAGACAATTAATTTAAACCATGGTATGAACATAATAACTTAGATACAAGAAATAAACCATAATCACACACATGCACAAATTTTTGATTTACAAATTTAGACTATCACAATATTAAATAAATCACAACACACCCATACATGGATTACTAATTTATAATAGATGATGGATTAGACCAACCCAATATTGAAGTGATGATTTTATCCTGTTTAGAAAATTTCAGATTGTAACTTAGGTATTAAAATTTTATAAATAAATTATTTACACAATCCTAAAATTCGTGAAATTGAACAGAATACTCAATAGGGATGTTTAGGTCATTTTTCAGAAAGAATTTCAAAAAAAGAAGATGTAAATAATCCTGTAAAATTTCTAGTAATTTTTATGACACAGATTTGTCACATTTCCTTACATTAATTCCATGCTTAAATTTATAGATCAAATCCATAATCTAAAAATTGATTATGAAACTAGACTTCTCAAATTTCATCTTTTAGTTAGAAATTACCAGACTTGGCTTAGTGTAGAATTTTAAATAAATTTTCAAATACGTAGTAAAATCTGTCTCACAGTTTCAGATTTAGTTAAAAATTTGTATAAGTTCGTAGAAAGCTCAAAAATTGTTGCCAAAATTCTTGGATGAACTAGACATCATTATCAACAACTTTGTAGAATAAATCATCTCGAAATTTTGAGTATAAAATAGTCTAAAAATTCGTGCAAACATTCTGGCAAATTTAAGGACAAACAGATTATTTTCAATCTTCTCTTTAAAGGTATAAACTGCACATGCAATCTTATTTTTACAATAATAAGATGATTTTAAGACTATCAATATTTTCAAACATTTGATATACACATCACAAAATTCCTACACATATATATAAAATTTCAATTTATGAGTAGTCATTTTAATCACAAGAACATAATCTGAAAACTTCATTAATAAAAAGAAATGAGAGGGTTGAGAGGGTTTTCTTACTTAATAGTAGGATTCAAATGGGTGATGAAATGGTAGAAAAATTTTGCTTCCTTAACCTTCCTCTCTTCTTCTCCTTCTACTGTTAGCTGAGATTTTTTTTTTTTTTCTTATTTTCCCCTCACTCATACGAAGCAGCAGACTTGCATGAGTATAATGAGCTAAGCCCTCTCTTTACATACATGGGATTATGCTTCAGCCTTCTTTGTGTATATATGCTGAGCCTTCCCCCACTCTCTCTCTCTCTCCCTCTCATTATACTCCACTACAAATCTCCTCAACCCGAGAACTATGATGGGATGAAAGTTTCCATGGGTACATGCAAGCTAGCAGGTGGCACTACCTGCCACCGAGAATCTAATTCTTCTTCTTCTTCTTCTTCTTCTTCTTTTTTTTTTTTTTTTTTTAGGTTTTTAGTATGTTGTTAAAATAATTTATAACAATAAATATTGAACATCTACAAAATTATTATTCTTAATAAGGTCTTTGTTAGTGATTGAATTTGGTTAATTTAAAACTAATTTTTACACTATTATATATTTTAGGTAGATTCTGAATAAAATTAATTAATTAATTAATTAATTTATTTTATTTTAAGAATAATTAAATATGGGTTTTCACAAACTTTGTTTCACACCGGAACAACTTCATCTCACTTATTTTCTCCAAAATCTCATACTTATGAAATATTAACATTTCCTTTCTACTCAATATTAAAAGTTATGGTATAATCTCAATAACACACTTTTAATCAAACTAATTTAATCCACTAAATTAATAATTTTATTATCTTCACATTTTTTCAAAAGAAACAATACCAAACATAACTTAACCTAACTCATCTTTCAAACATAATCACATTTCATGCCAAGCTACTCAAATAGCCAATCTTTCCCAAATTCGCTTCAAATAACAATTTTCACAACCTTTTCTAAAATTACCTAACCAACATGATATTTACATAAAAAAAAATATGAAATATGTCAAAGAGTAACATTTTCAAGGTTATAAGTTCGAAAGTCCACATTTCACGTGTTTATTTTCACAAAAAAGAAGACAACTAAATCATCAACATATCATCTTTCATAAAATATCATGAATGTAACACTTTTAAAGTTTTTAATCCCAAAACAACTCTATAATCCCAACTTAACAATTTACACAATATTCCTCAATATCAATTTATTTTTCTCAAAAATAAATTCCAAAATCAAAGATAAAAAATATTTCAACTTTATATTTCTTAAAATAAATCATCTAATCATAATATGATGTAGATACAATCCATACAACCTTTAAATTTTCTTTTCGAATTTTTTTTACAAAATTAATAACACAAAATGATTTTCCCAAAATCAATATCAAAATGCCAATATTCTTAACATTTCAACATAATTTTTCTTTAAAAAATTACCAAACAAAAATCTAAACATTATATATATATATGCAATACCTCTTAAAATGACATATTTTCTTAAAATAACCTTAACATAGCTTTAATGTAATAATATGAAAAAAGTTCCTACCTCAAATGTGAAGAAAAGTAAATTCGAAAATGCAAATATCGCCCGATCATGAATCTGAGACCAACATTGCGAAGATCACGACGAGCTCTCCAACTTTCATTTATAACACTTTTGCAAAATCTCACTCTAAAGACTCCCATTTAAAGCTCAAAGATTGAGCAACAATGGAGGAAAAGAAAAAAGAAGAGAGAGATAGAGACACGTTGAGAGAGAGAGTGTGCTGGGCTCTCTACTTAGCCAAACAGAAAAGCAAAAGAAGGGAAGGGAGAGAGAGACATGGGGGAAAAGAACCCCACGTGAGTTTTGGCTTTCCAATGTTTGGTTTCTCAATATATATATATATATAATTGTTTTTCTGTAATAATATCTCAAAATTTTATATTATAAATTATAAAATGATATAATTTTTTTATCACAAAATATAACATTTTTATACATCATAAAATATAATATTTTTGCTCACCACAAAATATACATCAATTTTATTCACTATAAAAAAAATATATATATATAATTTTTTATCATATGGTACACACCATAAAATCAATTATCAAATATTTATTATAATCTTATATAATAAATAATAACAACTCTCAAGGTAGTTGTTACCAATCACATAATTAAAAAAGACCAAACAGTTGTTACCAATCACATAATTAAAAAAGACCAAACAGTTAAACATGAGTAATTAAACAAACTCAAATTAAATTAAATCTAAATCATGGGTCCCACTCATAAGCCAAACATGGTCCAATTACATACCAAAGTAGACCCAACAAATTTATCTCAAATCATGGTCCAAACACCCAAAACTCAAATTTCAAATTCTGCTATAAATTAAACTGAACACCAATTAATTTGTAAATTCACATAAAATAAATGCATAGTATTAAATTCCAAAATTTTTATCCAACATGTTAGACTCTTATAAGAACAACATAATAAAAATTTCATAATTTTTGAGATCAAAAATTATATTTAAAAAAAAAATTATTACAAAATTAAACTATTTTCGCACATAACTTTACACAACACTCCAATCCTATTACTCAATTAATTTATGCGCTGACTATTTAAAAAAAATATTTGTGACATTACATAAGTGACTTGTTCCATTAAATCAGAAGAGATAATATCTGGGATGACACCATGTTGAAACCACCACCGCAGAAACCAAGAAGGAAATTCTGACTTGAATTTATAATCAAAATAGAAAAACCAAGAGTGAACCATGCATCAATGTAATCATAATAACTGTATTGTATCTTATGATTTGGAAGATCTCGAAGTAAGAAAGGGAGACCCCATTCATCTAGGGATACAATGTTGTGTATGTATAAGTAATGGTAGATGATTTTACTGGCATTGACTCTATTATAAATGGGTTTAATGACTATGGACTTGTGATGGAAGATGATATCTTTATAAAAGGTAATTGACTTGTTTGGATGAGAAGGAAATCTGTTTAGATAATCCACTCTTTATAGATTTAAATCATCAGAGCTTTTTAAGGTAAATTAAACTATTGGTTCTTTAAGTTTGAGTAAAATTTTACTATGGTCATCATAATTTCAATTTGAATAATTTGATTTTTAAAGTTTCAATTTTATTGTTAGTTGGTTCTTTGATCATCTGTTAACATTTTCAATGGCAAAAAATTATGTCTAAAATTAGAAGAATTAAAGTGAAGATCGAAACAAAATATAAGTTCCGCTGATATAATGAATATATTACACCAGTGACCCTTGTAGTTTGTTTTTAATTTCACTTTGATCCCTCTAGTTTTACATATGGTCTTTTTTTCTTTTTTTTCTTCTTCAAATTCTAACAGTAAATGACGGAAGGATTACATTGTAACAAAATTGAAAGTGTAAGAATTAAATTATTCAAATTGAAACGTTGGAGGATTAAAGTGACACTTCACTTTAATCAGAGGGACTAATAATGTAATTTATCCCGACTATTTATAAAAAAAATTACAACACATCTTTATAGGTTTAGAGATGAAATTAACATTTTCTAACTCCAAAACAAAATTCTTTAATTATATAATTCAAGTCTAGCTTCAAAACATGCTACTATTTCCGTTTGCATAGTGAACAACACTATAAGTGATTATCTTTTTCACTATAAGTGATTATCTGTGACTCTTCCATGATACGAAAAATATAGCTATCATCTAAGCACCTAGCGACGTCAACATTATGTGACCAACCATTTTATAGACTATTGATGTGTTCCAACCCAATAATCATGATCTATTTTAAAATAATTACCCAACAAACTAATTGCATATGCATTAAGTTTAATTCAGACTTCATCATTCATTAAACACTCATAACATGTCAATAGCATTTTATGAATACTGGGAGTATTTGATAATATGATTTAGTACTTAAAATTGAATGTGTTAAATGATAATTAGTTAACCCAATAATCATGATCTATTTTAAAATAATTACCCAACAAACTAATTGCATATGCATTCAGTTTAATTCAGACTTCATCATTCATTAAACACTCATAACATGTCAACAACATTTTATGAATACTGGGGGTATTTGATAATATGATTTAGCACTTAAAATTGAATGTGTTAAATGATAATTAATTAAACTTGTTTGATAACCATAATTGATATCACTTAAAAATTTAAGTACTTTTTAAAATGTAATCTAAAACTTACGAAAATTTTAAGTCATATGAAACTTACTTAATTTTGACTGAATTTATAAATACTAAATATAAGTATCGATATACACTATTATAAACTCACCATCACCAACACCACCATCACCATGCCACCGTTACCACCACCGCCATTATGCCGCCACCACCGCCACCGCCACCACCACTGCTACTACCACTTTCATCACCAATGTTATTGTTGCCGTAAATACCATCATCATTTTATTATAACAACAATCGCTACCATTACTGCTACTGCTACAGCTATCGCTACTGCTACAATCACCATGCCACTGATACCATCAATGATACCACCACCACCACCACCATCACAATATAAAAATTGAAATATATAATTTAAAAATAACAAATTTTAAATTTAATCTTATATTTATCAAACGTATTATTTAGTTCAACACTTAAATTTTTATCAAACAGCTTTTCAGCTTAAAAAATTCAATATTCAATTTTCAATATTTAATTTTCAGCTTTATCAAACACCACCTAAGTACTTAATTAGTTACATATAAGAGCAATGCAAGGCTTTGAATTAGGCACAAGCTTGTCTCAAATCTAAAATCATACTGAAGCGTGTTGTTGGAATCTGTGGGCCTACTACAGAGCCCACATCGATGATCCGAACCGTTGAACATGTAGCGCTCGTCGATTACTTCATGCTTGCAAAAAAGGACGTTGATCGGATATCGATAGCCACTTGATCATACCAAATTTGTGTCAATGGTAACTACGATTTTAAAAATAAATTGTTGACAAAAATGTATTTTGATCAAGTGACTATTAATATCCGATCAACGGGATTTTTTACATGGATAAAGTACTCGATGAGCCTTACAGATTGAATGATTCGGATTATTGATGTGAGCTTCATAGTGGGCCTACGAAGGCCCAACAACACGCTCTAGTTGGATCCCAATTGGAGAGAAACCTATCAAAAATACGGTCTAGGTATGTTCTTTAAGATAAATGAATAACCCTCTAATTTATCACTTAGTATATCTCAATGCTAAATACATAAGATGTTTCAGAAAAAATATTTTATATCAAAAATTTATTGCCAATGTTACCTTCACATCAAGTATTAATTCGAAATCATTATTAACATGTAAAAATTTATGAATATAAAGGATCAACAAAATAAATTTGCTCCCACTAATCTTGAGATATATGCACAAGTCAATTGTATTCTCAATGCAAACAAGTAACAACACTACTTTATGAAACTTTAGAAATCATTGCTCAGAAAATCATTTGAGATCATCGACAGATTTGTTTAATTTACAAATCAAATTACTTTATTTGGCGAAACAATAAATAAAAATATTATAATAATGCTAATAATGCTATAATCATTATAAAACTATTTTTATGATATTGGTGAAGACAATACATTCTTTCAAATCACAACCACCTTTTACAACTAAAGCAGTTTTGTATTTATTAATTTATCTTTTAAAAAGTATGCATTAGACTTAAAATTTGAAAAAGTTTAATATGATCTCATTTATCGTAGTAACTTGTATCAATGCATACACTATATATTATAAATTATCAATGTTTCCATTAAATGTGATTGGATCCTCTCAATCTCTCGACATTGCAAAAAGAACATAATTATTTAAAAAAAGCAAGTAATGGGTTAATTAGGTGCTTCAAATTGTACTTGTCCTCCCACTTCCTCAGTATATGTGAGAATGAAAAGACAAGTCTATCACAAGCAAATGTACAGAGCTACATTCATACATTTAAGCTCTAAACTATCCACCCAAACTCATATAATTACCCACATCATTGTAAGAAATTTGACATTTACAACCTCAAAGATCCTTTCCATCAAAAAAAAAAAAAAAAAAAAAAGAAAAGAAAAGAAAGAAAAACCTAAAACATCCTTGTGTCATAGCCTTTCGTTACTTCTATTAACCTCCAAAGTAACAATGAATCTGAGTAAGAATGGTCGGGTAGATTGTGATACAACTCAATTTTTTCAAAGTGTGACAAATTTGAACAGAATGTAGTAATTTGGTAATTGAGTTTTAGAAATTGTTTTCTGGTTTGTAAATTGAAAAGGGAACTAGACTTAATGTTTTGTGGTCTCACCAAGAATTATCACCATCCGAGTCCCAAAATGATTTTTGAGTACCTGCAAATATGGAAATTTTGGAAAAGCATATGTACATACTTGTACTTAGGACTGTGCAAAATACCGCCAAATCTGCTAAAACCACGCCAATCCACATCAATCCACACCGCTCTAACCATTAACCGCGCTTTAAACTTTAAAATTTATAATCCGCCAACGGAACCGCTCTGCTCCGCTATAGTTAATATATATATATTTTTTATCCTCCAATGAAATATCAATGTAAAAATGAGTGTGAGAGAGATTTAAAATGTTAAATTTATTATAAATTAGTGGTTATATATATGAAACATATTATGTAAAATTACTTTGTGTTATATATCTAAAAAATATTATACAAATTAGTATTTTATATTATGCAAATGTATGATAATTAGTTAGAATATTCTTCAATTCGGCAATCCATCAAAAACCGCCCAAATCGCAATTTGTCAATCCGTTAATCCACCAACCCGCCATTCGGGTTGTAATTTTACTCTCAAACAACCCAAACTGCACCGCGCACGCTTTAATATGGTTTGTGACCCATCTACTTCTTGATTTGATATCTAACAAACTAAATGAGAGGGGAAACATTAAATGGTGGTAATTGGGGGGGGGGGGGTTCATGTTCACTTTTAACATCTTTGAAAGATAATTGTATAAGTTGGAATTAGTAATGAAAAGATGGTGGGGCGCTTTTCCTTTGAATTAAGGCTTGCACAAGTGGTTGTAGCATTAACTCTAGGATGAAATAGGTATATTCAGACTCTATGTGATGGTTTTCTTTGGAGGGATAAGATTGGGTTGAGGAGCTGGGATATGCAGGGTGTTTACCACTGTGTTTGGCCATCTCTTTTGAGGTCCATTCGTGATAACGTCTACAAAATAGCAAAAGAGGGAGTTACGAATAACACGATTCCAATCCTTGCGGTTGGGAGGAGGAATCTCTTTGAGGGATTCTACATGTTCAGATTAACTACTAACTTAGTGAAACCTTACCGTTGTGTTATTGTATCCATATGTTTTTCATTGTTTCATACTTGTTCTATGTATTGTTGAATTCGATTATGGAAAGTAGGGGTGTGTGTGTGTTTTTACTTGACATTCCAATCTTATAACATTTCATGTCACGTGACGATAAGTTTTACCAAGAAGAAAGCCCAGAGGAATTTGTGGAGCCTCGATTAACCTAATTGTAAAAACCATTGTGTGTGTGTGTGTGTGTGTGTGTTTTTTTTTTTTCCCTAAACCTTTTGAAATATTTATTAGTTTTAAGAAACACTTTGTTTGTAATATTAGTATCAGTTGTATTTTTTTAATTATGTTGTGAAGTTTATTGTTAGTGTAACCATATTATATCGAGTTACTCTATTACTTTTATGTTCCCGAAATTTTGGGGTATCACACATCTGTTCTTCAATTCTTATCTCTCATACATTATATAAATTCATGGTTCAATTGTCACGATCCAAACCCGCCCCTATGGGTTCAAGATCAGAATCGCCAAGAATGTCTGAGATTACCGAAGGCCCTCTTGAACGATATCTGATAAAAGAAATCAGAGGGCATGGTGGAAGCCAATACAGTAGATAAACAATGTCCAACGAGCTATGACGGTCTGTATGCCAAAAAGATTTTTCATACATTTATGCAGTCAGAGACAAACAGTATGTACAATGTATACAACCAGTCAGAGCAGGGACCAAATCCCTAACAAACATTACAGTGCAAAACATTCAGTCTATACAGTATGCAAAACAGTACAGAAGGGGGAGAACTAAAACACCCCCTAAGCCTAAGCTTGATAGGCTCGGAACCTCACAGTGAGGCACGGTGGTTGGCTTGACAAAAAGGGAAAGTCCACCCCACGCTCCTAGCTCCGGTCTGGTGCCTGTACACCTGCATATATATATGAGCAGTGAGCTAAAGCCCAGTGAATAACGTAATGCGTAAAGAGGTTTAGAATGAATGTCCTTATAGTAATGAAAACAGTTCATTAAATCAGTATTCCAGTCTTTCAGTCAATCAGTCATATGTGGTACATCCATTAGCATAACGATGCAAGACGCAGAGGTCTTAAAGACCTAACAAAGAATGATGGCCATCAATCAAGAACAATAGTGGTTCCACGAGGAACCGACAGAGATCTCTCAGAATAAGAATAAAGAAAGCAGAGGTGCTAAGGATGCCACAAAGATGCAGTTGAGAATATAGGACATACATTCATTCAAGAATAATATCAAGAAATGCAGTTCCAAGATTCGTGAAGATAATCATTTGAACATATCTTTACACAATTGTTACTCACAGAGTTCTGGGCTACGGTGAGCTAGAGCGTCGCCTCGGAATGCCAACCCTAAACAGTTAACAGATTGAACACACACTAAGTTTCACAGTTGGGAAAGATAATAACTTAATCCCTAAATTTGCCTTGGTGTGTTCTACATCTATACCCTCTTTAAGATGCCTTAAATATGCCCTAGGAATGCCTAGGATGGAAAGAGGATGCAAAGATGCACTTTTGAACACTTTACAAAATTTTTAGAAAACAGGGGTCTCGCCGGCGTGGCTTTCACGCCGAGCGGACATCTGAACAAAGAGCTCCGCTCGGCGTGACTTCCGTCGCCGAGCGGATCAGATCTACAAGAAAATATCGATGCTCAAAATTCACGCACGATGGGCACTCGACCTCGCCGGCGTGAGACACAGTCCTCGCCGGCGTGATTCCTCGCTCGAGTGGACTGTGAACACAAGCAAAGTACTAGATGCACGCATTTCACGCTCGAGCGCCACTTCTCTCGCTCGAGCGGGAAGCACGATCATAGAGTGTACACTCGAGCGTGGACTTCCTCGCTCGAGCGTGGGTCCAAAATCTGGAAAACCCAGATTTGAACCTCAAGCTCAAAATCAAGTTCAAATGTATTAAAACCGATCCTCTTGGGCTGAAAACCTGGAAAACACTTGTAAACACCTAATATTACATGTTTCAAAGATCAATTTGACAAATCAAAGCCCAAGGGTGTTTCAATTAAATTCATTTTCAAACCAATTTTCATGAACAACAAGAACATGCAAACATACATGAATTCACATCATTTCAAAGCTTCAATTTGATGCTCTAGTGAGCCAATTGTTCCAAAAACAAGTTGAAAACATGGTTCTAAACATTGACATGGACATGCATGTGAAAATCTTTGAAGAACAACCTTAATAATGTGAGATGTGTACATGCATGCAACAATTTAGCTCTCATTCAACACTTATGAACCAATTCATGCCTTAACTCTTTAAACTACCATGATCCATGCTAGAAGGAACTTAAACACAACAATGAGAAGGTGAATTCTTTACCTAAGTCTTGAATTTAAGGTGTAGGAGCCCAATTAAGCAAGAACTCTTCTAATCTTCTTAATTTCCAAGCATTATCACAAGATGAACTCAATCCTCTCAATGTCTCTCTCTCTAGCCGGCTATACACTCAAGAACAATGGCTGAACAAATGTTTGTAGTGCAAGACTAAGGCTTAGACAAAGTTTGATGTAGTGGCCCACTCCATGGCAAAGTTGGTAAATAAGGCAACTCCATTAATTTGGCTTAAATTAATCTAGTTTAATCATACCAAAACAAATTCCAGATAAATATACCATAAAATCACATAAATTATGGTGATCACTAAACACTAGTCGGTTTCGAATTCGGCCGCCGATAAGGCCTTCAATTAACAGTTCAAACGCAAAGACTGAACAGATAATTAAACAGTCAAACAGATAAAATGCAATTCAAACAGATACAGGCAATCAATTCAGTTTCAGATTTTAGTCGGTCAGTTCAGTAATTCAGTCAGTTTAATTACTTTTCATATTTGGTCTCAGTTTAGCAGTAATCGGTAATCAATCAGTCATTAATCGGTAAACAGTGTGAGGGTTGTTACATCAATGCTATTAATGATTTCACAAATATATATATATATATACATATATATTAGGATAAATTACAAACACACCCCCTGAGGTTTACTTAAATTACAAATTACCCCCTATGGTTCTAGAAATTACATTATGCCCCCTAAAGTTTTTAATTTCATGACAAATAGGTCCTTTTATTAATAAATCATTAAGTTAATTAATAATTTTTAATAATATTAAAATTTTATTATTATATAGATGAACAATTAGAAATTTCACTTTTTCAATTAATTCTGTTAAATAAAAAATTATGACAGGGAGGTATTTGTAATTTTTCAAACTACAAGAGGTAATTCGTATTTTAAGCAAACCCCAGGCGGGTGTATTTGTAATTTACCCTATATATTAATAGAGTCAAATTTTAACAAATTAATTAGGGAGCCGCTATTTCCACTCCACTTTGCTTCAAATACACTTCTTCTTTGTCCTTATTATACATAGTTACATTAATACCCTTGGAATTTTGATTTTTTCAGGGAGTGTATTTTGTGTGAAAGGGTAATAATGTAACTATCTATGATAAGGACAAAGAAATAAGTGTATTTAGAGTAAAGTGGAGTCGGAATAGCGGCTCCCATTAATTAACTTTGTTGCACCAAAACAAGACCCCCCCCAAAAAAAGGGCAAATTACATAAACCTCCCTTGAGGTTTAGCAAAATTACAAATATCCCCTTGAGGTTTGAGAAATTACAGATACCCCCCTGAAGGTTATATTTGCATAACAAATTAGGGGGCAAATTGTTATGAAAATATAAACCTCAAGGGGCAATTTGTTATGAAAATATAAACCTCAAGGGGGTATCTATAATTTTCGAAACCTTAGGGGGGTATTTGTAATTTAGCTAAACCTCGAGGGAGGTATATGTAATTTGCCCAAAAAAGAAGAAGGAAAAAACTCTATTTGTTTTGTGCAATTTGGGTAATTCGGGCTTAACTTGGATTGGGCTTAGACAAAGAACTTTAGGTTACAATTCAGAGAAATTATTCAACGCTCTAAGAGTATTGCTCCATTCCATTTATAGATTGACACCTAATACTTTGTCTCTTGAAAGTCTAAAATAAAAGTGGTAGATCTTATGATGTAGATTAATAACTACCCATTTGGAGCACCACCTAGACTTACTCCAAGAGTATTGAATAATTTCTCTACAATTCAAGCTTAGGCAGTCCTAAACAGCTCTTATTTCATAGTTACATGCTTGTCACATGAATGGCTTCTATTAAAGATTTAAACAGTGGTGTAAATAAGGGCATTGACCCTTAACCAGAAGCGCAAAGGACTAAATGTCATAATTTCACATGTACAAACCAAAGTAAAATTTTGTAGTGCATGAGTGCAAAGTGTAATTTACCCTATAAAATAAAAAATAAGTGCATATAACCAGCTATATAGAATGAGATTATAATGTTAACTGGACAGAGATGACCTAAAATGTTAACTTCATCAACATAGAAATTGTAACCGTTAGAGTCATAACAAGAAATGGACAATGTAAATTGTGGTGGGGAAAAATTGAACCACCTTTGTTGTGGCGGCCCTCCGATGTGAACTTGGTGGAACTTGGCTTGAAATACTCGAGAAAATATGAAGAACCCAGCTGGTGGGCCAAGAGACTCTCTGATGCTTAAGTTAGAAAGCTTGAAAACAATGTACCAAATAATTCTAGAGTAAGAGCTGTTAGGAATGATTGTCTACCTTTTTCTTCACTTGGTATGACTTTATATAGTCTCCAATGTGATTGTTGGAATTGGATCACTTCCCTTGCCATTCCTTACGTTTGTCCCACTTCTTGTGGGATCATGTTCCACTAGTGCAGATTTTTAAGAGTGATCGGCCCAAATAATTAGGACCATGCTTTGATCAAGTCTGCCCGTAAGGGATGCCTTGTGGACTTGTCCTTTTGGGCCTAGTCCCTTGGACCTCTAAACCTGGTCCTTTGGACCTGCGTCCCTGAATCCTGCTTGGACTGCTCTGTCTAGTCTAGCCATTGCTCGGTATATTCAATCGCTTCGTAGTCCTGCTTAGACTCTGAGTAGTTGTTGCTCGGCTGCTGTAACGACCCCACCACGTATAATGATTAGCACTTAATTAATTAAGGAGATTTGAAATTTAATTTCCAATTATTCTAAATTAATCTGAGATTTACGAAAATTATGGAGATTGATTCATATATGATTCTATTGAGGATTTATTTTGGAATTAGAAATAGAAAGCCCAAATGGCTCAAAAGAGTATAATTGGTGAATTGAATTATTTTAATTTCGAATATCGGACTGTATGAGAGTTTAATTAACTATTCGATCAGATTTGTAAAATTGAGATTTGACTAATTGGGTTCAAGTTTGAATTAATTAAGCTAATTTGATTATGAGGATTGAGAAGTGTGGTCATTTTGAATTAAATTTATTGGAGAGGTGTTTAATTGAATATATAATTTATTGTTGGAGATTTTGAGTTTGATCTGAAATTGAAGGCCTTAAAGATTTGGAAAACCAAAATTGATGATGGCAATAAGTTTGATTTGATATTTGGAGCCTTTTGGGAGTTTGATTAAAAATCTAATTCAGACTGATAAATTTAAATATAATTAATTGGGCTCTAATAGAAGTGAAATTAGATTAATTAAATTATGAGAGATTTATGATTAGTTATGGTTAATTTAATTATATGTTAATCAAGACTTATTAAGAATAAGTGTTATTTAATTAAATTAATCTTAACCATAAATTGAATTATGGAAGGATATAAAATTGTGGGTGTATGTGAAGTGAGGGTGTGCTGTGAAATCCATGTGGGTGTACTGAGAAATCTGGTAGTGTATGTGTGTGCATGTTAAGTGTTGTGTTGGGAGCCTTAGACAATGTGCACGTGTGCATGTGGTGTATAGGTGTGTGTGCATATTGTTTCTTTTGTACTAGAGCATTCTTGGGGTGGATTGAGGTCAAAACCCAGAGAGAGAGAGAGAGAGAGAGAGAGAGAGAGAGAGAGAGAGAGAGAGAGAGAGAGAGAGTTGCTGGAACAAAGAAACAAAAGAGGAGAAGAAAAAAATTGAAAGAGGAGCTCTAGTTTTTGAGGAAGAAGAAGAACTAGCAAACTTAAGGTATGGCATTTATGTGTAATTTGTGTAGAATCCATACATTACACTTACAATTAAAGATGAAATTGGAATCAAAATCATGTGATTAAAAGGAATTAGCAAAAAGATAAAGAAAATTAAGGTAAGTTCATGTTTATGGAAACTAATTATTTTGAGTTTGATTTTTATAATCTTGCATGAAATTAAGTTCCATTGTTACATACATGAGGGAATTCTATGAATATGTGAGTCCATATTTAAATGCATCTTGGATTTTGAAGAAATTGAGCCATTCAAATTCATATTTTGAAGAGAAAAGGAAATGTTTTATGAAAACCAAAATTATGAAAATTTGGAACTAATCCTAAAGTTAGATAAAGTTTTGGTTTTATAATTAGATTTTTTTAATCCATGCATGTAATGTAATTAAAATTTTATTTAAATTAAACATATTTTGGAACATCTATGATTATGAATTAAGTTGGGGTTACAAATTAAGTTAAGTTTAAGATTATGGAAATAAGTTGGGAAAATAATTAGTTTGAGACTTTAATTCGTGTTTAAAAGATTTATGAGCTTGAATTTGGGGTTTGATATGAAGAAAATTTATAAGAATACAAAATTAGTAATTTTGATGTCAATTTCATACATGCGAATGATTTTCTAAGGAGTTTATGAATTTAATTTCATGTTTTGAAGGAAAACAGAAAGAGCTTGAAGTCAATTTTATGTAAGTAAAAAGAAAATGAGAAATTGGAGCTATGTTCAATTTATGGAAATTAACTTAGAAATTAATTACTTTGGGTTTGAATTTAGTTGTCTTAACATGAAATTGAGTTTCAATTTTTTTCAAGAGTTTTGAAAGTTTAATTCATGTTTTAAAATTTGTGGATTTGAAATTTGGTTTGATATGGAGAAAATAAATTAAAACTAATTTTGGAAAAATTTGGAAATAAATTATAATTTATATTTAAGAATCAAAAATTAGTTTGATTTTGATTTAAATTTCTTACATCTAAATATTTTGAAAGGGCTTTATAGCTTTAATTTATGTTTTATAAAACAAAGAAGAAAAATGTTGGAATTATTATATTCATGAAATTATTGGTTTTAATCTTAATGATCAAAGAGATTTTTGTATTAGAAATTGAAAAATTAGTCATGGGTTTATCTTTATTAATAAAAGTACATGTTTAAATTGGTTCATGCAAGAGTTTAAGTTTTGAAAATGTGTTTAGAAATTATTTTGTTGATTTTGAAAGCACATGAAATTTGTTGGCCGCTTGAGCGGTAAAGTCATCGCTCAAGCGAACATTAAGGCCAACCAGTATTTTTACAGAGTTTTGCAGACTACTCGAGCGACCAAAGGTTCGCTCGAGCGAAGACTGTCATGACCCGAACCCGCCCCTAAAAGTTTGGGTCATAACCGGCCAGTAATCCGTAGATTACCGAAGGCCTTAAACGATCATACAGAATATTTATGCTAATGGGGCCATAAACGGAAGCGTATAATAAAGAGAAGTCCATTAAGCTGTGCCAATCATGAGCAAAAACACAGAGTTAACCACATAACACAATAATACATATACATGCCCATCAAAAATATAAGAGCCAGAGGAAAATTGTACATAATGTTTACAACCCAAGATCATGAAAGCAAAAAAAAAAAACATAATAAGGTCAAAGTGTGGTGTGAGTCAAGACAAAACTCTGTCTCGGAGGCATGACTCGATTGGGTCACAAAAGGCTCCTAGAGCTGACTCTAGGGGTGTGCTCCATGCTGTTGATCACCTAAATGTGCATACATAAAATTGGGTGAGCGAAGCTCAATGAGTAATAATACAGTAAAGCAGTGTAAGTAGATGATCATAAGATTCTCACAATATCCATAATCATATAAACCAAGCGGCCTTAGGCCCAAGCATATAACGAGCGGCCTCGGGCCCCATCATATATCAAACGGCCTCGGGCCCAATCATATATATGATGACCTGGGTATTATCCGTCTTGTTCCTTTTGGTTAACTTTGATTTTGCCTTGTTAGTGTGTCAAGTTTCACTTGGAGTCTTGTTAATCTTTTGAGTTTGTGGCGATTCGGAAACTCTCCTCGAAATTCTATCCTTGTTTGTTCCGGTGATGGGTTTCACTTGTTTCAGAGGGCGTGTAGTCTGTCCGGTGTGTCGGGAGTTGAACAAAGAGAAGTTTCTGGGCTGGTTGGCTAGCCGTACGTGCGGGGGCCATGGGCTGCATATGCGGGATAAGGCCGCACGTGCAGAATTCAGGAGAAGTTGGAGGTAGCCCACTGCAATATATGCAGGTGCAGAGCAAGGTGCATGCGGGGAGGGCCGCACGTGTGGGAAAGAGGCTCCGCACGTGCGGGATGTCTAGCAGTCCGAAAACCCTATTTTTATTTCCCTATTTTGGCTGGGTGTATCACTTTGGTTACATCTCTCTCTCTCTCTAAAAATATATCTCTCTCCCTTCTCTCTATATCTCTACCCCAAAAACAAGATTAAACCTTTGATCTTTCACTATCCATTGAAGATTGGTCCATAGTCCCTTCATCAACATTGTAGAGCCTCTTGAGAACCACATTGTGTACGGTGGAGATCTTCTTTCAACACCATCAAAGCTAGGGTTTCATCTCCTCTTTCTTCATCAAACATTGAGGTAGGGTTTCCTTTGAGTTATATATATGTTTATGTAAGTCTTTAGTTGATTTTGTGAGCTCCTCTCATAATTTCAAAAATGGGTTTGGTGGCTCAAGAATTTGATGATTTGGTAGAACAAACTCTATGTTGTGTTCTTTTAAAGATTTTCTTGAAATTTTGGACAACATGGGTTGAGATTGAGGTGTACGATGAGAATTTATAAAAGAGATGAACAATGTTAGGGTTTTTTGTGAAAACCTAGAAAATTGGGGCTTTTTGAAAACATGGGAAGTCCATGGAATAAACTTCTTTTCTTGTGTTAAAATGGGTGAGTGAGTGTGGAGTTCACAATTTAGTAAGGAAAATGGTAATCTTCTTAATGTAAGAGAGCGGAGGGCTTATTTTCAAATTATTGTTAACTACACAAAAATGTGAAATTACGATATGATAATTATTGACCCCTATGGATCATGGGAATTGAAATCTTAGAAGCTGATGTTTTAAAATTTCATATAGCCTTGAAATAATTAGAATGCTAAGAATTTTGCATGATGAGAATTTGTTATTGCGTGTTGAAGCACATGGTTATTTTGCGAAATAACGTTGAAGAGAGGAAATGAGAAATGTAATTGTTTTGTTATTGTTGTTAAAACACTTGGAAATGGAGAAATGCTATGAGGCATGGAAATTCATCACATTGCATATTCATTCAATTAACTATTATGCATTGTGTATTTAGATTGGAAACATTTACTTCAAGAAAAGAACATATTTATTGCAATGAGAACAACGGAAATGTGTAAGGGGTAAATACGTTGGTAAGTCCGGTTAGGAGGTGTAGATGAATTAATAAGTTGGCCTGAGTGTCTGGGTGAAAGACCGAAAACACGTGCGGAGGAGGTACCACTTCCCTTTCAGTTAGCAACCGGTAAAGTGGGTTATTGGTAGTGCTTGTTGAGCCTACTTGCAGACATCAACCTAGAGATTACCAGAGTCGTATTTACCGCCCCTTTTGATCAAATTGGAAGTTTGGAATTGATGAAATTGCATAATGTTATTGAAAACATGGTGATTTACAAGAAAAGCATGACACGTAATTATTTTGAGATGGTATTGCATGGCATTTGCATCTGCATTCAATATTGGATATCTTACATAAATGTATATACTTTGTTAAGGATTTATCTATTGGGCTTTGTGCTCACCCCTATGGGATTTGGTGTAGGTAAAGACGTGGCGATCCTGCCAAGTTGAGGGCGTGGATAATTTGTGAAGAGTATATAGCTCTTTTTTTTTTTCTTTTTTTTTGTTGTGAATTAATTGCTAGCCAAGGGCTATTTTTGTATGGGTCCGAGAGGCCACTTTTGTGTAACCGGGCTTGAGCCTTGGAAGTTGTAGCCCATAAGGGCATTTTATCTACTTTGGGACTTTATGCTTCACATGCCATAGATTCATGCATTTCCTTACCAATGAATGTATAATTCGCATGTGAAACTTTTGTATAAATGTTGTTGATTAATGATGTAAAGGTTGGAGATATGTCATTATTATTTAGTGAATGTTAGTTGATGCAGCTGATTTATGTTGAATTATTTCGGGGCGTTACAATATAACCAGCGCCTCAGGCCCAATCATATAACAAGCGGCCTTGGGCCCAATAATTTATCAAGCGGCCTCGGGCCCAATAATTTAACAAGCATAGGAATGGCAACGGGCGGGCGTCGGATCACCTCCCGTCCCGATCCCCGACGGTGAAAATTTTTCATCCTCGGCCGATCCCGACAGGTACCAATCATTGCCTCGCACCGCTTCTAACGGGATCGGGTTTCCCGACCAAAACTCCCGACCAAAAAAATAAATAAATAAAAAAAATCAACTCATGTCATCAACAACATCATCGACGACGACGACGACAACAACAACAACAACATCATCATCTAGATCATCTTATATATTACAACAACAACAAAAATCAAATCATCTCATCTTACATATTAGATCATCACCAACAGATGAGTTTATTTATCAAAAAAAAAAAACAGATCTGAGTTTATTTATCAAAAAAAAAAAAAAAAACAGATCTGAGTTTATTTATCAAAAAAAAAAAAAGATCTGCCGGTGAGAAAGAGAGGATGAACCGTAGCCGTAGCCGTCGCCGTCGTACGTGTGAGAGAGAGTGGGAGGATCGGCGGTGTGGATGCACAAAGAACGGTGAGGGAGGAGCATCGTCGGTGAGAGAGAGGAGAGAGCGAGAGCGTCGTGCGAGAGGTCACGGATGGTTGAAGTGGACTACGGGGAGGAGGAGAAGAGGCGATGAAGGACAGTGTGAAGGCGAGGAGGGGAGGAGGCGAGGTCACGGATTCGCTTCTTTCTCATCTCTCAAACCAGTCACACACAGAGTAGAACGGTAGGGGGAGAAGAACGAGAGAGAGTGAGGGAGGGAGAGAGAGAGAGTTGTTGGGAAGCCACTGACTTTTCTAAACATATATATTATATATAATAAACAAGAAACTGAGTACAAACACTAAACATATATATATTATATATATAGATATACACGCGGGGAATGATCGGGGCATGGTCGGGGCGGGGCGGGCCGGGGCCGGGGTTGAGACAGCTATCTCCGTCCCCGTCCCCGATGTCATCGGGGATTCATTTTTCGATACCATCCCCGTCCCCGCGGGGGTATTTTTCGGGGAAAACCCGCTTAAATCGGGGTCGGGATCGGGGATCCCCGTCGGGCCGGTTTCAAATTGCCATCTCTAAACAAGCAGCCTCGGGCCCAATTATTTAACAAGCGGCCTCCGGCCCAATCATTTAACAAACGGCCTTGGGCCCAATTATTTAGCACATGACATATAATATCAATGAAGTTTCGTCATTTCCAATCAATTCATAATGTTGGCACCAATTACCGTTCATGGTTCAAGATACGCAACAAAGAGTATAAGTGTACTATATTACTACTCACAGTGCGTTTGGTCTTGCGGCATTGCCTCTGGCACCCGACCTACACAAAACATGTCACATACACATTCGATAAATCATTTGTTTCAATTCGTACACTTTTCTTTAATTTCTCTCAAGTGTTCAATGCTAATCTTCTCTACATGTGAATCATGTACAAAGCATGTTCCAAAGATGTACTTTAAACGACCCTAAATGGTCATGACTTAAATTAATGTTTCCTACAATAATTTCATATGTTTTTCATTGAACATATCATGTTTAGTTATTTAAGATTTAAGGAAATAGCAAGAAGCGAAAGGAAACTAAGTGAGGGTAGGAAATGGCATGAAACGGTTAAAGGAAAATAAGCAGCCTTCACTAATTTGAGCATATCTATTTTTGTACTTAGAATTTGGGTGTGAGACTACCACCATTAGAAACTAGACTTTGAGGGCTTGAATTTAGGCTCAATAATTGCTTAAAATGAAATCTGGATGAATGAGATATGCCTTTTTGAAGTTGTGATGAAACAGGGGTTCCGCACGTACGGAAGTCTTCACCGCTCATGCGGCCTAAATCCGCTCGAGCGGAAAAATTGGCCGCTCGAATACCCAAGGAGCAAAATGAAAACCTTTTAGCACCGCTTACCACCCGGTTGTGGCAAAGCCTTCAAGAGGCATTAGGAACCAAGTTGACCTTTAGCACCGCTTACCACCCGCAAACCGATGGGCAATCGGAACGTACTATACAGATTTTGGAAGATATGCTTAGGGCTTGTGTCCTAGATTTCAAGGGGTCTTGGGAGAGGCACTTACCGTTGATCGAGTTTGCCTACAACAACAGTTGTCTGGCTAGCATTGAGATGGCACCGTTTGAGGCCTTGTATGGCCGGCCTTGTAGGTCACCTGTTTGTTGGGCCGAGGTAGGAGATGCACCATTGTTGGGACCGAAGATTGTTAGGGAGACTACCGAGAAGGTTGCTCTGATTCGGAAGAGATTAGCTACGGCCGAAAGCCAACAGAAGAGTTACGCCGATAAGAGGAGGTGACCCTTATCCTTTGAGGTAGGTGATCATGTGTTCCTTAAAATCTCACTTAGGCGGGGTTTAATGCAGTTTGGCAAAAGTGGGAAATTGTCTCTGAGGTTCATTGGGCCTTTTGAGATATTGGAGAGAATCGAGGAGGTGGCATATTGGTTAGCTTTACCGCCGCAACTTTCGAGGGTTCATAATGTGTTCCATGTGTCAATGCATAGGAAGTACGAACCCAACCCTTCTCACGTGTTAGATTGGGTTGATTTGGAGGTAGATGAGGATGCCTCCTACGATGAGAGACCGATTCAAGTTTTAGATACCCGAGAGCAAGTGTTACGAGGCAAGACCATATCGTTAGTAAAGGTGTTGTGGAGACACCATGGAATTGAAGAAGTGACTTGGGAAAGGGAAGTGGAGGTCCGCTCCAAGTATCCAGATTTATTTGAACGTGCTTGATGGTTCTATTTTGAGTGTAATGTCCTCTAGTGATGAGGGGAGAGTATGAAATTGTTGATCACCTGTTGTTGAATGTATTGTTAAATTGAGCATGAGCTTATGGAGAGTGATACTTTGTTGTAAATGTTTTATCTCATATCTCTAATTTGAACGAATGTTGTTTAGATGAAATGATAATGGAAAGAAGGGTAAAAGTTGGTTGGGTATTGATGTTATAACTTGAAAATGTTGTTAGAATGATTATTGTTGTAAAAGCACATTTGTTTGTTGGTTTGTCTAAATTTTGGGGACGAAATTCCCTAAGGGGGGAGGGTTATAGCGATCCGTGATTGCGTGTTGTGGGTTACGCCTTGTGTTTCTACCTTTTGTTTCCTTATATTTGAGTTGGGTTGTGTTGAGCGAATTTGGAACAGGTGGGTTGTGATTGGAAGCAAATGGTTGCTGTCCAGATTTTGGTTCCTTTGCTCGAGCGAGTCTTTTGTCGCTCGAGCGAGCTTTGTGTTTTAGTTTCTTCGCTCGAGCCAGGGTTCCTTCGCTCGAGCGATCTTTGAGTGGTGTGTCTCTTGGCTCGAGCAAGCACTCTTGCGCTCAAGCATGCGTCTGCGTCTAGTTTGGACCTGAAGGTTGTGTTTATTCGCTCGAGCGAGATTTCCTTCGCTCAAGCGAGCGAGGTCTATGTTTTGTGTTTCTTCGCTCGAGCGAGCACTCTTGCGCTCGAGCATACTTCTAGGTTGCAGACCTGAAGCTTCGCATTGTTCGCTCGAGCGACGCTTCTTGCGCTCGAGCGAGGATCTTTTGTGTCTGGTCGCTCGAGCGATCACTCTTCGCTCGAGCAAGCCTTGAATATATCAGATTACAGCAGCGAGTTCGTACAACACTTTTTCATCTCCTTTACTTCTCAAACCCTAGATTCGGCACTCTCTCTCTCTAAACAACCACTTCTCTCTACAAATACTCTTAATCTATAGCTCTTCTATCCTAGTTCCTTTGTGAAAAGGGTAGAGCTTGGTGTGGGCTTTGTTTTGATCCGAAAATTTGTGGATTTGGAGCATCTTGAGTTTCACCCTTCTTCTTCTTTGAGCTTTTACTTTGAGGTAGGGATATTCTTGGGTTATATATACTAGTTTTGCCCTTTTTATGTTAATTTAAGAGTTCCTTCTAGTTTTTGATAATATTAACTTTGTGATTTCAAAAATGTAGACGTTTTCCTCAAAAGAGGGTCTCTCTTTAAACTTTAAATTTTTGGTCAATCCTTGAGGGTTCATCTTGTTGACCTAAGAAAAGAAATGTTTTGGATGAGAGTTTTCACCATGAAATGGGAAGTGATTGTTTTGAGAAAAACCCTAGAAATTGGGGATTTTGGTAATATGGCGAATGTCTTTGAAATGTTTTATTTTCTTGTTTTAAAAGGATGATGAGAGTGAGTTGCATCAATGTTTGGCAAAATGGAAAATTACTTGTTATATGAAAAATAAGGCGTTAATGTTAAATTGTTGGCAATCCATGAATGAGCAAGGTTGTGGCGAGATTAATTTGTTATGTCTTGCGATATAAAAATTGTGACTATGTGTTGTTGAAACATGTTAATTTTGTGGATGAACATTGAAAGGAGAACATGAGACGGTGAATGTTGACATTGTAGTAGAGATAGTCAAAAGTGGAGAAATGTCTTAAGTTATGGAAAGGATCATTTGCATTGCATGTTATGTCATTTGTTATGGTGCATTGTGAATCTAAATCATAGAGATTTCCATCATGAGGAAAAGAAATAATTATTGTTTTGAGAACTATGAAAATGTGCAAGGGTAAATACGTTGGTAAGTCTAGATAGGAGGTGTAGATGAATTCGTTAAGTTGGCCTAAGTGTCCCTGGTGAAAGACTAGAAAACCGCGCGGATAGGTGTTGAGCCTTCTGGTTAGTACCGGTAAAAATGACAGTTTGGTAGTACTCGTAGAGTCTACTGACAGACATCGGCCTAAGGATTACCAGTCTTGTATTTACCGCCCCTATTGAATTAATAATGGAAGTTTGAAATTGATGAGATCACATGATGATTTTGAGAAAATGGTGATTTTGAAACAATGCATTGAAATGAATATTTTTCATCATTGATTAACTTTGGCATAGCATTGCACTTCATTTAATTTTGTGTTGAGGAAGAAGCATAACTGTATATACTTTGTGAGAATTTCTCTACTGGGCTTTGTGCTCACCCCTATGGGTTTTGGTGCAGGTAAAGATGTGGTGATCCCGCCGAATTGAGGGCGTGGATATTTTTTTTGTGAAGAGTAGATGACTCTCCCTTTTGTTGTAATTTCTGTAAAGCCAAGGGCTAACATGTATGGGTCCGATAGACCATTTTGGTGTAACGAGGCTATGGCCTGGGAAGATGTAAGCCCTTAAGGGCATTTTGTTGCTTTGAGAATAGATGCTTTACATGCTATAGATTCATGTGTTTTCTTATCATTGAATGTATATCCGCATGTGGAACTTTTGTAAAGACTCTTTTATTAATTATTCAAAGATGGAAGAATTGTTGTAATTAATGTGGGATTGCTAATTAGTGTGGGTTGTTCATGTTGAATTATTTCGGGGCGTTACAGTCATTAATAATGTTGAAATATACTTTTAATTGATATATATAGATGTATATGTATAGATAGATATTTGTATTTAATTGAAAAAAAAATATATTATTAAATTGAATCAAGGAGGCAGACCCACGTTGGTGCTGCTCTCCCCATTCCCTTATTCCTTCTTTCTTCTTCTTTACTTCTTCATTTATTTTCTTTGCTGCCTCCACTTCTCTCTCGGCTCTCGGTTCTCTCTCTCTGTCCGAATTTTTTTTTTAGTTACATTTATCATATAAAATCTTTGATCTCCCAAAATCTATTAGGTTTTAGACCATAGTTCTTAAGATCAAAGTGAAGAGCTTGGCAAGAGCAACATTTTGACCGGTGGAGATCGAAATCCAACAAAGTCGAAAATTGGGGTTTTTGCTTGTTTCCTCTTCTAGCTTTTGAGGTAGGGATTTTCTAAACATTGTGTATGTGTTTTAGCTTTATTATGTGTTATTTTGATAGTGTGATATTTGAAAAGATTAGGGTTTTATTAATGGTATATTAAATGCATGAAAAGGGGAAAGTTCTCAATTTTTTTTAAAATCTCTTGTTGGTTGAGTGAGATTTTGTGTAACTCGTGGATTTTGGGGAATGTGTTTTTTTTATTTATTTATGAGATATTCCCAAATTTTAGTGAAACCCTAGAAATTTAAAATGCTAAAATTAAGATTTTGGCTAAGTTTGTGAAAAGTTTATAAGGGTTAAAAATATATGTTTATTTGAACAAATGAGAATTTGAAAGTGGATGTTTAAATGGATGAGATTGATGTTGGGAACATTGAAAACCATTGAGGTTTCTTTTGAAAATTGTTTAAGTTGAAAATATTGAACTTTTGAGAAAGATGAAAATTATTTATCATGTTGAGGCATCGAGAAATGTTGAAAGAAACTTATGTTATATTTAGTATTTTGAATATTCTTGGTGAATTCTTGAGTTTGAATAAAAAGGGAAAATTGATAAAATTTATGGAAGAATATCATGATTCTTGATTGAGTTGGAAAAGAGGAGATTGAACATGTGATTGTTACTCCTATGTTGAAATGATTGGAAATATGAGATTATGAGTCATATTTTGTCTCTTGATATATTTTGTATAGAGATAATTGTTTGGGCAACCGTGGAGGGTTGTATTGATTATTGTAAAAATTGCATGTGAAATGGGTAAATTGAAATATTTGTAAATTCATGCATGGCATTGAACATTGCATAATCTCATGATTTAATTCTTGCATTGGATTTGAGAAATTGATTTTCAAATTGATTCATTGAGAATATTTGAAATGTGTTGAGTTACGGGGTAAATACGTTTAGTAAATCTAGATAGGGGGTGTAGATTGGTATTGTTTAAGTTGGCCTGAGGGTCCAGGATGAAAGATCAAAAACACGCGTAGAGTAGGTGCCACGTGCCTTCCGGTTAGGAGCTGGTAAAGTGGAGATTGGTAGTGCTAGTTATGCCTACTTGCAGACACCAGCCTAGGGATTTCCAATGTCGTATTTACCGCCCAAATGGATGATTGAATTGGTTATGCTTTTAATGAGAATTTTGAAATGAGAAAACCCATGATTTTTGGCATTGGCATCTCATATGCATTGCACCTCATGATATTGTTAAACTGCGTGCACTTTATTTAGATTATCTTTGCTGGGCTTTATGCTCATCCCTTAGTGGAAACCATTTTTCAGGTGATTGTGGTGGTCCTCCGCCAAAGTGAAGGCGTGGAGGATCTTTTGGAGCACAAGGCTCAATTATTTATTTATTATGTTTTCTTTGCAAGCCAAGGGCTATCTATGTATGGGTTTGAAAACCACTTTGTTGTAACCGGGCAAAGCCTTGGAACTTGTAGCCAATAGGGCATTATTTTGTACTTAGCTTGCTTTAAATTTCTATCATCACATGCCATAGATTTATATTTTAGAAATAGTGAATGTATGAATGCATGTGATTTCTTTTATGATTCTTACTAGAAAGTCATGAATAGAAAACAAAGGGGTTTTGGTCCTTTCATTAATGAATGTAATATTTATCATTCTCTCTCTCTCTCTCTCTCTCTCATGTTAACACTACTACAAATATAGATAAAGATCACACTTTTTTGGTGTGATGTATGTTTTTTAATCACACCTTTTAAATTTTATTAAAGTGTGGTCTTTAGGAGTGTGATTAAAAATGGTCATTTTTAATCACACCTTTTAAGTGTGATTAATAATGTTTAGATCACACCTTTTAAGTGTGATTAAAAACTTTTAGATCACACCTTTTAAGTGTGATTAAAAACTTTAGATCACACCTTTTAAGTGTGATTAAAAACTTTTAAATCACACTTTTTAAATGTGGTTAAAAACTTTTGATCACACCTTTTAAGTGTGATTAAAAACTTTATATCACACCTTTTAAGTGTGGTTAAAAACTTTTAGATCACACCTTTTAAGTGTGATTAAAAGGTGTGATCAAAACTTTTAGATCACATCTTTTAAGTGTGATTAAAAACTTTTAGATCACACTTTTTAAATGTGATTAAAAACTTTTGATCACACCTTTTAAGTGTGATTAAAAACTTTATATCACACCTTTTAAGTGTGGTTAAAAACTTTTAGATCACACCTTTTAAGTGTGATTAAAAACTTTAGATCACACCTTTTAAGTGTGATTAATAACTAATAAAACCTGTGATAAAAAAAAAAATTGACATATTTAAAGAATAATCAATATTATTTTTATACGCGCATTTGAAGAATGTAATACACACTATATACTATATTTTGAATCACAACCATATATTGAATGAAATAACGTCATATATTTCATACATGAAAGTTAAATGTTTAAAAGTATATACAAAGAAATTAATAAAAAAAAATTTAACTGTGATTACATATATTAAAAAATAAAAAAAAACTTGAAAAACGAAATTCTTGAATTCTTTGACCATATTCGCATCTCTCCAAGAAATTTCTGACTGAAAATAAAAAACAAATTAATTTAAAAACGCTAGAAACATAGGAATACATTTACTAATTAATTTATAAACTTACATTTAGATCACACCAAAAATAATGTAATTTATCCAGTTGTTAAACTGCCCCCAATCCTTTTCCCACAGCCACCAAAAATGACATAATTCCAAGCCAACCAAATAACATACCAAATCAAAAATTTGATCAATCATGATAAGATATACATATACAAGAATGGTATCTTTCTGTGTTAGGTGATAATAGACCTGCCCTAGATGGAGATGACTAGACTTGGACAAAACTAAATCATATACAACTCTTTGGATTATTTATATGGAAGTCAACTCTCTCTCTCACCAAATAAATAAACAACAATAATTCCATCTATTGTATTGAAGACCTATGTTTAGGTGTTACAATACTAATCATAAAACTATAAATATTCAAATTGTGATGAATAGAGAGTCAGATCAGAACATGCTTATCAATGATTTTTTTGTGTTTTCTAGGGCATCCCAATACCATTGCATTATGACAGTAATGTAATGCCATGATTTAATCCATGGTATGAATATATGCATGATTGGCATTCAAGAGATTGAAGTAAGAGCATATCATTGAAATCCTACTCCTATTTAAGCAAATCTTCAACAAATTACGGAGAACAGAACACTGTAACCAACTATGCAACTACCTGTAAGATTAGTTTGACAAGTCAGGAAAGAAATGCAGAAAGTTATATGGAATCCAATAAAATGGGAGCTTTGAAAGGTGGGTAGCTCCTAGCAAAGCTGGAAGTCAGATGGTATCACAATAAAGTTTTTGGATAAGAAGAATATGGAACGCAAATTGAGAAGAAAAATGGACATGGAGATTAAGGAGTACTCAGTAAATGAATTGCGGTGTCCGTTGGATGCAATTGAATGCTTTGAACTGTGCATAGTCAGATCAGATTGTCAACTTCCATAACCTGCATCAATCCACAATGACATTACAAAAAATGAAAGCATCAATCAGGGATATTAGTCAATTAGGTTGTGTTTCAATTTTCTGTTTTACAATTTCATTTTTCGGAAAACACGTACCTATTATCTGCACAAACAAAAACCAAACTTATTATGATCCAATGAACCATGGGATTAGATAGTTTTCATAGTATCTTCAGAGACATGAGAGTGCAAGAAAAGAGAAATTAACCATATAAATAGGATTTTCAACAAACCCATTTTATTAAACCCATTATTTTCCCCCAAAGCATGGGTAGTACTAATTTTAAGGGTAGTACTAACCTTAAGTGTAGTACAAACAATGAACTCAACGAAGTACAACCATTATCTAAATTACTTAGTTTAATGCGTTGGAGTAAAGTTGCAATCTATGAAGCACAAGCACAAGCACGTGTTGGGCATGCAATTGCCATCTTAGCTTCCAATAACCCATGCCATGCCCTGCAAATTTTGAAAATTTACGTGTCTGCATATCTGTGTTTTGTCACGTGTCCATGCTTCTTAGCTTGTGACAAACTGTGGAAATATTCATTCTCCTAGACTAAATGTGTTCAACTAACAAGCCAGAATACTTAATCACATAATGAAAAGAATAACAGACTACATCTAACAGCCCAAGAGTCCTTAAAGCAAGGCTGGTACAACCAACTCTCATGGTAACATATAGTCTTTGGTAGCTATAGACACACAAGCAAATAGATATTTTTAAATCTGCAGCCCTTTTACTTTCCCAGCAGAGAAAAGAAAAGAACTGTTCAATTCCTCTCCTGGCAAGGCCTCTTGCTCAAATGAGTATTCCACAAATTCATCTGGGAAAGCTGCAAATTTCCTTTCTGAAGTTTTTGGATTGGTTCTTCCAATGTTGCTTGAAATACTCATCTGGGCAGGATGCTTTGCATGGGAGGCTTGCATACATCCACTGCATCATCTTGAAGGGTCTTCTATACACATAGAGGTCCGTGAAGCCAGTGCTACTTTTAGTACAATAACATTCTAAATAGTCCTATTGATGCCCAATCCATAACATCATTAGATAGCACATTCATGCACACACAAATATTCATCATCTGGTCACAAAAATACATTTTCTTGCGGAGTTTTTTTTTTTTTTTTTGGACAATCGGTAGGAGGGAATAGGGGAAAGTTACATAAGCATAGCGGTAAGACTTGAACCCAGACATCATGCCTAATAAGTGAGTATTGCATCCACTAGGCCAATCCCTTGGTCTTTCGTACAGCTCAATAGTAGAAAATATTAGTAAATTTCATTACAATAACACGGAACAATAGATAAAAAATTGCAATACCATATAAAATTTTACTAATTCTTATTTAGAATCAAATTAATTAAGGATACGAAGAACAAAGATCACCATCACAATAATTGTCATCAAATTATAGCAATCAGCATTTTATATAATCTTCTTGGTTGGTTCAATTATTTTTAATATATAAAATTTAAAATAAAGAACAGCACAGATCTCACAAGATCATTATATAATAATTGTCCCAAGCAAGAACATTATAAAATTTGTGCTGTTCTTTGTTCTTGTGAGATCACCATATAAAATTTTATAGAACAGCACAGATCTCACAAGAACATTATAGCACATTATATGGTGATCTCACCATCACAGATTATAAAACAATAATCTGTGATGGTTTGATATAATAATCTGTGATGGTTCAATTTTTATAAAATGATATTGCAATAATCTGTGATGGTTCAATTTTTATAGAACATTATAGCAATCAGCATTTTATATCATTATATAATAATCTGTGCTGTTCTTTGTTCTTGTGAGATCACCATATAAAATTTTTCATATTATTGTTCTTGTGAAAGATCACCATCACAAGAACAAAGAACAGGACAGATCTCACAAGATCACAAATTTTTAATTGAAACATATACTATACAATGATTATCATGAAAAATCATAACCAATTTGTATTCTAAAGTCACGTTGAAAAACAGAGAAATCAGAGTGGATGTAGTTGCTGCACATTCAAAATCTAGGGTTTTTATGAAACTAGGATAAAATCAGTGAAAAGCTAGGGTTTAACGCACCATATGAATCAAACTCGAAAGAGAGAGAATTAAGGTATTAGATGGATCAAAAGATAGAAAACGAAACGAGAGAGACAAAGGAGACTCACCAAAACCGTGAGCAGAGACCGAAGGAGTGAGAGAGCGCCGTCGAGTGAGCAACTGAGAGGAGAGAAAATGAGAGTGAATAGGAAGAGAAACCCTACATAATAAGCTCATTTATATATATAGGTGCATAATAATAATTTTACGAAACACGAATCATACATTTTAATCAAATATTTTTATTTAGAAGTTAATTTCTAAAATAAATAATTTTAGGATAAATTATAAATACATCTTTTGAGATTTGCTTAAAACCGATTGATGTTGGGAAAGAGATCATTTACGTATTTTCTATGTTCAATATTACAATCACAAACTTATTTTTAGAGTGACAGAGCAGCATTGTGTACACCAACATCAAGCCCTATTGAATCACATTAGTGACTTCAAACTTGAATAGCACAGTATGTCATACTCCATCAAATTTAAAAATAAAAATAAAAATAATAATAGTAAAATTAAAATAACCTTACAAAGTTACCATGTATTGTAAATAAATAACATAAAGCAAGTCAGTCAACTCTTATAGGCCATCTGGCTTTCTAGAAGTTGGCAAGTTCGTCTACCAGATGCAGCCTGTATCAGAAAAGGAGGCATTATTATATTTGTTTGAAAGAATTAAAAACAATTAGGAAAGTTTAAAAATTAAGATTCGTTTATTATGATTAAATCACGAATTAAGACTCAAGAACATAATAAAGTTGAATTGAATATCAATTTCATCATCATGTTGAGTTATTCATTTATTCTATTCACGAAGTAGTTTTTCGTTCTATATAAAAAAAAAATTGTGTATAATTTTTTTCATTATTTATATGATTTCTGAAATGGTATTTTTCAGAGAATGATTTCTGGGTGGCTGAGCGTAAATCTAGGGTTTGAGAGAAAGGGAGCGAGGAGAGGAGCAGACAGAGGAGCAAACTTGGAGAGCCAGTCGAAGCACAGTTTCGCAGTTCTCAATAGGATCAATTGAAAACCCTACCAAAACACTGAAGTGGGGAAAAAAACTCAAAAGTTCCAACAAAAAAACCAATAAACCAATAAAGGGGGAAAAAAAAAAAGGGAAACAAACACATATTACTAAACCAAATCTTACAAACTTGATTTAGAGCAATCCAAATACCTAAAAAACCCTAATTAACAAATCAATTTAAGGTTTAGAAAAACAAAAATCAAAACCAAAATGAGATCAAAGCCCCAACTCTTCGGGATATATGATCAAAGCCACAAAACTATACTGAAATCGAAAAGGGTTGTAAGGGAATCTTACCTTGCAATGAAGAGGAGCGTGACGAATGAGGAGGAGGAGGAGGAGCGTCGGTAGCGAAGAGGGTGGGAAGGAGGAGCGTCGGTAACGAAGAGGGTAGGGTTTTTTTTGCTTCTGTCGAAGAAGAACAGAGAGTGTGAGAGAGAGAGAGAGATAGATAGAGGGAAGGTGGGGAGGATGGGATCAGACGTGTTAGGCGACAATCATCATTCATTTTAAGCAATCTGAACCGTGGATATAAACTTAAGATTCATCTCCACCGTTAATACCAAATGTATTTCACACACATTTTATACATTTTCAAAAACCTTCCTCCCTTACTATATAGATATATATATTATATTTAAATATATATTTCAATGTATAATGTATCAATGTAAAATGTATATAAATATATAATGTATATAAACGTATAATTTATTTAATATAAATACAAATATATATAAATATATAATATAAATAAATATATTTTTTTCAATGAATTTTTTTTTCAACTGATACTTACCAAGGGGACAATTGGTAATGCTACTTTAAACCTTAGGGAGGGGATTGTAATTTCTAAAATGTGAGGGGTGTCAATGTAATTTACCTAGTGAGGGTAAAATTAGTATTTAAAAAAATCAAATTGCTAAAGGGGAAAATCTGTAATATTATGAAACTTTAAACGTTAGGAGGGAAATGTAATTTCCAAAAGGTGAGGGAGAAACTGTAATAAATATAAATCTCATGAGGGATTAGTGTAATTTACCCCAAAAAAATTAATTGGAAAAAAAATTAATTGAAAAAAAAATTTTCCTAGTAAAATTTTTAAATTTCTATTTAAAAACCAACGTAAACTTATTTTTTGAATTTACATTTTTTCCTCAAATTTACAAACTGAGACAATCATTTGTAAACCAAAAAAATGATCAAACAAGTTTTTATGACAGTTTTTAAAATTTTTGTAAATATAAATTGGAAACTGAAAATGAAGTGGGTAGGGTCTGTTTGGTAACGTTTACGTTTTCAGTTTATATTTACAAAAATTTTATAAACTGATTTTTGTTTATATTTTGTTTATTTTTAGAAAAACATAAACTACAAACGCGATTGGTAATTGATAAAATGTTTTTAAAAAATTAAAAATATAAAAAAGAGTGAGAAATGGAAAGTGGTGGCAAATGGCGGCAGAAAACGGTGGTAGAAAGTGGTGACGGTGGGTTATGGGTAGCGGGTGGGTGGGTGGGTGGTGGTGGTGGTGGCAGTGGTGGGTGGTGGTGGTGGGCGTTGGTGGGTGGCGGGTGGTGGTGGGTGGCGGGTGGTGGTGGGTGGTGGCGGGTGGGTGGGTGTGTGGGTGGAGTGGTGGTGGTAGGTGGGTGGATGACGGTGGTGGTGATGGTGGCGATGGTGGTGGGTGGGTGAGTGGGTGGTGGTGGTGGGTGGTGGAGTGGTGGTGGCAGTGGGTGGCGGATGGATGGTGGTGGTGGGTGGCGGGTGGGGATGGGGGGTGGTGGGTGGCGGGTGGTGGGTGGTAGCTGGTGGGTGGCGGATGACGGGTGGTGGTTGTGGTGGTGAGTGGGTGAGTGACGGTAGCAGGCGGTAGCGAGTGGGTGGTGGTGGTGGGTGGTGGGTGGTGGTGGTGGTGGTGGTGGTGGTGGTGGTGGTGGTGAGTGGGTGGGTGACGGTAGCGAGTGGGTAGTGGTGGTGGTGGTGATGGTGGTAAAGTGGTGGGTGGTGGTGGCAAGTGGGTGACGGGTGGGTGGTAGTAGTGGGTGGTAGGTGGTGGTGGCGGGTGGGTGGCAGGTGGCTGGTGGGTGGCGGTGATGGGTGGCTGGTGGTAGCGGGTGGTGGTAGATGGGTGCTGAGTGGTGGTAGCGGGTAGGTGGCGGGCGGTGGATGGGCAGGTTATATACATACGTATGACTGTTTCAATTTAATTTGTAAAAAATTATTTCTAACCACTTGAAAGATAAAAATTATATAAAAATGATAATTATTTTTTATTTTGTATTTCTTAACCAAATTATTTTTTATTTATTATTTTTTTTTCTAAAAATCAAACCATACATAGACTAAGAAATTTTTGATAAGTCATTTCTTATGTTGGTAACTTATTTAATTATTTGTTAATTTTACGACATTTTTACCATCTGAAACTTGTTTGGTAACCATTTCATTTTCAGTTTTCAATTTATATTTACAAAAATTTTAAAAATTGTCATAAAAACTTATTTGATAATTTTTTTGATTTATAAATGGTTGTCTCAGTTTGTAAATTTGAGAAAAAGACGTAAATGCAAAAAATAAGTTTACATTGGGTTTTAAACAGAATTTAAAAATTTTACTAATAATTTTTTTTTCAATTAATTTTTTTTCAAATAAATTTTTTTCCAATTAATTTTTTTTTCAATTAATTTTTTTTCCAACTAATACTAACCGAAGGGACAATTGGTAATGCTACTTTAAACCTCAGGGAGGGGATTGCAATTTCTAAAATGTAAAGGGTGTCAATATAATTTACCCAGTAAGGGCAAAATTAGTATTTAAAAAAATTAAATTGCTAAGGGAGGAATTTGTAATGAAACTTTAAACCTCAGGGAGGGAGATGTAATTTCCAAAACGTGAAGGGGGAACTGTAATAAACATAAACCTTAGGAGATATTAGTGTAATTTACCCTATATATATATATATATATATAATCACACTTAATTAGAAAGTGACATAAAAAATAAATATTATCACATTCAATCAGATTAAGTGTGATTAAAAATTTGAGAATTGTATATTTTATATAAAAATCAATTTGAAATATTTTATACAATCACACCTATTTAGGAAGTGTGATTAAAAATATATATATATATAGATGTAATCACACTTAGTTAAAAAGTGTGATTAAAAAGTAATAGTGTATATATAATCACACTTTAATTAGAATGTGTGATTAAAAAATATATAAATAATCACACTTTAATTAGAATATGTGATTAAAAAAAATATATATAATTACACTTATTTAAAAAGTGTGATTAAAAAGTAGTAGTGTATAAATAATCATACTTTAATTAGAATGTGTGATTAAAAAATATATATATATAATCACACTTATTTAAAAAGTGTGATTAAAAAGTAGTGTATATATAATTACACTTTAATTAGAAGATGTGATTAAAAAAATATATAAATAATCACACTTTAATTAGAATGTGTGATTAAAAAGTATATATATAATCACACTTGTTTAAAAAGTGTGATTAAAAAGTAGTAGTGTATATATAATCACACTTTAATTAGAAGGTGTGATTAAAAAATATATAAATAATCACACTTTAATTAGAATGTGTGATTAAAAAGTATATATATAATCACACTTGTTTAAAAAGTGTGATTAAAAAGTAGTAGTGTATATATAATCACACTTTAATTAGAAGGTGTGATTAAAAATATATATATATATATAATCACACTTAATTGAAAAGTGACATAAAAAATAAATATTATCACACTCAATCAATTAAAGTGTGATTAAAATATCAATCTAATTTTTTTTATCACACTTCCAATAAAAGTGAGATCTTTTTTTTTGTCAAAGTGTGATCTTTAACTATTTTTGTAGTAGTGTAATGATGGAATAATTGAGAATTAGATCATCTTGAGTTAAATTGGGTTTATCGGATGTATATATTTTTGGGGCGTTACAACTTGGTATCAGAGCTACTAGGTTTAAATACTTGGGGTTCGTAGGAAGTGGTTTTTACCACAGTGGATTCATTTCGCTAGTCAGAAATGTTGCATATCTTATGTGCTATGTGATAACATGTTTATGTGACTATGTGGGTATTGGGTTAAACTTCTGAGATGTGATTTGCGTCCATGAAATTCTTTGAAGTCCTTTTAGAAAAGCACCTGATCAATGCTATTTCTATTTGGAAGTCTTTGAATGTTTGTGGGACGATTCAATATCTTAGAGGAGTAACTCGTATATGCTCTATGTGACTATGTTCTTATATGGTTTGCCTTATGTTATGTAGATACATGTGTAGGTTTATGTTAATCTGTATGGGGCCTGTGAGAACTAGTGTGGAGTACTTACTTCTGAGCTAAATTCTGTCTCTTATATAAGATGTCAGAAAGCGGGAGAGGCCGTAATAGAGGCACTCGGGGTGCCCAGGGTGTTCTCATGCAAGAGGATACCTTTTCCCCAGGAAGAAGGTGTAAGCTAGAGTAATATGGTCGGGATGATTGGTCAAGATGTCGTGGAATTAGCATTGAAGCGTAGGTTAACCAATTTGTATGATTGTGGGTGTAAATGTGACCTTAAAATAGTAGAGTTTGTGTTGTGTAGCGTCTGGTTTTGTTGTTATGAGGAGTTGATTATTTTTTTAATTTTATATCAAGTTTGTAGAAGTGGACTAGATGAAAAATCTTAGAAGTAAAATGAGTTAGAGATTAACCTTTTTGTAATAATATGGTTTGGTTGTGACTTTAATGATCATTAAAGTAATCTAAGATAATATGCTTTGGATTGTTGACATTAGAGCACGTAAAACAAGTTCTAAATTTTCTTGGGATAGACGAAGTTAGTTATGGTTGGGTTGTTTCACTTGCTTGATGGACTACTTATGAGATTAGTGATGGGCTTTAGGCTAATTATTTTGTATGTGTTTGGGAATAAACATAGTCTTAGCATGATATAAATCATAGCGTGTAGTAAGAGATGTGTTTCTTAGAGAGTTTGTTTTATTCATAATTTTGCTGCAAATCCTAAGAGGCAAAATGAGATTAAATTTGATTTGGGTTGCGCCATTTGATGGGATTTTCAGTAGTAACAATATTGACTTGGGAGTCGATATTTTAGAATATGTAGGCGAGTTCCGAGTGCCTTCGAGATTGGTGGAGTCCATTGTCTTAGAGTTGGTTATTGACGTTCTCGAGTGCAATAAATGAGTGTTGAGGGACATGATGTGATGGATGTTGTGGAGTTGTGTTAGCAACCAATGTTCTTAAAGGAAATTTTTAAGATTACTTTGTGAGGATATTATAATTCTAAACTAGGTGTTTTAGGATAATTAGTATGGTGGTAATTTGAGTATTTCCATAGGAATTTATGCTTGACCCATCGAGAGTGATTGATGTTAACTTTTACAGTTACTTTTATGTATGAGTTAGAAATTATGAAGATGGAAGGTATATGAGAGTATTTTGGGTTAAATTTGGTATGTGTCCTGATGGTGTGGTTCATGCAATAGAAATGGAGATTATCTTGTATCCCTTGTATTTAGCAATAAGATTGTTTTGTATCCGTGGTGTAAGAGTTGTGAATCCCTCATATTGATCCTTCGTTTTGCTACAAGTGTAGTGAGAATTCGTGTTGTTCGTATGTTGGTCTAATATTACCATTGAGTTCAATTTGAGTGTATTTGACCTTAAGTGGTAAGTGTTTTCTTAATTAAAATGTATTTAGTTTTGCCTAATAGAGGATGATTCCTTATTTTAATTTTGTTTCATCGTGTTTTGTGGTGATATTACCTTAGAAGAAGTTATTCGGCAGACCCCTCATCGGGGAATAAATTGGTATGAAGTACTTTCGTTATTTTGTTAGTCTTGGAAATTGTTATGGGATGTCTATTGTTGACATAGAATTTTTTTTTTAGAGTGAATGAGTGGCATCATAGCTTGTGGTTATATCTTTTAGAATTTGGGTAGAAGCAAGCTGACTAGAGACTTCAAAGGAGATTTCAAAGTCATTACAACTATGAGTATTTGTTGGGGTAACCTTTCGTCTTGAGTTGCGTAGGCCTTTCATGGTGGATTTGATATGGTGGTTGGTGTCGTTATTTTGGGACGAGAGCAGTTATGAGGATTACATTTTATTTTCTTTGCCTTTTAGTAGGTTATGGCAATTACTTCTCGAGTTAAATTGTTTTTCAGTTAGAGCAGATTTCGTAGTGATTGGATTGAAGGACTGAAAAGATTATTTTCTTTAGAATTCTGAATCAGAAGTGTAAAATTATTTCTTTTGGCAAGGGATGTATATTGAATTTCCTTTGGAGAGATTTTATTATAATTTGAGGTTAATCTATTTATTAACTATTTGGGAATTTTAGAACTGTTTCAATGTTAATCTTTATATGTGTCTTATTGTGACTGTTTTTGTATACTTCTAGGGTGAGAGGTAGACTATTCTGTTAACTGGCCTCAAGTGCAGTATTAATACTTGTCAATAAGTGACTTAGTATAGTAAGAGTTGTTTAATTTGGGTTCGATCTCGTGGGTTATCGTAATATTAGTGTGATGTAGAATCATGTTGTAACTTTGGAGTTAGTGTCATGGCTTGGGTTTTAAAGAATGAGAGTGGCTTTGAGTTCACTTTTGTTGGGAGTACCTTAGTATTGTTAGAATATGTATCTAGTCTTGATGAATTCTATGTGGACTTGAAGTGCATTGTGTGAGCGTTTGGGTAAATTCTATGTTGGAGTGAAATTGTGTGGGTGGATGTAGACAAGTTTGTGTAAATTGTTAGTCAATTCGTCGAGTGAAAGAAATAGAGTGGATGGGTACAAATAATACAGAAATTGTTTGGTTGGGCAATTAAAGTTGTGGCTGAGAATTTTCGAGTAGTGTGTTTGGGGTGATTGCATTATGTTTCGTAAGGGTTGGTGTTTCTTGTTGTTCAAGTGAAGCATTTGAGGCTAAAGTGATCCGTGAATTTATTTATTTATTTATAATTCAGGGAAGAATATGATTGTACTAGGGGATGAATGGAGGTTCTCATGGGATGAAATATTTGAAGTTATTGTTTGTGTTAGTTTTATTCAATTGGGTAACCGAGTATGAATTCATTTCAATATTAAGATGTCATGTGACGGTTGCAATTACAAAATATATCATTGAATTGTGTCTTTAAAGGGAGGGTGTTCTCATTGGTTAAGAGTCTTGAGATAATCACTTTGGATGGATATTAAGTAAATTGTTACACTAGATTATGGAAAAGATTGTTTATGGTGAGTCATCTTTAATGGTGTATAATATTTGAATACTTTTTTGAGTGCTCTTCAAAGTAGTGGGATTCTTTTGTTGTTGTGACCTATTGAGTTAGTTGTGTGGAGTAAGCAAATTTTGTAGCTGTGTTTGAACGTGTTCAAGTGAGATTGCGATTACGGTTGTATTCCAATTGCGAGTTCGACAGATTTTGATTAACCCCTTATATGTTGCAAGAATCACCTACATTTTTTCCCTTCTATTATAAACTATTTGTCGAAATCCTAGTACGAGTGGTTTTAAGTTGAATGGTGGCTTCTATGGAACAATGTATCTTAATATCATGGATGGCTGGTGGGTGCATAAATTTTGTTTTTGAGTCTATTGAAAATTTGTTACTTCATATTAGTAAAATAATTTTGCGGATGTAATTAGAATGAGATGTTATCACGATTGTAGGGCCGATTGGATTAGACCGTTCGTTGTTCTTGTTTGATTCATGCTATATACCATCACTGAGGAGATATTGTTGTGTTTATAGCTCTCTAATTAAAGTGAGTTTGAGAATTTTGATTTTGGTTACGGTGTCTTTTACTATGGGAGGTAAGAGAGCGTTAAATTCTTGAGAGTGAGCTTGGTACGTGTTTGGAGTATTGAAAGAATGTCTCAATGTGAAAATGGTTATTGAGAGTTTAAGGCTCAAGTGATTATGCTAAGAGTAAATCCCACTATTCTTTTTATCAAGGCGAATTCCGAGGGTGAAATTCCTTTAGGGGGAAGGTTGTAACGAGTTGAATCAAATTGAATTTATTTATTTATTATTCTTTTCAATATCTGTGTAGTAATTTTTTATTTTAATAGGTTTGTGGGTTTGGGTGTTGATTGGAGTTGGATTGGTATGAATTTCCAAATCGTTGGATTGTTTAGTTGTTATTATTATAGTTATGGTGTCATTGACCATTCTATTTAAATTGGTGAAAATAAATTATATTACTTCTTGATTTCGACTTCGTAAGGCCCGCTTGGCAAATTTTTTAGTTTTGGTTATAGTAATTCTTGGGTCTTGAGTAATAAATGAGATATAAATTTAATTTTTGAGACTTATTTGATTAGCCCATACTTAATCATTTTGGTTCATATTTAATTATGTGAATGGTGTGGACTACCTTAAGTTTTTTAAAATTTATTTATACTTTAATCTTAGTTGGAGATTTATTTTAAATTATTAAACTTCATTCATTTTGGACCCAATTGGTTGAATCATGACTCATTTGTAACCATGTATTACTGTTGCTATTGTTATTATTATTTATTTTATAATCTTGAGAGATTTACAAATATTTATGGCGTGCACCATCAAATGAAATATATTTTGTGGTGAGAAAATATTATATCATTTTTGTCATTAATAAAGTTGAAATATACTTTTAATTGATATATATAGATGTATATATATAGATAGATATTTGTATTTAATTGAAAAAAATATATATTATTAAATTGAATCAAGGAGGCAAACCCACGTGGGTGCTGCTCTCCCCATTCCCTTATTCCTTCTTTCTTCTTCTTTACTTCTTTATTTCTTTTATTTGCTGCCTCCACTTCTCTCTCAGCTCTCGGTTCTCTCTCTCTCTGTTCGAATTTTTTTTTTAGTTACATTTATCATATAAAATCTTTGATCTACCAGAATCTATTAGGTTTTAGACCATAGTTCTTAAGATCAAAGTGAAGAGCTTGGCGAGAGCAACGTTTTGACTGGTGGAGATCGAAATCCAACAAAGTCGAAAATTGAGGTTTTTGCTTGTTTCCTCTTCTAGCTTTTGAGGTTGGGATTTTCTAAACATTGTGTATGTGTTTTAGCTTTATTATGTGTTATTTTGATAGTGTGATATTTGAAAAGATTAGAGTTTTATTAATGGTATATTAAATGCATGAAAAGGGGAAAGTTTTCAATTTTTTTAAAAATCTCTTGTTGGTTGAGTGAGATTTTGTGTGACTCGTGGATTTTGGGGAATTTTTTTTTTTTATGAGATATTCCCAAATTTTAGTGAAACCCTAGAAATTTAAAATGCTAAAATTAAGATTTTGGCTAAGTTTGTGAAAAGTTTATAAGGGTTAAAAATATATGTTTATTTGAACAAATGAGAATTTGAAAGTGAATGTTTAAATGGATGAGATTGATGTTGGGAACATTGAAAACCATTGAGGTTTCTTTTGAAAATTGTTTAAGTTGAAAATATTGAACTTTTGAGAAAGATGAAAATTATTTATCATGTTGACGTATCAAGAAATGTTGAGAGAAACTTATGTTATATTTAGTATTTTGAATATTCTTGGTGAATTCTTGAGTTTGAATAAAAAGGGAAAATTGATAAAATTTATGGAAGAATATCATGATTCTTGATTGAGTTGGAAAAAAGGAGATTGAACATGTGATTGTTACTCCTATGTTGAAATGATTAGAAATATGAGATTATGAGTCATATTTTGTCTCATGATATATTTTGTATAGAGATAATTGTTTGGGCAACCGTGGAGGGTTGTATTGATTATTGTAAAAATTGTATGTGAAATGGGTAAATTGAAATATTTGTAAATTCATGCATGGCATTGAACATTGCATAATCTCATGATTTAATTCTTGCATTGGATTTGAGAAATTGATTTTCAAATTAATTCATTGAGAATATTTGAAATGTGTTGAGTTACGGGGTAAATACATTTAGTAAATCTAGATAGGGGGTGTAGATTGGTATTGTTTAAGTTGGCTTGAGGGTCCAGGGTGAAAGACCGAAAACATGCGCAAAGTAGGTGCCACGTGCCTTCCGGTTAGGAGCCTGTAAAGTGGAGATTGGTAGTGCTAGTTATGCCTACTTGCAGACACCAGCCTAGGGATTTCCAGTGTCGTATTTACCGCCTCTTGTTCCATGAAATGGATGATTGAATTGGTTATGCTTTTAATGAGAATTTCGAAATGACAAAACCTATGATTTTTGGCATTGGCATCTCATATGCATTGCACCTCATGATATTGTTAAACTGCGTGCACTTTATTTAGATTATCTCTGCTGAGCTTTATGCTCATCCCTTAGTGGAAACCATTTTTCTGGTGATTGTGGTGGTCCTCCGCCAAAGTGAAGGCGTGGAGGATCTTTTGGAGCACAAGGCTCAATTATTTATTTGTAATGTTTTCTTTGCAAGCCAAGGGCTATCTATGTATGGGTTTGAAAACCACTTTGTTGTAACCGGGCAAAGCCTTGGAACTTGTAGCCAATAGGGCATTATTTTGTACTTAGCTTGCTTTAAATTTCTATCATCACATGCCATAGATTTATATTTTAGAAATAGTGAATGTATGAATACATGTGATTTCTTTTATGATTCTTACTAGAAAGTCAAGAATAGAAAAGAAAGGGGTTTTGGTCTTTTCATTAATGAATGTAATATTTATCATTCTCTCTCTCATGTTAATGATGGAATAATTGAGAATTAGATCATCTTGAGTTAAATTGGGTTTATCGGATATATATATTTTTGGGGCGTTACATTTCCAAAGCATTCTAGACATGATTTATGGCTCAATAAAGATTAATAAGCTAACAATCAACATTAATTAGTTGATTAAAAAATAAGTCATTAACTTAGTAGTACTTGATTAAGAAGCCAAGGAAGAGATTGGTTTATTTAGAAAAGAATAATTTAGTAATGAAAGAATATGTGGAATGAGAATCCGATCATTTGAATAAGAAAGAATAAGCATAGTAGAACTTCAAACTACTTAGATAGAAAAAGACAAGAAAAGTCAAGTTTGATCAAGGAATTAATATCGTGTTTCAATGTGTATATGTTATGGGTTTGTGTAGGTCGCGCGCTATCGTTTGCATGATCTATCCGATTTATCTGCATTATCTGATTTGCTAGCGAAGCCATCTGTAAGTAATAACTCTGTCTTTAATTATTTTCTGATGCTATGAAATGATCAGTTTTCTGAAATGTGATGTTTTGTATGAATGAATGATTGTCCAAATTTCTAAAATGTATTCATGGCATCTTTAGCACAAGGCCCTTGCCCGGGGGTAACAATACCGTGGCTCAAGTATATTACAAGTTCCCGGTACCTGAGGTTCCTTATGGAACTAACAAGCAAGATAACACTAATGGATGTACCATGTATGATTAAGCATGAACTTTGATTTTTGTATATGATTTGAATAAGAATATGAATATGAACCTGTTTCTGACTGAAATCTGAATATGCATAAGACTTTGTTTCTTATAAGAATCTGTTTTTGATATAAACATTGATTTCTGACTCTATGATGGACATCATTCATTAAAACCCTTTATTTTGTTATTATTCACTGGGCTCCAGCTCACCGTATTATTTATGTATGTAGGTGATCAGGCGTGTGACCAGGCCTAGAGCTTCTGCCTGGACTTTGTTTTGTTAGCCAACCAATGTGCCTCCCGTGGAGGTTCTGGATATGTCAAGTGGTTATGGCTATGTGCATAAAGTTCAAGTTTTGTTTTCTTGTTTTTGTTTATTCTGTATTTAGGGCCAAGTCCCTTTCTGTCTAGTCTCTATATATATATATGATGATATGTAAATGTATGTATATAAAGTTTAAAATTTTTCTGCCTCATATAAGTTTTCACAGCTCAATGGATGTTGTATAATTTGTTATTTGCTTCCGCAGCCCCTAATTATATGTTATTCTGCTAAGAGGCCTTTGGTAATCTAAGGATTACGGGCCGGTTACGACGCTAAACCTATAGGGGGGCGAGTTTGGGTCTTGATAGCTATAGTTTGGTTTAGGATGCTCAGTCCAAGCTGACTTCCAATCCTACTCGGCTGAGCTTAGATTTTACTTCCCACATAAATAAAACCTACATCTTTGATAGAGCCTCAAACATAGAGATTTCTACATTAATTGCTTCTCAAACAACCTCTCCAGCTTCACATAAAACACATTAAAGATCAAATGCATTTGTTTCTTTCCATGTCCACCGCCTTCAGAGCCTAACTACTGAGGTAATATAGTGGTCTGGGTTAAGACCCGACCCTTTTATACTCTTTAGTTTGGAGTTTGGTATCTTTTGTTGTTGTTTATATCTATTCTAGTCTTATATTGTTGCTTGGGAGTTGAGAATTTGGTTTTTGAGATTGTTTGAACAGGTCAAGACTTAGTATTTTTGGGAAAATTCTATCTATTTGTTTCTACGTTTGCTCGAGCAGTGAGTTAGTCGCTTGAGTGGTGTTTCGTTTCTTTCAAAACTTGTGTTTACAAGATAAACTTCTGCAGGCTGGTCTTTCTCCGCTCGAGCATTGTTTTAGCCACTCGAGCAATGGTTTATTTGCAGTCTGAACTTCTGAGAGTTCGGATTCTACATTCAAGCGGTGTTTTATTCGCTTAAGCGATCTGTTTTGTAGGATTAGTCTTTTGGGAGTTTGGTATCTTCACTGGAGCCTAGGTTTGTTCACTCGAGCGGTCTGTGTGTTTAAAGTTGCGAAGAAAATATCTTTTTATCACTTTTTTGATCTCTCTTTCTTTCTAAAAGGTCGCCAGGCCCATTTTTCTTCTCTCTCTCTCTCTCTCTTTAAATTTTTATACAAATCACTCCATATATCCTAATCCGCTAATCTCGCCACCTTGGTGCTTTGGGAAAAAAGGTAAAGCTCATCGAGGTGATCGTTTTAATCTAGAAAGTTCAAGCTTTCGCCTCCGTTGATTTTGGGATTGTTCTTCCCTCTCTTTTTATTATTGAGGTAGGGATTCCATTAACATTTTTGTATGATTTTTAGCTTCGCCATGTGCTTTTGTGTAACAGCTCGGGTTAAGACCCGACCCCTATTCCTTTTCGTATAAAGATATTGTATTAAAAAGGGCTGCTATCAAAAATTTGACTTAACTTGAAAATTTTCGAAGTGTGAAAAATTGGGTTTTTCAAAACTTACGATTTTGAAAATAGTTTTTAGTGGTAATTGTTCCTTATATTTTAAATAGTATAAATTTATTTTATGAAATTGTCCTATGAAGTGTTAATCCCCTTACTTCAACGTCAAACTTAGAAATTTCAGTCCAAAAATTATTTTTGTATTAAAACAGGGGAAATCACTATTTGATTTAATTGGATTTGATTTTTTTGTATTTTTTTAAAAATCCAAATGGGGGGTATTTTCTTATTTACATTGTAAATTTAAGTAAATGAAATATAAATGTAAGAGGTTAAATGAAAACATTTACTTAAATAGTTACAAATAGAAATAAGGTTGATGTGCTGGGAGTGTCTTTGGGTTTGTGCCTGTGTGATTAGTTGTGTCTTGAGTGACCCCTTGAGCAGTGAAGAGGGTGCATCCAATATTTTGTTTTGCAGATTGAAATACTGAGAGGTTTAGTTCACTGCTTGAGCAGTGGAAAGACCGCTCGAGCGGTATGTGCGAATCAGTAAACTTAAAAATCGACTTTTGCTCATTTTTTCCCCACTTTTTCAGATCCTTGTAGACGCGCCCCGAGGACTCCCGAAGCTCCGTGCTTGCGAAGGCGCGAAATCTCGTTTGCTCTCTAGCTACTACAGTTTGGACTCAATGTCACGGTTCTGAATCTAATCTCACAATGTGCGATATGGGACCGATAAATCACCAAAGAGTCCAAATCCAGCAAATCATTTTGGAAAACTGATTTTTATAAAGAAGTGCCAAACATGGACTACTTTGCCAGATACAGAGTCGCCACCTAAATATTTTGTTTTGGGAAAATTTAGGAAATTCTGACTCGTGCTGAAGGCCACGTGTCCGTCATCACCAAAGTTGCCTCGGCTCGGGAACTTGGGTACGAGAGGGGAAGGTCATGCAATGAGCACCCCAGCTCGCCCGATCAAAAGATCGGCCTTTACTAAGCATGATATCTTATTTTTGAAAACACATGTGTTCTTATTCCGGTTATTAACCTTGAATTTACTATGTGATGCGCACAGCAAAGAAGTATAGACTAGATTGTCTAAGTTGGAACAAAACATTGCATATTCGTTTGGAAACGGTTTGAAGTTTGTTACTCGCAAGTAGGCTAAAATGTGGATTTCAACGAATTTGTTCCAATTCAAGTAATCCAACATTCACCCACAGGCATTCAAGCAGTTAATCAACTAAGCAATTAGCCTCGCGGCAAGCATGCTTTCATGGCAACATTAACACACATGCAGTATGCAAAAGCGTAAACACTCACAGTGTACTCCGAGCCAAAACAAAGAACTAGTTAGAAATCATGCATGATCCTAGTTTATGTTAAGATGGCTAATGCAACACATGCGAAAATGCAACTCAAATAGGCTCAGCTACCCTAAAATGTCATGTGAAAATGCAACTTGATACATGTATTCAAATAGGAATTGAAATACGATGCGGTTAGTATGATGCGCCGAGCCCGGTGCATGTAAGACAGATGAATGGATGCACGCATGCAAGCATAAGGTATGCTAAACAAAATATGCCCTAAGACTAACCATCGTAAGTAGGTAAGTAAAAGGGAGAAAGAAATGGGGGTTGGAAGACATGCATCACACACAGGCACGCTTATTACAGCAATATACCCTCTCGCAGGAGGGACCGAATAAGAAGCTAACTAGCTAATCTAAGCTAATTAAACTAATTATTACAAAACAGAACCAATTAACTAATCCTAGTTGACTAATTATTACAAAACGAATTGAAATAGCTAAACGCATTAACTATTAAAGTACAAAACGAATGCTAATCTAGCTAAGTAAAGAAGCTAAATAAAGCAGTAAAACAGGAGGTTCTCAGAGGGAGAAGATTGGATGCATGCTCGGTTACCTCGTTCGAAAATCCAATACGATGCCCCGACTTGCCTCTGTTTTCAATTGTTCTCAGAACCTTGCACAAAGCTCCAGAAAGCTAAAACTCCACCTTAGGAACCTGAAGGAGGGTGGCCGACCACTTATTGGTGTCACCAGCCACCTGCCGACCACTTTCTGTATTGAAAGCCAGAAAAAGTGGTCGGCCAGCTAGTTTTTCTGGCTGGCTGGCCAGTTGTTGCTGCTGAATTCCAGTTTGCTGCAACAGAGAGCAAGAAAGGGCATGGCAATGTATTTGCAAGATATGTGTGCACAACCACCCTCCCTATCACGTCATAAACTCAAGGGAGTGTAGTTCTCGACCCTTGGGCCACCAATCGCGCATCTCGATGCATGATGGCTGAGAGGCGAAGTTGCACAATTCAATGTAAAATGAATGCACAAGTAAACACATAAAGTCTAAAACTCTATCATGTATGATCAAGAGCATCGGCGACCGAGAATTGAGGCACGTTTCATCACTTCAAGTATGAAATGTCCCTCGTTTCTCGTGCTCGGATTAACACCCAATCCAAGCAACAATGCAATACATAACATGACATGTTCAATGCAAACAACAACATGGCATACACAATGCTAAATGCTAAGAACTAGATGGCATACTCAATGCAAGGTAATCATAAGGTTCTAAACACAATGTGAAACATGCATGCACAATGCAATGCAACAAGGGCAACAATATGCAATACACCAAGCATGCAACAACATGCAAACCACATACTCAATGGACTTAAACCAAAATGGACAGGCCTCAGCCATGCCAAAACAGTGGCCATAATGCTAAAATGAAGGCACCGAAAACACATGCAAACATGCATGCCAATTGGCTCACCAATTAAGGCACTAAGGTGCAACTCTCAAGAGCACTTAAAGAATGAAAAGCATGGAAGTGTAACAACACTAAGTGCACTGAAATGAAGCAAGAGATGATGCCAAATCATTCAAACAACACAAGTATGGCATGGTAGGGTCCTTAAAGCATGAAGCTATCAAAAAGGACTACAAAGGGGGCATGCAACACATGGCACAAATGCATGAACCAAGCATGGACAGAGCTTAAATAGGTCTTAACAAAGACCAAAACATGCTGAGATGAGGGCTCAAAGGCCTGGGCATGCAAGCATACAAGCTAAACCATAAACTAGGCAACAATGCACAACACTCAAAGACACTTAAAGAGTGAATGAAGTGGGAACATGACAGTCCTATATGCTCTGAAATGTCATGTTAAATGATGCCAAATCATGTACACAACACAAATGAAGCATGCTATGGTGCTCAAAGCTTGAAGCTAGCAAGAGCACTTGCACTACAACTATGCAAAACATGAAGCATATGGCAAAGGCAACCCAAAACAGTCCTAGAACATGTCAAAATGAGTCTAAAACATGTATGGAAGTAAGCCAAAACAAGCTAGCATGGTGAGCATGAGGCATGATGCATACAAGGCAAATAAGGTGGATTACACTACACCTATTAAGACCAAGCATGGGATGACTCTACCAATAAAAATTAGAGTTATATCATGGCATAATAATCCCAAATAAACACTGAAATGATAGCTCGCAAGCTTAGGCATGAAGGCATACACAATGACTCATGTTAAGGCCTAAAGGACCAACCCTCCGACGCATTGAATAAGTGACAAATGTGAGTGTATGGACACACTACATGGACTGAAATAACATAACAAATGATGTCAAATCATTCAAATAGGCCAAGTAATGCATGCTAGTGGACTTGATACACAAAGCTAAAAAGCTAGAATGCATTATAGCTATACAAAGCATGGCATGCATGACCAAGACAACATAAATCAAACCTTAAACATGCTAAAACATGAACAAAGTCTTCTCAGAGCTAAGCCAAAAGCATGCTAAAATGACATGTCAAAGCATGATGCATGTTAGGCTAATTCATGGGAATGCACTACAAGTGCATGGAGCATGCAAAGGCCAACCAAACCAAACCTAAACAGAGTCATGAAATGGAAAAACGTCACCAAAAACATGCTGAAATGGAAACAAAACAAGCTAGAATGACATGCTACTTCATGAAGCATACAAGACTAGTTTATGAAATTTACACTACAAGTGTATAAGGCATGCAAGAGCCAACCAAACCAAGTAAAAACAGATCTAAAGTATGTTAAAGCAACACCAAAAACCTACTGAGATGGCCTCAAAACAAGCTAGAAAGACATGCCCAAACATGAGGCACACAAAGCTAGTTTGTAAGGATTACACTACAAGTGTATTATGCATGCAAGGGATGATCAAGACAACCAAAAACAGTGGCATGCCAACTCAAAATAACCCCAAATACATGCTAAGAATAAGCCAACACAAGCTTAATAAAGATGCTCAAACATGAGGCATATGGAGCAAGTAAACAAAACACAAGGAGAGGGGATGACCCTCTCCTATTTAGGACCCCAAAACCACCTTTCCACCACTGAAAATCCTCTAGATTTCAGTGGTAGAAAGGTCATGCAAAGGCTACAACAAGAGCCGAAAGGGATGGCTCAAAACAAGGCCTAACAAGGCCTAAGAGGGCGGTAGATCACCCCCAACGAAAAAATGACCTTAAACAAACTTTTTAAGCATGCAAAAACAAAAAAATTTCCAGTTAAGAGTTAAGCTTAAAACAATATGCAAATAAGGCTAAAAGCTTAAGCAAGAAAAGGGGATTTAAGGATTAGAAACTCACCCTTGAAGACCTTCTTTAAAACTGCAACTCCAGCAAGTTTTTCAAGCTCAAACCAACCCAAGAACACCAAAACTAGCTCCTAAGCACCTCAGCAACAAAAGGATGGTGTTTGAGTGTGTGCTTGTGTGTTAAAGTGAGACAAAACTACACTTTTAAGGCACAAAATGAAGAACAAGAGCAATATAGAGAGAAAGCTATATGTATAACTCTTAAGGCAATTTTCTGAACCTAGAGGAGGGAGGAGGAGCCTCCCTCTTATAGAGAACAAAAGGCAAAGCTTCTCCAAGAAGCTAAGGCTCAAACCAATCCCTCCATACACGTGTATGGAGGATGGTTCTGGTGTCCTCCAGCTACAGTTGGAGGAAAATATCTCTAAAAAGGTGCCAAAAAGCAGCCAACCACTTAAAGTGGTCGGCCAGCTACTTAAAGTGGCCGGCCGACCACTTAAAGTGGTCTCCCAGAACACAAACTGGTCGGCCATGGGTGGGAGTGGTCTACACACTGAATGCAAGATGGTGGTATGGTGGCCGACCAGAAAAGGTGGCCCAAAGACCAAGAAAGCCAGTTATCCGACCAGAAAACTGGCTGGCAGAAGGAAAAGTGGTCTCCAAGGAGAAAAAGTGGTCTGCCACCCTTGTACCACCTTCCAAACAAGGAAAACAAGGTTTGTACAAAAAAGAAACCAAAACAGATGCAAGATGAGAGATCGGGAGGCAAAGCACGCGGCCGAAAGCCTTGAAAACTAGTCTACAGGCATCAAAAGTGGTATACGACCACAAAAGTGGTCACCTGGACCACAGTGTTCCTCTAGGCAGAGGCAACAAGGTGTGGTTCAAAAACCACGCCAAACGGCGAATGTTAAGCAGTCCCGAGACAAAGCGCGTGGCCAAAGGCTCCAAAAATAGGAAACTAGTCTCCAAACGGGAAAAGTGGCCTACGACCACAAAAAGATGGTCTACAAGACCTCTCCTTCCCTTTGGGAAGAGAAAACAGGATTCGGTCCACAAACCGAGCCAAAGCACAAAGAGTTCAGAGGCCTAGAGGCAAGGCTCTCAGCCAAAACTCCGGAAACTCGAAACGAGCACAACATGCACCATCACTGAGTGCTCAATCAATGACTTTTGATGACGTCTGAGTCTTAAGGTCAGTCAAAAATGGGGTGTCTACAATCCTCTCTCTCACTAACACCCATATCCGAAACCCTAGCACCCAAAACACTTGATTCCTTTAATTTCTACTAAAAATCCACCTTAGATCTTTTATGAGAGTTGAAGAACAATCCTTGATCAAGATTTCTACTGATTGATTTATGATTTTGTTGGAGCTTCAAGTTGGGTTTTCATCTTTTCATCATCACCTTTGAGGTAAGAATACTTTTAACCTTGTATATCTATATATTGATTTGATTGTGCGTTAGTTTTCATGATATATGTATGGTATGAGATAGATGATTTGATTTAATGGGTATTTATGGAAAATGGAGGTTTTGCTTCAATAATTTTGTAATGTTTGAATATTCTTGAATAAAATCAATTTTGATTCCATGGTTCTTGGATTGATAGAGAAAATGGGGAAAATTCCTAAATTCTACAAAACCCTAGCTAAGAATTTTGGTGTTTAGGAGATAATTGGAAATAAATTGATGTTGTGTAGATGTGTTGAGACATCTTGAGATGAGGTAAATTTAGGGATTTGTTGAAATGATATGTTATGTGATGTGTTTGGTACCCGCGAGGGGAAATCAGGTGCCCATGTGCCCGATCGTGTGAGGATGATAAATGTGGAGAATGTTTGAGGTGTCCATGTGCCCGATCGTGTAAGGACGAGAAATATGGAAAGTAGGAGGTACCCACTGGCCTATCCGTGTGAGGATGAAAAATGTGGGATTGGACGATAATGTGGAAAGTGTGAGGTGCTCACTGATCCATTCGTGTGAGGACGGAGAATGTGGGATTATTTGGAAAGGTTTTATATTCTTTTACATATATATATACTCATGTGGATTTGTTTTAAATAAAAGTATTGGAGCAACGTATTTTGGGTTACACATAATTATATCAAATTTTTATATACCTAGTTAAATGTATTCTCTACTGGGCATTAATTCATTCCTATCATAACACACATTTCTGGTTATGATGATGTGTCTTCACTTAGTTAGGAATTGATGGAGATATTGATGGAGCACGAAAGCTTATTTGAATGTTTTATGTGATCACAGCCACTGTGCTTATGTGTTTTGGATGGAAATTCTACTTTATGTGTGTAATCAAGGCGCTAACCTTGAAAAGTGTAAGCCCTCTTTGGGCATTTTGTTGTAACCCTTTTATTTCTTGGACTATAATGTATGATTATTGAGATTACTAATGTTGTAAAGTGAAATGTAATTTTTATGAGAAAGATAAACATTGGACTTGTGTAATGGTTGTACTCTTAGTTATTTTTTATAATTCTTTTGTACATTTTGAAATTAGAGATTGGTAAAGGTTCGGCGATTATAAAATGGATTAAAAAATTGAGTCATTACATCTTGAATAGAGTAATATTTTGGGTTTGATTTAGACTATAAAAGAGGGGTTTTGGAAATGGCTTCCTTTGAAATGTTGTGGGAATGGTTTTATTGATAAAAAGTGTTAAAATTATGGAAAAATCTCATACATGAGGCTTTTTTGAAACAAACAGATGTTGTTTTGGAAATATAGAAAATCCTTGGGATTTATTGGTTTGGAATTATAGCTGGTTTCTTGTGCTCCTTGGAGGAATTTAGTCTCCTCGGATACGATAGCTCTACATTTCAGACTTTCGTGGTTCTGAATCTCGTTTCACATGCAATGTGAAACAGAAAAAAACACAAATGAGAGTCCAAGTCTGGTAAATCTTAGAAAATCCATTTATCATCAAAGATGCCAAAAATGGACTGCATTGCCAAATTTCAGAGTCGTCACCTAAATATTTTTGGGAAATTTAGGAAACTTGTGACTCATGCCAAAAGCCACTTGTCCGTCATAATCAAAGTGTCTCAGCTCGGGAACTTAGATATGAGATGGAAAGGTCATGAATTGAGCACCCCACTCACCCGATCAAAGATTGGCCTCTACTAATCATGATGTGATTTTTATGTACATTATATGCTCTTGTTCTGATTATTAATGCTAACTTTACTATGTGAGACACACAAGTATAGACTACGTCACCCACTTTGAAATGCTTTGATTTTATGTTTATTTGTAACGAGTTTTGAATATGTGCTACTTGAAAAAGTAAGCTCATATGTACACTAATCAAAATCATCCCAACTTAAGTGAAATTGCCTGCATCCATCGGCATTCAAAGAGATATTTCAAGTAAGCACTTAGCCTCATGGTATTATGCTTGATATTGCAACACAAACACACATGCAATATGCTAAAGCAATAAATGATCACCTAGTACTCAATCGAGGCTAGCCAAAGAGAAGAAAATAATTATAAAAATGCATGCTCTACTATGCAAGCGACTAATGCAACACATACAAAATGCAACTACTAGGTTCGGTTTATTAGCATGTCATAGGGATAAACTCAAAGGATGCGGCAACGCACGTATTCAAGCAAATAGGAAATGACAACAATGTTAGAATGATGAACCGAACCCAATGCATGCAAAACATGGATACGAAGCATGGCAATGATATGAGAATGGAAAACATGATGCTACCATGATAAGCATATAAATAAAAGGGAGAAAGAAATGGGGGTTGAAAGACATACAAATATTACAAGTGTTACAAATTTGCCATTGCACAAGAGGGTTTGAATGAATGTCTTAATTAAACCAATTATGACAACACCAAATGAATTAACTACATTAACTAGATATTAAAAATTCAAATGAAGCCAACTAATTAATTACACATACTAATATTAAAGCAGTAATTTAATGGACTTGAACAGGAGGCGAGAAGCCACATGCATACAACCGAGAACATCCTCTCGGAAACCTCTTTGTTTGCTGCCAGAATCTGCTCTGTTTGCAGTCAGAAAATTATTCTGTCTTGGCCTTAGATTCTGCTCTGTTCTGCCACAAAAATGCCACTGCCTGTACAAAAATGGGTGGTCGGTCGGCCGGCCTTGAGATGTGGTCGGCCGTACAGAATGGTGGCCGGCTAGCCACTGCTTTTGGGAAATGCCCTATTGCCATAGAGTTGAAACAGAGCAAAAACAGAGTGTTTCTAGGAGACGTTTATCCTCTCTGTCTTTCCCTATCACGAAGATGATCAAGGAAGGAGTAGATTCGATTTACAAACCATCAATTGTCGCAAATTTGTTGCGTGATGATCTTAGAATGGATAGGACAAAAGCTCGATAAAACAAAACGAAAGACAATACCTCATCCTTATCATGGAATTACCTCAAGGGAAGGGGTAGACATTGCTTCATGAATCATTTAAACATCACGAAAAAGTATGCAATGATTCAAGACGCAATAGGTTCAATATAACGTGTGATTGAACCTAACCCAATTTTATTCTCTTTTTACCTCTTTTATTAGCTTTTTTTACATTACATTTCCCTTTCTTATCTTTTCTTCATTTTTGTCCAAAGGTGATGATAACGTCCACTAAGTCCAAAAGCAATAAAGAATAGTAAGCACGACTTAACCCAAGAAATGAGCTTGTCAAGCCCTTTTCTACGGGGAAAATTACAAAGGAAGAATCAAACTCATTTACAAGCGATAATGAATTCTAAGTCAAACCCAAAATGAGCGATAATGACTAGTCAAACTAAAAGAGAGTGATAATGACTATCAAACCCAAAATGAGTGATAATGACTCCAAATCCAAACTTGCTAATAAGCTATGATGATACTTTCCTTTGTGATTTCCAAGGTTCTAACTAGAAAGTTAGTCCCTTAGAAGTAATGCACCGACGATAAAGAGAAGTATCAAACAAGAGATCACGCTTAGCATAAGAGAGATGTAATGCCCTGGTAATGAACCTCCGAAGAGATTAAACCATTTAGCATAGAGGGTCTCTTTCTCATGCCTTGAGTGGTAATCTTTTGTTTGATTCAACTCTTTAATCAAAAGAAACAAAGAATGGAGGGAGGTTGCAGAGATAGAAGGATGATTACAATGGTGTGAATATGTATATGAAAGCCATAAAAATGAAAGAAAGGACTATCAACTCAAATGAATTGGAAGCTATGGTCTATACACCAATCCATGAGAACTTACAACAACCCAAGGATAATATTCAAAGCATAAATTAAATAAACACTTAAAACAGACCCTAAATAGCACAAAACAGTGCTGAAATTTAGTTTAAAAAAGATAGAAAATATGAACAAAAAAGGAAGAGGACAAGCCTAGTAAAGAAGCCTAAGGAAAGGTGGCCAACCCCTCCACTTTTTGTAACTTTAAATCACATATTTAACCTTTAAATAGCTCTGAAATCAGTATGAAATGTAAATAAAAGAGAGAAAAGATGGTAAAAGAGCTCAAAGTATACCTCTTGAAAGAGAGGAAAAACTCCTTAATTAACAAACCACAAACCAAGCACTCTCAAGGAGCTGAAGTTAGATTCAAGAACCTCAACAAAAGCTTCAAGTTTAAGCTTAGAAGGTGTATGCATAGTGTATGTATATTGCAAGAGAGAAGGGAAGTGTGTTAGACAAGTTTTGGTTCTTAGAGAAATTTTCTAACCCTAAACCATGAAGGGGGGCCTTGTATTTATAGAAAAACACTATCTCATGTCGAAAATATTTGTAATGGGACAGCTGGTGCAAGACATGCACATAGGGACAGCTGGCTGTCTCACTCAAAATATCTGCAGTCGCTGAACATGGTTGGTCGGCCAATTAATTGTACGACCTACTCATTAATTGGCAGGCCAGCCAATTATTTTGGCCTCGCTGCTCACTGAGTGGTCAGACTAAAAATAGGATTTTGGTCTGAATAAGGTGGAAGGCTTGGGTTTAAAGCTCAAAACCGGATTCTTTTGCTGAAGATTCGAACAATTTGCATAATTTAACTTTCATCATTGAGTGTTCGGATTGAAGTGCCCAAGTCTTAGGGGCAGTCAAAATGGGGTGTCTACAGTTGCCCCTCTTTGACAAAGCTCGAAGTCATGAAATGGCGTGAGTGAATGTCAAAGTCCGAAGATGACCCTTTTGACAAGACCATAAGACTTGGGCAAACAAACAAAATGCAAATGCAGTTGGTTGAACTCGAAAGTTGCTTACGTATCCCTTTGCAAGGAATCAAATTAGCGTACTTTAGGGGCAGGATGCAAATGATATTCAATGCAATGCAATAATCAAATCACAAGCAGTGCCTACCACATGAATATCATAAAGGAATGGAGATGCAAATCAAATTACGTTTAACACAGAAAATGTCCTGACACCCTCAAACCATAATTCTTGTGGAATAGGTGCGTACACATGCAGAACTATGCCTTTAGCAGAAAGAGTACAAGTAATTGAGTGGTATGATATAAGTGAGGAATGATTTGCTAGGGAAAAAAAATAACGATCCTAAATGCTGAATGCAACAGGACAAAGTACGATACAATGGATGCAATAGATGAAATGAATAGGGGGCGTAGACCGAACTATGTTTTACCTAGAAAAGGTATGGACACAAACCAAACCACATCTAACACAGAAAAGGTGCCAACACCCTCAAACCACAATTCTTATAGAATATGTGCATACACATGCAGAGCTATGCTTTAACGTGGGAAAGATATGAGCACATGCCAAACTAAGCTTAACATGGAAAGGATGTAGGCAATGAAAATGTATGATGTAATGGATAATGTATATAGGTACATGCGATAGATGCTATATGCAATGTGATAGGGGTAATAGATGATAAATATGATGTAGTAGCGAGGAAGTGGTGCTTTAGAAAGGGTAATCGGTGATGACTCACCATATGATGCTGGGGATCTTCCCCTTCTTCTTGGTTTTAAGACTTCTTTTTTCATCTTGCATTTCCATACCACGAGTACTACTTTTCTCCCTAGCTATGTTTGTAACTTTCCCCATTCTCCAACAAGGTGACAAACTAAGTTGGTTTAGTATCTAGGATTGAGGTGCATACAAGCTACCTTAACCTATAGGCTGCCATACATATTTCAAGTCGAGGATACACCCCTGAGTATTTAAACCAGACTTTAGTCTCAAAAATTTCGAACCTTTACATTCTAGGCCTCGGCCATTCAACTCTAGTTTCTATCGTCTCAATTGGTCTATTAGAAACTCACTACAAACATAGTCAGGTGGCTATACCAGATCGCCTGAAGTCGTTCAGGCACGAAAAATACCAAAGGAATTGCACGTTTAGAGGATTTAAGGTCTCTTAGATCCAATGAGTGCACAAGACAGTGGGGGTGAAATGCACAGAACAGTGCGAGTGAGGTGGGTGCGCAAAGCAGTGCGATGGGAGTGCACAAAACAGTGCGATGCAAGTGAATACACAAAACAGTGCTACGTAGGTTGAATGCACAAAATAATGTGATGCAAATTGAATACACAAAACAGTGCGATACAGGTGCACAAAATAGTGCTATGTGGGTGCACAAAACAGTGCTATGGGGGTGCACAAAACAATGCTATGCAGGATGCACAAGACAGTGCGATGCAGGGTGCATAAGACAATGCAATGCAAGGTGCACAAGGCATTGTGATGTAGGTGAATGCACAAGACAATGCTGTGTAGGTGCACAAGACAGTGCGATGTAGATGCACGCACAAAACAGTGCTATGTGGGTGCACAAGACAGTGCTATATTGGATGAATGCACAAAACAGTGCGATGGGGGTGCACAAAACAGTGCGATGGGGGTGCACAAGACAGTGCGATGTAGGTGCACAAAACAGTGCGATGTGGGTGAATGCACAAAACAGTGCTATGTGGGTCCACAAGATAGTGCGATACAGGTTGAATGCACAAAACAGTGCGGTGTAGAGTGAATGCACAAGACAGTGCTGTGTAGAGTGAATGCACAAAACAATGTGATGCAAGTGCACAAAACAGTGCATCATGTATCTTATAGAATGAGTGTAGGAAATCTTGCCATAATTAATTGAAATGTAACTGAAAAACACTGCGGAAGGTAATTCAATGAAACTTTGTTTTTATAAATACAAACAAAGTCAAGAACAGGAATAACCAACCATGCATTTCAAATCAACCAGAGTGTATGAGCATGCATGCATAATCCAAAGCACATATATTAATAAGAGGGAAGATGACATTCCCAAGAGAGTTTTGAAATGGTCGGAGACAACTTTTGAAAGCTTAAACATATCAGAATCATTATGGGGGTGAGCTATCCTAACCTAGGGAAAAGTGCCCGACAAATGGCTTTGAGCGGACTGAGAGAAAGATTGCGTTCTTGCCCCTTGTTCAATTGATGGTTTGATCAGTACGATTGAAAATTGCCCCTAGTGTCCAGTCACTGGCCACCTTTTTTAACATTATGCAGGCACGTGTGATGGGAATCATCAGATCCTGAAACAGTTGCCAACCAATTAGTCTCATGCTTCTCTTCTGCCCCGACATGTTGAGAACTTACTCTAGTCTACTCCAAAGCAGTGACGGATTCCTCACATATACTTTGCAATGATCATGAACGCGATGCCCTTTGTATGGGCACTCTCAGTTTGTTTATGAATTCCACACATGGACTTGTTTTTGAGTTTGGAGCAAACATTCATGTATGGAATTTTGACCCTGCCACTCTGTTGAACTCGAGCGATAGACTCGCTAGGGTGACTCGATGAAGAGTGCTTTTGAGCGACAAACACGCTATGGTGACTCGATGAAGAGCACAGACCGAGACAAACACTAGACACGACACCATGGAACTCACAACTAACCCAAAAGCAGAAAAAGAAAGTAACTGATCATTCATAGTGCCCCTACTATTACTTAGGCGCCTTTTAAAACTCAATTTTGCAAAACCCGAGTTTTGATTCTTTTTTTGCTCAAGTTAGAGATTTTACTGATAAGTTTAAGTATTGAAAATTTCTCCACTTGTTGGCTCAAGCGAGTTCTTTCTTATCCAACGCAAGTATGTGATATGCATAGTAGTCGGTATAGCTCATGGATTGATGTGAAGCTGAGAATGTGAATTAGACAAGATGATCGGGTTGAGATGAATAAGATGGATATGGTTGAGACCGAACTTCAGGATGAAGTTGCCTACGTATCCCAAGAATGGGAATCAAGTCAACGTAGTTCATGGCTAAGGTTCACTCAGGTGTTAACACTCTCCTTTTGCACTCTAACTTTTGCCAAAGTCGCCCTTTCGGGTTTTCAACCTTATGAGCTCTATTTGTTTGATTTCTCAATTTTCATGCTCTAACTTTTTCCTAGGTCGCCCTTTAAAGCTTTCGGCCTAGTGAGCCTCTCAAGGATAGGGTTACAACACTTGTGGTGAATTTGATTAATAGTCATCCTTACCCTAACACTAAAACTGGCTTCACTTGATTTGAGCTTGGTTCTCCATTCCCTTGGTGAAAGTCCAGAAACCCGCGTGATTAGGGGCCGAGCCTTCTAGTTATAAAAATAGCAATTGGTAGTGCTTGTATAGCATACTTGCAGACACCTACCTAGAGTTTCTCAGTGATGTATCCATTGTCCTGTTTTCTATTGTAAAGGAAATGATTTCATGAATTGTGATATAATTTGGCATTGCATGGTTTCAGAAAGAGATGTAAAATGTTTTGACATTTTGACATGAGCATTGCATATGCATTCACCTTATAGCTTTGTTAAGATTCATACACTGTGTTTGAGTTTCTCTACTGGGCTTTGGCTCACCCTATGTGGAAAACCATTTTCAGGTGCTGAGGATATGCTTCCGCCAAGGTCGTAGCTTGGAAAGACTTGGAGCCAAGAGCTTATTTTTTTTTGTTATTGTTGTAATTATTTTTGTAAAAGCCTAGGGCTTAAACTGTATTGAGTTAAAACTCACTTTTGTTGTAACCAAGTATCGTCTTGGAAAGTTGTAGCCACTAGGGCATATATATATATATATATGTATATGTTTAACTTTTATTTCATATCATTAACTTGCAGCACATGCTATAGATTTAGGGTTAGGGCTTATGAATGTATAACTGCATGTGTTACCTTTTGGTACAATGAGATCATATGAATAGAAGGATATTATATTCAGAACTGTGCTGTTATTTAATTAATATCGCGGGATGAATTATGGTTATTATTTTTGGAGCGTTACATTTGTAATGGAAATGTTCCATTCCATCATCTAACGGTGAGTGTAATAATCTTTTCTAATTTAAATTAATTATAAATTTGTATTCCTATTTTATAATCATTAGGTGTGAAATGACAATCCTCCATTACATATATAGAATGGAGAGGATCAAAATTCTTTAAAATCTACTATAAAGCCATTTAAAATCTAAAACTTCTCATTTGAGATATCTTTTCTTGAACAATTTTAATCAACTTATCCATCTGGCGTCATTATGGATTATCAGAATATTTATAAATAAAAAAAAATTAATGGAGACCCCAATTTTTTTTAACTTACAATTTAAAACTTTCTTCAATGAATTTCAGATTGACAATATATTATTGCTTAACAATTATAACTCCATATACTTGCAAGTGATATTATTGTAAAAGTGATATTGCCACATCATTTCTGTTCAATTCTACATGAAAATTATGTATGAATATTATTTTTTTTATTCTTTTCATTTTTAAAATTTACTCTATAATTGATTTTTTATTAAGATTTTTGTTGTAGAAATATTTTTAGTATTAATCAAACATTGGAAAAGGAAAACAAAAACAAAAACGAAAACTTGGTTTTGGACAAAATCTTTTACATGAAAAATATTTTACGACCAAACAAACGCAGCCTTAATCAATTTTGACTTGGCAATTTGCCAACCAACATTATTTTACAATATAACCAAACAACATGATAAGACTTAATCAATTTTTAAGTAATATTACTCTAACTAAAAAATTAGACCTACATATTTAATGCAACTTTCTCTATCATGGATTTTTTAATTATTAATCAATCATCTCATTTATCTATAATTGAATCTAGAAAGTAAATTTAAAAAGTAAATTTATCTATTATTTTTCATTTTGATTTAACAATTCACTTGTCATTGTCACCCCATCATAATGGTCCATAGCCATGACTTGAATGTATTTTAACATAATATTTTTAAGGGCGAATTACATTAACAGTCCCTATGGTTTAGGGCTTGTATCACTTTGGTTCCTAACTTTTCAATTGTGACACATTTGACCCTGAATTTTGAATCTTATTTCAAATAAGGACAATTGAAGATACTATTGCTCAATTTCAAGGGCAAAGTCGTCAATTTGATAAAATATAAATTAATTTGACAAAAATAAATGTCAAAAAAATATTTTTGATTTTTTAAAAATTATTTCTTCCCACCAAAGATAAAATTATGTAAAATTGATAAATCTTTTACACATTATATCTTTTTTTACCAAATTAATTTTCATTACGTGTTTGGATGATGATCATGTAATGGGTAGTTGCTAGGCTTTTACTGTGTAATCAATATATTTAAATATATGAAATGTTTTAGTTTTGAATTTTTTTGATTTAATGGAATAGTTTAATAATAATATCAAAATTGTAGCCATATATGACTTTTGAAAAAAAATAGAAACTAATTTAATGAAAATAAAAACAACCACCCATTACATAATTATCATCCAAACATATAATAAAAATTAACTTGTTAAAAAAAATGTATAAAAGATTTATCAATTTTACATAATTTTATCATTGGTGGGTAAAAACAATTTTAAAAAATTTAAAAATATTTTTTGACATTTATTTTTGTCAAATTAGTTTTATATTTTATCAAATTGATAACTTTACCCTTGAAATTGATTAATGGTATATTCAGTTGTCCTTATTTAGAACAAGATTCAAAATTTAGGGTCAAATGTGTCACAATTGAAAAGTTAGGAACCCAAGTGACACAAACCCTAAACTATAGGGACCTTTAGTGTAATTCGCCCTTGTAACAAGCCCGCGGGGGACCTCACTACAGTTCGGACTCGAATTGTGTCACGGTTCTCAATCTTGAACCAAAGAGTCCAAATTCGGCAAATCGTTTTGAGAAAACAGATTTTTGAAAGAAATGCCAAACATGGACTGCTTTGCTAGATACAGAGTCGCTACCTAAATATTTTATTTTGGGAAATTTAGGAAACCCTGACTCGTTGCCTAAGGCCACGTGTCCGTCATCACCAAAGTTGCCTCGGCTCGGGAACTTGGGTACGATTGGGGAAGGTCACTTCGTGAGCACTTCTTCGCCGATCAAAGATCGGCCTCTACTAACCATGATATCTAGTTTTGAAAACATTATGCGTTCTTATTCCGGTTATTAGCCTAGATTTACTATGTGATGCGCATAGCATACAAGTATAGACTGGGTCGCCTGAACTGGAACGAAACATTTCATGTTTATTTTTTGAAAGATGGTTTGCTACTCGTAAGTAGGCTTAAAATGCAAATTTTGCCACCCTCAGGTGGGCTTTAGAAAACATGGTTTTGCCACTATCTAGTGGGCTTAAGACTCACAGTTAATGCATTGTTCCAATCCAAATAACCCAACCTTCATCCACAGGCATTCATACAGATATATCACATAAGCAAATAGTCTCATGGTAAACATGCTATCATGGCAGTCACTCACACACATGTAAGGATGCTAAAGCATAACCACTTACCGAGTACTCCAAGCCAAAGAAAGAAGCTAATTAGAAATCTATGCATGATCCTAACTATACAGAAATGCCTAATGCAACACATGCAATATGCAACTACAAGCAGGCTCGGCTATTTCTAAAGATGGCATGTGAGATGCTACAACTAACAAGTATTCAACTCGGAATTGAAATACAATGCAGTTAGTATGATGCGCCGAGCCCGGTGTATGCAAAACAGATGAATGAATGCAAACATGCTATCATACTGTATGCTAATTGAAACATGCCCTAATCTAACCATCATAATCTGGTAAATAAAAGGGAGAAAGACGTGGGGTTGGAAGACATACATCACACACACGCACACTTATTACAACATTGCCCTCGCTCGGAGGGTCCGAATAAATAATATATAGTCCCAAATGAATAAATAATACAGTCCCGAATAAAAACAAAAATCCTAATTAATTAACAAATTAACTAAGAAAGCAGTAAACTAGGATGCAGGCTAGGGACTGCCTCAACTCTGCTTCGGATGATGGATGATGCATGTTCAGGTTGCTTTGGTCGAAAAATCCCTTGCGATGCCCCGGTTAGCCTCTGTTTGCAATTGTTCTTGGAATGCGTGCCAAGCTCTGGAAGGCTGCAGATTTTTGATTTGCTGTAACAGAGAGCAACAAAGGGGCATGGCAAAGTATTTTCACATATGTATGCATGACTACTCTTCGGGGAGTGTAATCTTCGATCCTCGTGCCATCAATCACGCATCTCGATGCATGATGGCCGAGGAGTCGAATTGCACAACTCAATATGGAATGAATGCATATGAAAACACAACAAGACCAAGACTCCATCATGGATAATCCGGAGTGTCGGTGACTGGGAATTGAGACACGTTCCGTCACTCGAAGTACAAAACGTCCCTCGTTTCCCGTGCTTGGGCTAACTCCTATCACAAGCACAATGCAATATGCATGATATGCATGAATGCAATCCTAATATGCAAACCTAGCATACGCAATGCTACGGACTAAAATGGCATACTCAATGCTCGATGTGACATGGCATACACAATGCTCTAATATGCAACCTAGCATACACAATGCTATGAATTGAAACGGCATACACGATGCATAATGGACTTACACCAACACAAGTGGACCTCAGCCACACTCCCACAGGAGGCTAATAGATGGAAATGAGACACTCGAGATGCGTGCACACATGCACGCAAACCGAGGACCGAACCTAAGGCACGAATGCCACTCTAACAAAGCATGGCAAGGCATGGGATATGGCATACAAGCATGCAAATTTTAATACCAAAATATTATGCAAAACAGCCCCGAAACATGGAATCATGGCACCCGATGCATGAAATGAGACCCGAAACGTAAAATTAGGTACATGGAATGACCTATGGCTATGCAAAGCATGCATTATTTGAACATGAAGTGTGAAGAAAGAATGAAGACAGTCCTGAAACAAGCATATTTACAGTTTTAAGCAAGGCCAAACAGTGAACACAAATAGGACTAAGCTAGCATGCAAAAATGGCCCCGAAAGAGAGATAATGAAGCAAGTAGCAGCTTCTGGCACTAAATGGCCAAGAGCCCTTCAACAAAGTTTAAGAGGGGCTCAAAATGAAGCATTTTACAGTTTACAACAAGCCACGAAAACAAACACAAGTATGGCTAAACTATTATGCAAGAAATGGGCCAAAAGGGAGACAAAGAAGCAAGTGATGGTTGCTGGACTCAAACAGAGAAGGGCCCTTCAACAAAGTTGAAGAGGCACCCAAAACATGGTATTTTATAGTTAGTGACCAAACCCAAAACAGTGCACATGCAAGCTTAAAATACTATGCAAAATAAGGCATAAAAGAGGGCTATAACACGAAGAGCAAAAAGGAAGCCTCAAACAACAAAATACCCTTGATCAAACATGAATAGGGGGTCAAAATAAGGCTATTTACAGTTCGGATCAGAGCCCAAAAATACAAGTACAAGGGTCTAACAAAGCATGCAAAAATAAGGCCAAAAGAGGGATAAAGAGGCAAGTGACAAAAAGAAGCCTCAAACAGTGAATATTCCTTCAACAATGTTGAATAAGGGCTCAAAACAAGCCACTTTACAGTTTATAACCAAGCTCAAAACAGTTTAAAAATAGACCTAAAATACTATGCAAGAAAGAGGCATAAATGAGAGCTAAAGAGGCAAGTGGTAGTATGAAGCCTCAAACAGGGGAGAACACTTAATCAAACATGAAAAAGACCTCAAAAAAAGACTATTTACAGTTTGGGTCGGAGTCCAAATATGCAAGAAAGTATAGCTTAGATTGCATGCAAAAATAGGGCCCAAAAGAAGAGAAGGAGACTTACCCTTGAAGAACCAATCTTTGACAGCCTTTGGACCAAGTTTGGGTGCTCCTAAGCTCTGAAAAACAGCCTCAAGTTGCTGGTATGGAGTATGGAGGCCTTGTGCTATGAGGTGTAGTGTAAAATGGTGTAGGATTTGAAGGGTTTTGGTGCTTGGAATAGAGAGGGAGAGAGATTTGATGCAAGAGGCTTAAACCAAAATTTCTAACCCTTTGAAAGGGAGCTGGAGGGCCTGGTTATATAGGCAAAGGGGTGGAAAAGAGGGGGAAAAATGGGGGGGAAAACCAATTCAAGTTTCCCCCCAAAAGTGCCAAACCCTCGGACATGGGTGAAGTGCAAAACAAAATACATGGCTGGAACACACTTGGGACAAGGATCATGGTTGGCCAGCTCAAAAGGGCAAAAAAGGCCATTCACCAAATAGGTGGCCGGCCTGCTACTTTTCAGAACAAAAAATGGTTCTGCCGGAAAGAAAGGTGGCCAGCCAGTGATTGGGAAGTCCAATGGTGGCCATTAAAGTGTCCAAATTGAAGCTCCGGAAGTTAGCTTTCCAATGGCGCAAACCTTGCATCAAAATTCCTCCTGTGGAAAAAGTTATGCCCTTTTTGGTAAAGCCGCACAGATTTCGGTCCAACCGGAGTGATGTCCTACTTCAATCAACTATATCTCCCCCGTCCGGAATTGGATTTAGGAGATTCTTGAGTGTAAAATGAAGCCCCGGAAATGTTATTTCCAACGGTGGTGGCCTCATAGCTTGATTCCAAGTATGCAAATGAATAGGCCCGATTTGGCGAGGGCTGCTCGACTCTTTCTTAACGGTTCATGGCCATTTTCTCCCCCAACTAGATTTCTTCCCTTTTCTCCTCTTTTCTTCAACTCCAAACCCCTAAGTAAGGTGTTTTGAAAGATTTTTCAAAGATTTCATCTCTCTTTCATTCATTTCTACTTTGTCCTTGCTCGGTTTACCGAAAAGCACAACATTTAACAAAATGCGAGCCTCGGAACATCGTAAACACTTTATTTCAAAAACGTTTTGAAAGAGAGGGTTTTAAGGTCTAAAATCTTTTGATCAAAATTGTTTTGGTCCAAAAAGGGGGTATGAAGTTGAGATTCGACTCTCCCTCCTTGCCGAAGAAATTGAACTTTTTCCCTGCACACCTTCCAAAACCATCAGTCGCGTCCAAGTCTTAAAGGTGGTCAAAAATGGGGTGTCTACAGTTGCCCCTCTTTGACAGAACTCGGAAGTCAAGAAGTGACGGGAGTGAATGTCAAAGCCCAGAGACGACCCATTTTTGACAAGGCCGAAGACTTAGACAAACAAACAAAATAGATAAATAAATGGTTGCGCCCGCAGGCTGCCTACGTATCCCTTTGCAAGGAATCAAACTAGCGTAGTTCAGGGGCAGGATGCAAAATGATATGTAGAAAGATTTTGATGATTGGAGTTATACGCTACGCGAAGCCGGTTTGAAAATTGGACTTATACGCTACGCGAAGCCAGTTTGAAAATTGGACTTATACGCTACGCGAAGCCGGTTTGAAGATTGGACTTATACGCTACGCGAAGCCGGTTTGAAAATTGAGGATTTATGCAATGCACTGTAATGACTAAAATACAATGTAATAGCCAGGAAAAGGGAGGTACCTTACAGAGGCAATTGGTGATGACTCACCTCAGGCTGTTGGGGATCTCCCGCTTCTGCATCTTAATTGAACCACAGGTAATACTTTTCTCCCTTACTATGGTCGCCGCTTTCCCTATTCTCCAACAGGGTGACAGACTAGGTTGGATCAGTATCCAGAATTGAGGTGCATACAGATGCTATCTCAATCTATGGGGCTGCCATACAGATTTCAAGCCGAGGATATACCCCTGGGTATTTAAACCAGACTTTAGTCTCGGAAATCCCGAACCTTTGCGTTCTAGGCAAGAGCCATTCGAACTCTAGTTTCCACCGTCTCGGTTGGTCTCCTAGGAACTCACTGCAAACACAGGCAGGTGGCTATACCAGACCGCTGGAAGTCGTTCGGGCACGACAAACACCAAAGGAATTGCACCTTTAGAGGATTTAAGGTCTCTTAGACCAGAAAGTGCACAAGACAGTGCGAATAAATGCAAGTGCGATGCGCAAAACAGCGCGAATAATGATGTAGGATTTGAGGTCTCTTGGACCAGGTGAGTGCACAAGACAGTGCGAGTAGGGTGAATGCACAAAACAGTGCGATACAGATAAGGTGCGCAAGATAGCGCGATGCAATGCATGCATAACGCAAGTAATGGTCACGACGCAAGATAGCGCGATGCAATAGACTAACAAGTGTAGGTGAGGTGCGCAAGATAGCGCGAATGATACAATGCACAAAATAGTGTGATACGCCAAACAGCGCGATTGATTTGAAATGCACAAGATAGTGCGATGTGATATGCAAAGCACAGGACAATGCGATTGAGGTGCGCAAAATAGCGCGAGTGATAAACTGCATAGAACAGTGCGATGCGCAAAATAGCGCGAATGTAAACTACACAAAACAGTGCGATTGAGGTGCGCAAAATAGCGCGAGTGATAAACTGCACAGAACAGTGCGATGCGCAAAATAGCGCGAATGTAAACTGCACAAAATAGTGCGATTGGGGTGCGCAAAATAGCGCGAGCGATAAACTGCACAGAACAGTGCGATGCGCAAAATAGCGCGAATGTAAACTGCACAAAATAGTGCGATTGGGGTGCGCAAAATAGCGCGAATGATTAGAAATGCACAAAACAGTGCGATACGCTAAACAGTGCGAGTGATTTGAAATGCACAAGATAAAGGCGACACGCTAAACAGCGATCACGCTAAACAAATGTAGTGATTTGAAATGCACAAGATAGTGCGAGTGAGATACAACCACAACATGCACAAGACGGTGCAAGCGAGATACAAAGTGTAAGTGCACAAGACAGTGCGAGCGAGATAAAATGCACAAGAAAGTGTGATAAAATGCATCTTCTATGCAAGTATGGGGGCATTTTCTATGCAAAAAATACGAGCATTTTCTATGCAAGTATGGAAGCACATTTTATGCAATATTGAAAGCAAGCATATTCTATGCATGAATCATAACGACGCGCGGCACGCATGTGACAACAATGTATATGAAAATTCACATTTTATGCAATAGAGGAGCATCAAATATGTACTATGGTGCCTCTGATTTGCCTCTTAGAGGGCTTCGCAACACACTCAGCTCAAAAAGGGCACACTATGTTCATATTGGCAAGAGATAATATCTGCATGTGAAACCCTCGGGTGCTGCGTGGACTGCCATTCTGACTTGAAGCAAGCTTACACTTGGGGTCGAGATACACTCATACTCCAGAGAAACGGCGAGGCCTGAGAAGGTGCACCTGGAATGCAGTCTTGGATTTTGCTAAAGTTGAAACATGCTAAGATGCTCCAAATTTTCCCTCTTTTCTTTTGCTTTGCAGTCTGGAACCTAAATAGCTTTAGATAGGTCCTTGTTTTACTATTCTGACATGACCTGGGTTGAACCCTGCGGCTTTATGAAAGAACTGATCCTTTTTTGCACAAATGTGGAGAACGACACGGCACTCTGAGCACAAAACGATTTTTGAAATTGAAATGAGAAAAGGGTTCTCACCCGGGTATTGAGCCTACAACTGACCACGGCCAAAACGACTCAACAATGGAAAACAAAGGTAAAACGACCTAAACACAACTCAACAAAGGAAAAACAAGGTAAAATGACCTAAACACATTTGTTGACACTCAAACGACTCAAAACAAGAATCGAGACAAACAAAGACACAAACGCAACACTCGGATGTGTTACAAAGGCAAGAGACCTCTCGGTGCACGAGGAGCCAGTTTCTCCGGGTATTGTTTCCCACCCTTTCTCATCTGTGATTCTCACATCACTCGGCCCTCAAGCTCTGTTTTTCTGAAAAAGCCTTTTTCCTCACTTTTTCTCTCAACAAGACATCTCTATTCTTCAATCTCTCATTTTTCAATCCCTCCCCTGGGTGGTTGATGGATAAACAGGAAGTTGAAGGCTCTTGCCCCTAGCACTCAGCTAGATTCTTCTTCTTCTGCACGCAGCTAGTGAGTTTCTCACACAGAGGGGTTGTGCTACAACTGGGTGTGTAGCAAATCTGCAGCTGATCGGTTGGCGATGCTCTGCTGGGGAGTTTGGACGTGGTCAGATCTGTCCAGATGAGGGAGTGGAATATCTTGCCCCATTCCAGCTCGTGCTTCGCACTTGGCTTGATACCTCATTACTTGGAGGATGTGAGAGCTTTCTGCCCTTTTGCTGTTAGCTTCAGTTGTGCCCTCTTCTGGCAGGTAGAGTGTCCTTCTTGGCAAGTATGTTGGCAATGGGGAAAGACAGGAAGCCTGACTCAACTGTGCCCCTAGTTCATCATTTTGACCATTTTTTGTTTTTGCTTTCTACTAAAACAATTTTGACCAACATGAGAGTTAGATTAACATGCTTGTTCAACTTTTTGATTTGAAATCACGCGAGTCAGGCTATGAGCACTGAATATTTTCCTTTTTTGGGTCCAAGAAATGGTCCAGTTTTGGAAAAAATGAAATAATTTTCGAGAGAATTAGTCAACCTCAGTAAAAATTCTCAAAAACTATTTTTGCAAATGGCCATTGCTCAACGAGCATAGAACTCACTCTCGAGATGCACAACCTCAAATCCGAAGAAAAATTGCCCCTTGCTTGAAGAGAGCTGCATGGTAACGGAAAGTTGCCCCTTGTTTGAACGGCACCGCGGCGCATTGAATGGCAACGGAAAGTTGCCCCTTGTTTGAATGGCACCGCAGCGCATTGTAGTTAGTCCTCAAAGCGACGAACACAACCAGACTCTCGGATACATGGAAGGCAGAGATGATCAAAACCATTACATGGACACAATCGGTTTGGAAGTGTTTATGGCTGGACTTCAGAATGAAGTTGCCTACGTGTCCCAAAGATGGGAATCAAGCCTTATGTAGTTCGAGGTTAAGGTACACTCGGGTATTAACCTCTCCTTTTTAGGCTCTAACTTTTGCCAAGGCGCCCGTCGCGGGTTTTCGACCTTGCGAGCTTTGTTCTTCTTTCTTTCTTTCTTTTTTTTTTTTTTTATATTCTTTTCATTCCTTTTTCTTCTTTTTTTTTGCATTTTCCTTTTTCTTTTCTTTTTGCATTTTTTGTATATTTTTTTTTGTCTAGCTCTAACTTTTGCCTGGGTCGCCCTTCTGGGTTTTCGACCCAGCGAGCCTCTCAAAGGGTAAAAGTGTAGCTTGGTCCATGCCAAATGGTTGTAGGGTTTTGAAGTCATCCGTATCCAGGAGAGTGGCTGTTGATTTGCAAGAGGACTCATCTTCGGCTCTTCGAGCACATCTGACATCTTTGCCCCTAGTTTGAAGGGTGCTTCCGACCTAGCTTCGCAAGCTGTTTTTGGTGACATCTGGTCTTCTTGATCTGATTTTCTTGCCGCTAATTCATGGGCTGCTTCGAATCTGGCCACTCAGGCCTTACATAATGGTTGACCGTGGAACATTCTGAATCTAAGTTCAAGGTTCAAAAGCAGAGGGGTCGAGACTCGAGGCTGAGAGCGATCCTAGGCTGCACAATCTCAATAGCGATTCCACACAGGTCTTCGCAAGACCGCGCAAAAACATTTTTTGAAATCTTTTAAGAAAGCGACTAATCGCTCGCGCGGAAGACAATGTAGAACCAATCTGAATCAAGCCAGGATCCTTCTCAGTACTCACATTAACAAACATGACTTCATTCATTAAGGGCTTAGCACGCCTCTCTTTCTCTCAAATGATCAAAGTTTTGCAAATCCCAAGGAATTCCTTCCTCTTCGTTTTCACCGCAGTGTTCAAAAAAGTTTTGAAAAACTTAGGTCAATACAATGACTTCAAGGCACAGAAAAGACAGAGTTCTTAGTCAAATACTGCCATCTCATTCAGAACTTCCGGCATAACTGGCACAAGGCAGAAGCAAACGCGAGAGCGTGAAAATCACTGCTGTTTCATTCAAAATCTGTTGGCACAACTGGCTCCCTGGCAGAAACAGACTCAAAACAAAACGAAAAGACAAACACAAAACAAAATGGTGACGCCCGAGGTAACACCCCCCGGAATCACCCGACTACTATACAATAGGACTGACTCGATACAACAAGACAGACCCAAAACAAAAGAGACAGACTCAAAACAAAACAACAAGACTGACCCAATACCCAAGTCAGAAAGCACAAAAGCTGGCATTCGCAAATGTTCAAAATAGTGCATGCCATCCACCATATCTGGAGTTAATCGAGCACCGCCCGCAGGTGGTTCATTCCCCGATCATATCACATTATCCCCCAAGTTCACCGATCCAGTGCCAATAGACTTTGCAGAGCTCGGCAGGAGGACAACCCCGTTGTCAAACAGATCCTGTACTTCATGGCGAAGACGGAAGCAGTTGTCGGTAGTATGGCCAGTTTGCTGATGGTGTGACTGGTGACTGTCGAATCAGATGAACAAATGAACCCTGTCTGGACCTCCTTTGCCTTACCACTGGCGAAGGAAAACTGGTTGCCCTTGAACTGAATTTCTGACCTAGCAAAGTCTATCAGCACTAGTCCAATGTGCCCGGGGGATATCGGAGCCTTCTGAAGCTATGGTTCCAGGACTACCCTAGCAAAACAGAAAACAGACAGCACCTCAGCTCAACTTCACCAAAATAGATACGAGTGTAGCAGGATGACTGTGCCCTCTACTGAATTCTGCCCCCAAAATTCAGCCTCAAATCTGATACCCTCAGGTAAACTGAATCCCAAAATACTGAACTGGTGCCGCAGGCCTGATGCCCAAACTTGTAAACTGATACATGCATTCTTGTAGAGACGCACTCTAAAAGCACATAACAGATAAGTGAGAGCCAAAACACCCCTATGTTGGGGTAGGGTTTCCCTGTCCTACTTTGTCAGGAGCTAGGGTTTCACTACGCACGCAACGGTTTCAAACAACCTATGATCGGGTAAGCAACCTGTCCTAGTTTGGAATGGTCACTATGGATTCCGAATATGCACTAGGTCGAATGGTCAAAAGGGTGCCCCGGTAAAACCGGGGTTTGTGTTCCCATACTGGCAGAGTCCACAACCGGTCAGCCTTATGGTCATGCCTTGACAAGACAAGCCTCCGGCAAATCGTTCAGGAATAACAGATGGCAAACACGGTGTCCTAGGCGCACCAATGCAAATGCAATGCAAAGAAACACACAAATGTGGTCAAAACAAGATATCATGAGTTCGAGTCAAGTTCTCTAAATCCCCAGCAGAGTCGCCAGAAACTGTAACAAGCCCGCGGGGGACCTCACTACAGTTCGGACTCGAATTGTGTCACGGTTCTCAATCTTGAACCAAAGAGTCCAAATCCGGCAAATCGTTTTGAGAAAACAGATTTTTGAAAGAAGTGCCAAACATGGACTGCTTTGCCAGATACAGAGTCGCCATCTAAATATTTTATTTTGGGAAATTTAGGAAACCCTGACTCGTTGCCTAAGGCCACGTGTCCGTCATCACCAAAGTTGCCTCGGCTCGGGAACTTGGGTACAATTGGGGAAGGTCACTTCGTGAGCACCCCCGCTCGCCCGATCAAAGATCGGCCTCTACTAACCATGATATCTAGTTTTGAAAACATTATGCGTTCTTATTCTGGTTATTAGCCTAGATTTACTATGTGATGCGCACAGCATACAAGTATAGACTGTGTCGCCTGAACTGGAACGAAACATTTCATGTTTATTTTTTGAAAGATGGTTTGCTACTCGCAAGTAGGCTTAAAATGCAGATTTTACCACCCTCAGGTAGGCTTTAGAAAACATGGTTTTGCCACTATCTAGTGGGCTTAAGACTCACAGTTAATGCATTGTTCCAATCCAAATAACCTAACCTTCACCAACAGGCATTCAGGCAGATATATCACATAAGCAAATAGTCTCATGGTAAACATGCTATCATGGCAGTCACTCACACACATGCAAGGATGCTAAAGCATAACCACTTACCGAGTACTCCAAGCCAAAGAAAGAAGCTAATTAGAAATCCATGCATGATCCTAACTATACAGAAATGCCTAATGCAGCACATGCAATATACAACTACAAGCAGGCTTGGCTATTTCTAAAGATGGCATGTGAGATGCTACCACTAACAAGTATTCAACTCGGAATTGAAATACAATGCAGTTAGTATGATGCGCCGAGTCCGGTGCATGCAAAACAGATGAATGAATGCAAACATGCTATCATACTGTATGCTAATTGAAACATGCCCTAATCTAACCATCATAATCTGGTAAATAAAAAGGAGAAAGACGTGGGGTTGGAAGACATACATCACACACACGCACACTTATTACAACATTGCCCTCACTCGGAGGGTCCGAATAAATAATATACAGTCCCAAATAAATAAATAATACAGTCCCGAATAAATACAAAAATCCTAATTAATTAACAAATTAACTAAGAAAGCAGTAAACTAGTATGCAGGCTAGGGACTGCCTCAGCTCTGCTTCGGATGATGGATGATGCATGTTCGGGTTGCTTTGGTCGGAAAATCCCTTGCGATGCCCCAGTTAGCCTCTGTTTGCAATTGTTCTTGGAATGCGTGCCAAGCTCCGGAAGGCTGCTGATTCTTGATTTGCTGTAACAGAGAGCAACAAAGGGGCATGGCAAAGTATTTTCACATATGTATGCATGACTACTCTTCGGGGAGTGTAGTCCTCGATCCTCGTGCCATCAATCACGCATCTCGATGCATGATGGCCGAGGAGTCGAATTGCACAACTCAATATGGAATGAATGCACATGAAAACACCACAAGACCAAGACTCCATCATGGATAATCCGGAGTGTCGGTGACTGGGAATTGAGACACGTTCTGTCACTCGAAGTACGAAACGTCCCTCGTTTCCCGTGCTTGGGCTAACTCCTATCACAAGCACAATGCAATATGCATGATATGCATGAATGCAATCCTAATATGCAAACCTAGCATATGCAATGCTACGGACTAAAATGGCATACTCGATGCTCGATGTGACATGGCATACACAATGCTCTAATATGCAACCTAGCATACACAATGCTATGAATTGAAACGGAATACACGATGCATAATAGACTTACACCAACACAAGTGGACCTCAGCCACACTCCCACAGGAGGCCAATAGATGGAAATGAGACACTCGAGATGCGTGCACACATGCACGCAAACCGAGGACCGAACCTAAGGCACGAATGCCACTCTAACAAAGCATGGCAAGGCATGGGATATGGCATACAAGCATGCAAATTTTAATACCAAAATATTATGCAAAACAGCCCCGAAACATGGAATCATGGCACCCGATGCATGAAATGAGACCCGAAACATGAAATTAGGTACATGGAATGACCTATGGCTATGCAAAGCATGCATTATTTGAACATGAAGTGTGAAGACAGAATCAAGACAGTCCCGAAACAAGCATATTTACAGTTTTAAGCAAGGCCAAACAGTGAACACAAATAGGACTAAGCTAGCATGCAAAAATGGCCCCGAAAGAGAGATAATGAAGCAAGTAGCAGCTTCTGGCCCTAAATGGCCAAGATCCCTTCAACAAAGTTGAAGAGGGGCTCAAAATGAAGCATTTTACAGTTTACAACAAGCCACGAAAACAAACACAAGTATAGCTAAACTATTATGCAAGAAATGGGCCAAAAGGGAGACAAAGAAGCAAGTGATGGTTTCTGGCCTCAAACAGAGAAGGGCCCTACAAAAAAGTTGAAGAGGTGCCCAAAACATGGTATTTTACAGTTAGTGACCAAACCCAAAACAGTGCACATGCAAGCTTAAAATACTATGCAAAATAAGGCATAAAAGAGGGCTGTAACACGAAGAGCAAAAAGGAAGCCTCAAACAACAAAATACCCTTGATCAAACATGAATAGGGGGTCAAAATAAGGCTATTTACAGTTCGGACCAGAGCCCAAAAATACAAGCACAAGGGGCTAACAAAGCATGCAAAAATAAGGCTAAAAGAGGGATAAAGAGGCAAGTGACAAAAGGAAGCCTCAAACAGTGAAGAGTCCTTCAACAATGTTGAAGAAGGGATCAAAACAAGCCACTTTACAGTTTATAAACAAGCTCAAAACAATTTAAAAATAGGCCTAAAATACTATGCAAGAAAGAGGCATGAATGAGAGCTAAAGAGGCAAGTGGTAGTATGAAGCCTCAAACAGGGGAGAACCCTTAATCAAACATGAAAAAGACCTCAAAACAAGACTATTTAAAGTTTGGGTCGGAGTCCAAATATGCAAGTAAGTATAGCTTAGATTGCATGCAAAAATAGGGCCCAAAAGAGGAGAAGGAGACTTACCCTCGAAGAACCAATCTTTGACAGCCTTTGGACCAAGTTTGGGTGCTCTTAAGGTCTGAAAAATAGCTTCAAGTTGCTGGTATGGAGTATGGAGGCCTTGTGCTATGAGGTGTAGTGTAAAATGGTGTAGGATTTGAAGGGTTTTGATGCTATGAGGTGTAGTGTAAAATGTTTATATCTTTCCTATTATATGGACTTGTAATGGTTATTTATTTCTTTTCTATTATAGACTTTAATGATGGTTGGTGTTGGCTTGAGGTTTGTTATCATATACTATTGCTAGTTATGACTCGTGCCTAAAGGCATTTGTCATATTGACATGTTGAAAAATACGGCAAATCATATTAAAATATTATTTGGTACAATTTCTATGTAAAAATGAGTTAGGTGAAACTTTAAAAGAATTTCTTACTTCCTAAATAATAAAACACAAATACATCATATTAGAATTATGAAAAAATTAAATAAATAGTAATAATTAAAAAAATCAATAATCTAATCATATATTATTGAGCCATAGTCAATCCTAGAAGGCACCATTAAACTAAAAATCAATAATTTGTCAATTATTATTTTTTAAATGTTGCATAAGCAAAAACACTAAAAACAAAAAGTGGCATAGTCTAACAATACAAACTAATTATGAAAATAGAAATAATAGAGTTCAACGGCCATTTAGTAACCACTTATAGCTATTACAATCTATATGAACAAAATGCGAGGCAAATTGATTAAAGATGAAAAAAATTGCATGCTCAATATTTTGGAGGACTTACGTATAAGTTCTAATAAAGGAACTTATTATCCAATAGGTATTAATGATATTTTTCATCAAAAACTATTAAAAAATATCACTAATTGTTAATTTTGAGTGACAGTTTCAAAAATTTATCACATAAAAGTCACTAATTACAATTTTTAGCGACAGTTTAAAAAAAGTCACAAAAAGTCACTAATTTTTAACTTTCAGCTACAATTTGAAAATTTTGTCACATAAAAACGTCCCTAATTATAAGTTTTAATAACAATTAATAATAATCGTGACAAAACAGTCACTAATTGTCAAATTTTAGTGACATGCAAAAAAGTGCCACAAAAATTTATTTTTAGTGACAATTTTACTAGGACTAACTTTGAATAGGACTTAAGGGGTATTAAGTCCAACTATTAGGACTTATTGGTAGTTTACCTCAATATTTTTTAAATCTTAGGTCACATAATAAGTAATGAAATTTCTAATTGTCTACCAAATATAATATAAAAATAATTCACATAAAATTTATGTACATGAAACTTGTACAAAATATTTGGTGGTGACATTTTTATAATTTTAAAAGATGATAATAAGTGTTTAGTTTGACAAATTATTGTATATAATTTTTGTATAAAAATTATGCATTGTAACTCAGCTTTTTCTTTTCAAATGCATAAAGAAAAGGAGAGAGAGAGGGAATACCGAACTAACGATTAATTAGGCTTATGTCACCCTATGAATCCAATTATATCTTTATTTCAAGTAGGACAATTTCAACTGTTAAATTGAATTAATCATCACCATTCACAATGACACAGAGGACATTTTCAAATATTCACTTGCTTTGTTAAATAGATGCAAGCAAAGTTCAAAGTTCTAATCTAATTTTCTATTTTTTTAAAAAATTTTAAATATGAAAATACATTTCTAATTATATTATTGGTTCTTTCCATTTTATCAATAGCTTTCTTACCATTTCATTAAATACTCTAAATAAGATGATGTGATTTAAATAAGATGATGTGACTTAAATAGGATAGTGACTTTTTGACTTTTTGTATTATTTAGGTTATGCCAAACTTGGCCTAAATTTTAGATAGTTTTTTTCATACATAAATATACCTGAATATTCATTTAATAGTTTAAATATGAATATATTAAAATTTTATCCAAGTTTAAAAATTAAAATAAATAATATGTTCACATTTTTAATTTTTATTACAAAAAGTGCTAATAGATATGTATTTACCAATTTAGTAAGTAAATAGGTCAAGTGGTTTATGAGTTGGTTATCGAAGAATTTTTTTTTTAGTGATTAATTTAAAGTCAAGTTGGCTTAAAAGTCGAATTAACCAACTTCTAGATCACTTTTAATGTCTACCCTAGCTCTAACTCGAGAAATTAACCATTATCCATTTTACTATGAGAGTTACGACATAAGGATAAATTACAATTTTTAAACATGAGTAGGCAAATTTTTAGACAAAATAGACAAAAGATAATTAGTACATTAACAAATGTGATTTACCATATCATTACATAAATTTGGACGTAGACTAACCTAAAATTACAGAGCTCATAAGGCGAGATGTATTAATTTTTATCATAAATGTAGTTTTTGTAAATTATAATTTTTTTACCAATTAAACTATGATATGTATTGTTTATTTTTAAGAACTTAGAAAACACAATTAAATTTATAAAATAATTTTAAAAAGGTTAAAACTTAATTGATTTTAAATTATTTTTCTTATAAATTTTACATAAATTTTATGTTACTATTTAATTTTTTATTATTTATTTATACCCGTGCATAGCACGCGTATTATGATAGTTATCTTAATATTTATAAATTTTCTCCTACCTATTGACACATACAGAGAAAAATAAATAAATAAATAAAAATATTGGACAAGTTGGACAAAATATCATAATCCCTATAATAGACAAAGCAAACATCTTACTTATCACATTATGGTAGAGTAAAAATAGAACTACATTTTGTAATACACCAAGTACACATGGTTTAATAATTTTATCACAAGCTAAAGTATAAAGCAAAAGTTACTCACCATGGGTTTTGGAAGAAAATACAAGAAGAGTCTAGAGAAACGGCTGCCCAAGAAGAGTCTCCAGTAGGGGTGCAAACGAGCCGAGCCGAGCGTTGCTGGGCTCGAGCTTGGCTCGTTAAGCTATCGAGCTCGTTTATTGAGCTTGAGCTCGGCTCGATAAGGGACTGGGCTCGAGCTCGGCTCGGCTCGTTAATTTTTGTCGAACTCGAGCTCGGCTCGATAAATTTTTTTTAATATTATTTATATTATTTAAATATAAATTTTTAAATAAAAAATATTATTTATATTATTTAATATATAAAAAATGCATTTATATTATTATTTATATATATATTTATATATTTTTAATATATAAATAATGTATTTATATATTATTTAATATATAAATAATATATTTATTATATAATTTAATTATAGATAAACGAGCCGAGTCTCTGAGTAGAACAGCGAAGCGAGCTCGGCTAATCTAAACGAGCCCAAAAATCGAGCTCGAGCTCGGCTCGTTTACTAAACGAGCCGAGCCGAGCCAAGCCGAGCCCTTACCGAGCCGAGCCGAGCCTGTTCACGAACAGCTCGGTTCATTTGCAGCCCTCTCCAGTGATAGGAAGGCTGCTGCTAATAGGGTTGAATGAAGGTAATAGGTGGAATTAGAGCATCTCTAACCCTGAACTTCTTTTTTCATCAAATTTGATGAAAAAAATGATGCTTTCCTCAATTTGATACCACTGGTTCCAACGCTTCACTTTTTATCAAATTTGTTTCAGAGGACAACCGGTTGGTCGACCGGTAAGAGGAATTTTTTTTTTTTTTTTTTTTTTTTGAACTGTTTGAACCAATTTTTTTGAACTGTTTGAACCTTGTAGTGGTTGACCGGTTGGTCGACCGGTAAGGGAAAAAAATTTTTTTTTTTAACTATTTGAACTTTTTTTCGGAACTGTTTGAACCTTTTGGTGGTCGATCGGTTGGTCAACTGGCCGGTCAACTGGCTGGTCAACCGGTTCGTCTCCCCCAACGGTCCTGCACAGTGTTTTGGTAAAATGCGGAGCCTGTCCTCATTTTGGTCAATTCTCAATTTGATATCGATTTGGTGAAACCGTTGAAGCATCGAAAAGCTACTTTTTTACCAAATTTCAAATTTGATAACAGGTTTGATGAAGAGTTGGAGATGGCCTTAATAGGTAATAGGGTTGAACGAGGGCGGAAAGGTTTTGTTTTGGGGAAGGTTTTGTTTTCGGAAACGTTTTTTTTTTGGGAAAGGTTTTTTTTTTTTTTAAAATCAGAAAAGGGCGGAAAGGTTTTGTTTTGGGAAAGTTTTTTTTTTGGGAAAGGTTTTTTCCTTTTTTTTTTAAATCAGAAAAGGGCGGAAAGTTTATCTTTTCGGAAAGATTTTTTTTTTTAAATCAAAAAATTAAGAAATTAGGATTGAAATAATAGAGCTGTTATAAGGTTTGTGGGTTAAAAAGACCATTTCCCTTGTACTAGTACTAGTATAATACCCGTGCTATACACGGGTTAAAATAAATAATTAAAAATTATTTTTAAAATTAAATTATAACAAAAACTTTATTTATAATATAAAATAAAATTTATTTACTATTAATTAGTTCCCATGTAATAATTATATTTATGATAAAATATAAATATATTTCGTTTTGATGAATTTTGTAATTTTAGTTTTTTAATTTATCAATTATCTCATATCTATTATGTAAAATCAATTACCTTATCAATAAATCAAAATTGAAGAATAAATAATAAAAAAATAGAAAAAAAAATAAAGTATCAGTGACCACAATTTCAACCCACTCCTTAAATAAGATTTCGATGATTTCAATCATTCTAGGCTGCTGCTAGGTATAACCTCTAAAACAGTCTCATTAAATATTAGTTAATTATATTTACTAATATTTTGGAGGTTAGACCAATTGAATATTTTGCAAACCCTATAGCCATTTTCTTAATTTGAACTCTATATAGACCATTTTTAATTTTTAATTTTTAATTTTTTATATTTTTTAATTGTTTTATATTAAAAAAAATTTAGAACTAATATACTAAATAAATAAATTAAACTGAATATGTATATAAAACAATTTAACTGTAGCCCATAGGCCTAAGTTTTTTTTATTGTGTATTTGATTGAAAATGTGTTAGACCATTTTAATGGCTAGTACCTGGCTTGTAGTTAGCTTGGTTCAAATAAAAGGTAATGCATGTACTATATGTGAATTTATAAAAAACATTTCTCATTTGTTAATAAATTTATGCATAATCCTCATTTCAAATAAGAGTTTTATAAATTTTTAAGAGTTAATCACAAACTTTTAAAAAAAAAAAAAAAATAGACATGATACATTATAAATATGTATGAAACAACTTTATTAATAAACCATTTTTATTAAAAAAAATCTATACTTGATCAAATAGTTCTTCAAACATTTGAAAATTTAATATTTATGAATATATTTAATATTTTCAAATACTTCAAGCATTTTTCACATTTAAAATTTATGAATAAATTTATGTAATTTAAAATTTTTATATTTTATTAAAACTTTTAGCATTACAAAATCAATAATTAAGTTTTATCAAATATGCGTTAAATCTAATCGTCAACCTATTTTTTAAACAAAATTTTTCTCATTCAAAATTTTGACAAATATTTATTTAGGAAAACTATCTACATATTAGTGCACCATGTTCACATCGTTATTAAGCTTATGTAACTTAGGCCCTAATCTAAATGCACCTTGTATTTTTAAAATTTTGTTTAATGTTTGGCATGACCCATAAAATGGTTATAAATTATAAGTAAAATTTTAAATTATTAACTTAAAATAAGTTGTGAATTTATTTGGTGCAATGTAACTTTTGATAATCTATATAACATTTTTATTATGTAAATATATATAATGTGTAACGCCCCCAAAATATAAACCATAAATCAAACCAAAAACATATATAAATACTGCATGAATTAGAGTGTAACGTTCTTTCATTCTATAGAGTTAATTGTACAAAAGGTTTAACATAAATAAATGGTCCACTTATAGATTTACATCTTTCCAAGCCTTTACTTGGTTACAACAAAAGAGAGACTCGCTCTATACAAATTAAGCCCTTGGCTATACAAAATAGGCATTACAAAAAAATATAAATGAAGCCCTTGCTCCAAACTTCCTCCAAACTACTGCCTTGGGGAGGTATGTCACCAGCACCTGAAAATGATTTTCCCCAAACAGAGTGAACCAAAGCCCAGTAAGAATAATCTAACACAGTATATGAAATTTAGTAAAGATATAAGTACATTATGCATATACAATGCATGTGATAAAAACATTCACAAATTCATATAATCGTAAGATACCAATTTCAAGTCTTAATCCATTGTCCTTCAATTTGTTTTAGGTTCATTTATTCTTCTCAATTCATGAATCAAATTCATTATCTGTCAACATCCCAACTGAGACTATAACTCAATGGTTTTTTAGTCATACAATTAACACATAAATACTCCAAATTGCCATTTTACGAATATTTCGTCTGCGGGATCGACACCCATGTATAATTTCGGGACTTTCACCTAGCGCACTCCGGCCAAATTAATTTCAATGGAATCCATTCTCTTTCTCCTCCCAAACAATGGAGTACATCCCCTTTCTCTTCCCACATAATCATACATATACAATGTATTTAAAGATATAGTCATACATGGAGTACATCATCTTTCTCCTACCAAACAATCATACATGTGCAATGTACATAAAACATGATCATATTCAATAATAACCAACCATGGATTAGTTTCAATTTACCTAATTCTCATGCAATTTCTACAATAATCAAAGTTATCCTCCACCGATAGCCCAATACAAATATTTCTAAACAGATATACAATCTCAAGACAGATAATTTGTTCAAAATTTCCAAAGGTGAGAGGTATTACATAGTCAGTTCCACCATCTATTTCAATACTCATCTAATTTCATGTTTACAACATTAATTTCATTTATTTATACAAAATAAATATTAATATCATTTTAGGGCAAATTCTCCATTTTTCCAAATATCAAATCAAGTATCAAAATCAATAATTTTTACACACATGATCTCATATTCAAACCCCATACCCATTTATTTCTCATTCATAATAATAAAAAAAAAAAAAAAAAAACCTCTTTTCAAATTTGAACCCAAACCCTAGGTTTGCTTAAAACATCCCTAAATTACACCATTGTTATACAAATAACAAATAACTAAGCTAAATATCATATGAAGGTGTAGAAAATTCCTACCTCAAAGAGAGAAGACGAGCCAAACCAGGATGAGACTTCGAAGACACCGAAACCAAAGTCTATTCAGATCAAAATGGAGCTCTCAAGATGCTCTACCATTTTCCCAAAGACACTAGGGCGGAGAGATCAACAGATCTAGGAGAAAATGTAGAAAGAGAGATAGATAGAGAGAGTATTTTAGAGAGAGAATGTCAAGATTTAGGTTTTTGGAAAGTTTTAGAGAGAGAGGAGAATGAAAAAGTGAACAAAAATATCATGATGGTGATGGTAATAGCGGTAGTAATTGTAGTGGTGGTGGTGATGATGACATGATGGTGGTAGTAGTAGTAGCAGTGGTGGTGGTGGTGGTGGCGGCGGCGGCGATGGCGGCAACGATAGTAGTAATGATTTTGGTGGTGGTAGCGGTACGATGGTGGTGGTGGTGGTAATGATGAGTTTATAATAATGTTTTATAAATTCAGTCAGAATTAAGTAAATTTGATCTGACTTAAAAAAAAATTAAAATTTAGCCTACATTTTAATAGGCATTTAAATTTTTAAGTGATATCAATTATAATTATCAAACGAGTTTAATTAATTATCTTTGAATATATTTAGTTTTAAGTACTGAATTATGTCATCAAACACCCATTTTTTAATTTATTTAAATCATATCAACTCTTTATTTTTTTACACGTATTTTCATAATAAGCTAATAAGCCCAAAAAAAAAAAAAAAAATCACTTCCCAAAATAGGCCTCAAAATAACATCTTGTAGTTTAAATTTATTTTATCCGTGGATCTCATACCACACAAATTCAATCATAACCACAGAATAAATTCAGAATAAATAAAAATAGATATGTAAAATTATTCAATACATAAGCATCATTTTGAGGGTCTAAAAAAAAATTTCAGTAAAATTATTCAATACATAAACATCATTTTCTTTTCATCATCTAAAAGAAAAGTGTAACAACCCCATCACGTGTAATGATTAGTACTTGATTAATTAAGAGGATTTGAGATTTAAATGCTGAGTATTATAATTTATTAGGGATTTATGAGAATTGTGGAATCTGACTCATATATGATTTTATTGAAGGTTTATTTTGGAATTAGAAATTAAGGGTCCAAATGGTTTAAGTAAGTGAAGTTAAGAAGTCGAATCAATCTAATATTAATTACGGACCCATTTGGGAGTTTAATTAAATATTCGATTCAGTTTAGTGAAATTGAGATTCGATTAATTAGGTCCTATTTGAAGTTGATTAAGTCATGAGGATTGAGGATTGTGGTTATTATAAATTAAATTTAATTATGATGCGCCCAATTTGAATATGTAATTTATTGATGAAAATTTGAGTCTGATCAGAAATTGAAGGCCTAGATGATTTGGGAGATCAAAATTGATAATGATAATAAATTCAATTTAATATTTGGAGCCTTTTGGGAGTCTGACTAGAACTCTGATTCGGATTGATAAAATTTAAATATATTTTATTAGGCTCTAATGGAAGTCAAATAGATTAATTAAAGTATGAGAGATTTATGAATTGTCATAATTAATGTAATTATGTGTTGATTAAGAATTATTAAGATTAAGTGACGCTTAATTAATTTATCCTTAGACATAAATTGAGGTATGGGCTAGATTAGTATTGGGGGTGTATTGAGAAATCTGTGCACGTGTGTGTATGTGTTGGAAATCAAGTGGGTGCATGTGTGCACGTGTCATGTTCTTGGGCTAGGAGTGAAATTTGTGTGTGAGTGATGTATAACCTGTGAAGCTCAAAGACAAAAAAAAAACAAAAAACAAAAGGGAGTAAAGAGAGCATGGGTTCATATTACATGGATTTATATTATAAAGCCAAGTGTCCCACCAAGGAAATAAATAAAAGGATAAAATAAAAGATGAAGATTGGAGTCAAGGGAGCCTTACTCTGCTGGAGCAAATTAGAGAAAGACGCAGAGAGTGCTCGGCTGAGAGAAGTAGAAGAAAAAAAAGGGGAAAGCAGAAAAGCTTGTGGATCATCAAACCTCAAACTAAAAATTATGGGAAAATTCATCATGAGGTAAGGAATGCCATCTTTTTTTCGGTGTTGTTCAATTAATTTAGACAAAACTTGATTCAAGATGTATTTTGAGGCAATTAAAATTAAAACTTTGTGGATCAATTATAAATTATTAAATTTGGGTTCAATTTCACATAAATAGAAGAAATTAGCAAGATAATGAATAAATGGAATTAGATTCAAATTTATGAAAATTGATTATTTGGGTTTGATGTTGTGATTTTGCATGAAATTATGCCTAAATGTTACATGCATGGGAAAAATCTACAAGATTAATACTTTAATTAGACATGCATTATAAAATTTTAAGGTTTTGGGATTTTAGTTCATGCCTAAAAGGTTTATGGATTTGAATCAGGTTCAATTTTGAGAATCATACTTAATTTGAGAGTTGATTTTGGAATTAAAGGAAGTTTTGATTTTATTATGAAAATTAGGAATTCTTTTAATCCATGCATGTGATTTAATTTAAAAGGTTTGTTCAATTTAAGCACATTTTAGAACATCTATGATTATAAATTAAGTTTTTGGTTAGAAATTGAGTTAAATTGAATTTCTAAGAAATTGATTTGTGTAATTCATAATTAAGTTGATTTTGTTATTAATATAAAATTGGACCTGTTTGTATTGCATACATCATGGACTTTGCATACATCATGGATTTTGAAAGATTTGGATTAATTCAATCTCATATTTTGAAGAGAAAAAGGGAATGTTTTATAAACATCAAGTTTATGAAAATTTAGAATTAATCCTAATGTTAGATAAAGTGTTGATGTTATAATTGGATTTTAATCCATACTTGTAATTTGAGATTTTATTTAAATGAAAGATATTTTGGGACATCTATAGTTATGAATTAAATTGAGGTTATGAATTAAGTTAAGATTAAGATTATGGAAATTAGTTGGAATATTAAAGTACATATTTTGAGGCTTTAAATACCAAATTTGAACTTTAATTTCAATTTTAGAATTTCAAAATTTTCGTTGTCCGCTCGAGCGAGGGAAGTCTCGCTCGAGCGTGAAAATCGACCTCCCAGTAGTTTTTCAAATTTTACAGTCCGCTCGAGCGACCAAAGTGGCGCTCGAGCGAAGACCCATTTTCAGCACATTTTGAAAAGTTACATTTAGTTCATATTTTTATCCTCATCTCTTTCCAAAGCATTCTAGACATAATTTATAACTCAATAAAGAATAATAAGTTACTAATCAACATAGATTAGTTAGTTAAAGAGTGAATCATTGATCTAGTGGTAATTGTTTAAGAAGCCAAGTAAAGGATCAATCTATTTGGAAAAGAAGGACTTAGTAATGAAAGAATATGTGAAATAAGAAATCAGTTTATTTTGTATGAGAAAGAATAAGAACCAATGTAATGAAAGCTAAGCCCTAATGGCCACTTGAATGTATAATGATAAGGCATGCTTGTGTTATGTATTTTGTGATTGTAGGTTAAGACTCGAGGATTGATTGACCGCTTACTGGAACCACTGTGAGTAACGTTATCGTAAAGATACGTTTATATGAAACTATGTTCCAAATGAGATAAGATATGCTATGATTTCTGAAATGATATATGTTTCTGTGAACGAACATTCCAAGTTTGAAATCTATTATGGCATCCATAAATAGTCCCCAGTCATGGGGGACGGCATGAAAATGTGGGTCCATGACATTTACGAGATCTCGTTGGCCACTTCATTGTGGTGATATGTGTTTAATCGGTATCCGGGACCGGTTACTCTAGTCGGAAGGCGTTATGTGATATGTTCGATATGTTCTATGGGATATGCCATTATTATGTTCTGATATGAGATGACTATGATTATGCTATGATCTATTTTATACGTATGAAATGTTCGGAATTCGTTCACTAACCCCTTTACCTTAATGTTATTCACTGGGTTTTAACTCACTCTTTGTATATATATGTATATAGGTGAGCATTCTGGAGTGCAAGCCCGAAGGCTTTGTAGGGGCTGTGTTTCTGTTGTCAGCCAACCATTGCGCCTCATGTGGAGGTTCCCGAAGTGTCTTGGATTCAAGTTTTGATTAGTCCTGTATATATAAGACTTGATTTGATTATGTTGGTTGTACTTAAAAGTATATGTAATGTGTGTGGGTATAATGTATGGTTGACTATCGGATATGCATATAAAGTTTTAATTTTTCTGTTTCATATAAGTCAACACAGCTCATTGGACAACTATATTATGTATTATTGCTTCCGCAGCCCCTTATCTTATGCTTATCTGTTCAGAGGCCTTCGGTAATCCCTAGATTACTGGCCGGTTACGATGCTAAACCTATAGGGGCGGGTTTGGGTCGTGACAAAAAGGAAATAGTTAAGAATCAGATTTACAGTCTCAGAAATTGTCAAGAATTAATTTATATGATGGAGATCAAATTGTTAAAATGTAGAATCGAGGAATGAAATGACTTGCAACCATTAATTATTATTTTTGAATATATTTTGAATAAAAATTTCTAGATTTGTAATTCCATCAAAAAAAAGAAAAAAACATTTGGACATCCAAAGACGATGTTGGTTTGTCATGAGTCATGAATACAGTATACTTATTTATACATCTCAATGCATTTTTTTGAGAAATTATATGTAGGTAGGAGAAAAAAAAATTACCAATACATAGGAGGTGCAATTAACACTTGCATCTCCACAACTTTTTATTTTCACTCCACTACAGACATACTTGCACATCATATATCTGTAATTTTTTTTTAATCTCCCATCTGCATATAATTTTTCCCATTTTTTTTTAGATGTGTGTCACTTAGTGAATGATTCACTACATTGCTTCACCTTAAAAAAATAAATAATATGTAAACCAAAAAAAAAAAAAATCAAAATTTATATACAAAATAATATGGTTATAGTTTGACTTGTCATTTGAAAACAATGTTTACTTTTAAAAATGTACCATTACATCATCTTTTTGAAGAATTAATAAAAATGTTTTTTTCACTATTTATACACGCACGGATTGTGTAGATGTAGTGTTTAATTATTAAGAAATTTTAGAGTATCATATGTCATTGTTAATATATAACATAGTAAAAAAAATTTATAAATAAAACAATATTGATTTATCTTTGTTAAGTAATTGCAAAAATATGAAATGACTCATGTAATCCTATGTTTTATTAATAATGTTACATAATATTTGGGAATTTTTTTAATAATTTTCCTCTATATATACGTTTTTTTTGGATAAATTAAACTGACTTTAAATTAAACTGACTTTTCTTGAGATTTGAATATATATATATGATAAGTCTTAATATTTCGATATAATTATACTAACTTTTCTTTTGATAATGTTGAACAAACCAAAACTAATATAGATAGTGTGAAGGCAAAAATATAAAGGAAAAAATATATATTTTAATATAAAAATATGAGAATATTATTTTTTTTATCTATATAATTAACAAATTATTAAGAAAAACTAAATTTAATATCATGTAAGTTAACATTTTAAAACAATTTAATACTCCCTCCATCTCATATTATTTGTTTATCTTTTTTTTAAATGTCCCAAAATATTTGTCCATTTAAAAAAGTTAAAACATAAATCATTAGATAATTCTAAAACTGTCCTTTAAGAGTAATTATAAATATATTTAATAATGTGAATAAAATGGACAATATAATAAATTAAGGGACTGACTTCTTTTCAGTTTGTGATCGAATTGGAAGGTACTGTTGGACCCGTAGGGATCCACCACTGGTCTCGTTTCGATAATCTGAATCGTTTAATGTGTAGAACTCGTCAAGTACTATATGCCTGTAAACAATCACGTTGATCAGATATCGATAGCTTAAAAAAAAATAGATTGTGAAAAAATAAACGGTTGACAGAAATCTAATCTGATGAGATAGCTATCGATATCCGATCAACGTGATTTTTTACAAGCATATAGTACTCAACGAGTTCTACACATTGAACGGTTCGATTATTGAAACAGGACCCGTGGTGGACCCCCACAGGCCTAACAGTACCCTCCAGTCTAATCATAGACTGAATGGAAGCCCAGTCCTAAATTAATATTTTTTGATTTGATTTTAAAATAATAATTACATATCACACTAAAAAATTAAAATCTCAAAAAAAAAAAAAAACTATTATTCCCCACAGGCCTAACAGTACCCTCCAGTCTAATCACAGACTGAATGGAAGCCCAGTCCTAAATTAATATTTTTTGATTTGATTTTAAAATAATAATTACATATCACACTAAAAAATTAAAATCTCAAAAAAAAAAAAAAAACTATTATTGTGTAACGGAGAAAGTATAATTCTTGTAAATATGAAAATATAATTTAGGGGCAGTGATTGAAAGCTCTAGGTATAAAATTTTAAATAGAGCTCTATACTTGTGACATTGAAAAAATATTAAAAAAACAAAATTAAAACATCACATCATAAATAAGTCTCATCCATTAAAGTTTTTCTTTTAGAGCTCCAAGCATTTTTCATAATTAGTATTTATTTTTTGAATAAAGTTTGGTAGCGCGAATTTCTTCCCTCCGAATCCCCCGAAAATCCAAAACGACGTCATTTTGGGCTTTCGTGTTTTTCTTCCTCCATTTTCGACCGCAATGTGAGGGAGGGAGAGGAGAGGAGAGAGAGAGAAGAAGGGGGGAAGAGAGTCGCCACCTGTCGCCTCCTCCTCTTGCTCAGCCTCCACCTCCAGTCCCCTCCTCCTCCCTCCCTCCTCCCTCCTCCCTTCTTCGTCTTCTTCCGCTGTAAAAAAAAAACAAAAAAAAAAACAAAAGGGATTCGGTATTCAGATTCTGGATTCAGCTCCCAATCACTGCTCTTATTTTTTTTAGATGAGTAATGTGTTGGTACTTTGTAAAATGAAAAAAGTTTGATTTGAAAGTTGGACGGTGGAGGTCCCCACTATAATGGGGTCCACAAGAATTTCAACAGTGTTGATTGGATTTAATGGGGGTGGGGGGCATGCCTCGTTCACGTTTGTGGCTCTTTAGGTTGAGCAAGGATCCTTTCTTTGCTTTTTTTTATTTGACCTCCTTCTTATCAGATTTATTTTAAAAAAATTTGAGCTAGATCACTTTATTAAAAAATAAATTACTTTTTAAATTTTAATCATTGCAGGAAGAAGAGAGGCTAATAGAAACACTAAGGAAAGGATCTCAGTGTTTGGTTTCACATCATTGATCAAGGATATGGTTGAAATAAGTAAATACGAGCAATCTCAAGCGACTAAAAAAAAAAAAATTCTTATTATATATTATATAATCAAGTGACTTTTTCACAAAGTGACTTTTTATGAAAAGTTTTGTAGGAGTTTATACATTTCTAATTAAATTTTTAAAATTTTGAATTAAAATATAATTTTAAAAAATATTATTGACTAATCCATTAAATCAATAATTATAAAAATATTAATTATCCCATAATTTATGCTTCTTAAAAAAATAAATAAAACAATCTCCTTTTTTATTTGTCAGAATCTATTCTCTCTCATAAAATATTTAAAAAAAAAAAAATTAAAGGAGCTTCAAAATTAATATAAAATTGTCAATTTCATGGTTTTAAAAATTAAGAAATACACATATAATAAAATTACTAATTCATCTATCTCATATAATTTAAAATTTTGAAAATATTTATATGAAAATTTTGAAATAAAATTGTAATCATACCTATATCATATGAAATTTAATTTTTTTGAAAATGTAAGTTTAACTTTTGTTCATATTTAATTCAAAACTATCTATTATTACACATTTTAAAATTTATTAATTTAAATTTATTCATATCTTAGGTGATCTTAATCATATCTAATTTAAAATTCTAAAATGTTTAGACGAACGTTCAAAATATTTAATAAAATTTTAATAGCGTTATGTAATTTTTTGCACACTCCTACAATTGAGATTCAACTATTTAAATAAAAAATATATGAATTTTAAATTTTATGATGTATGACATAATTTGCATATCATAACTATTTGATTATGTGTAAATTTTGAAATAAAAATATTTTTATCGTTCCATACAAATTAAGCCTTGGTTTGACTATCATTTTAGGGCTAAAAAAACACAAAATGATAAAATAGGCTAAATAAGTTAATAAGACAAAATATCACATTCAACCCATAATCATTACACTTTTTCTCTCACAAAAGTTTTAAAAAACTCAAAAAATCCAAACCAAACGAGGTTAAAAAAGTCCCAATACAAAGAAATTGGCTATATTAATCAATGCCAAACGAACTTTAAGAATGTATCATGTCAATTTTTTAAATTTGTTTATGAATAACTGTCACAGTTTTTTAAATTATTATTTAAAGTGTGGATTCTAAGTAAATTTATTAATAAATAAAAGGAAAAAAAAATGCACGAATGTGATCAACCAAAACCAAGGGTGTGTGGAAAGATCTAGAAGTTGCCTTGAGACATCAATTATTATTTGAGGGGTAGGTTCAAGATTGGGGTCATTACATTTTTTTTTTTTTAATATCTAATTTAATTTTTTATTTAAATTAATTTTGATTGATTGAATTTTACAAATAGATAGTAATTGAATTTTACCGAATGAATAATGGACTAATTGGTAAATTGACAAATGTGCTTAATATTATCAGACGAATTTTGACATAAGCTAACCAAAATTATAAAAAGCATGGATGAAATGTATTTATAATTTATCATAAATATAGTTTTGTAATTTATTCTATTTTTATCAATTAAGTTATGACGTTTGTATTTGTTGTTGAAAATATAGAATAAATTGTTACTAACATAACAATAAAAAAAATAAAAATAACAAAACTTACTGCCGTTGTGATGAATATAGTTATAATTTATTTAATTTTAAATTAATCTTCTTTTATTATTATTTAATTTTTAAAATAATTTTTAATTATTTATTTAAACCCGTACATAGCACGGGTATTATACTAGTTAGAATAAATTACAAATATACTTCATAGATTTGCTCAAAATAAGAATTACTTTATATGATTTGGAAATTATATACTGCCCATTTAAGTTTCTAATTGCATAATAAATTATCGATTTTATTAATAAATTATCAAATCAATTAACTATTGTTAATGATGTCAGAAATATATTTTAATTAAGACTTGAGGTGATTTTGTTATCATATAGAAGAGTAATTATGAATTTTATTTTATTTTTATTAATTTTGTTAAATAAAAATTTTTGATAATGAAGAATTTGTAATTTTTAAAATCATAAGAAGTAATTTGTATTTTAAGTAAATTTCAGGAGGTGTATTTGTGATTTGCCCAAAAAATTATTAAAAATTTGTATTAATTATTGTTATAGTTTGACTCAAAATTTATTTTAGTTCATATTATTTTAATTTGAATAATTTGGTCTATATATTTTAAGTTCAATTTTAATTTGATCTTTTCGTCTAAATTTTTGTTAATTTTATCTACATACACACTTTAAAAAATTGACAAGTGTTCAAAAAAATGTTAATTTTAACATCTAATTCGGACGGAATGACCAAATTAAAATTACAATTGAAATATAAGGACTAGATTATTCTATTTAAAACTATAAGAATTAAAGTAAAATTTGAATCAAAATATAAGGCTGAAAAATGTAATTAATCTTAAAAACTTTATATAATACTTATATATTAATATGGAACCATACACCCATTAAAGATTGGGTAAAATTTGTAATAATTTTTTAAAAATATTTAATATTTTTGAATAATTATTCAACTTTATAGTAGCAATACAATAATGTGACAAATTTATCAATTTATTTAAGTTATGAAATCTACATAAATCAATTAATAATTTGAATAAATTTAAACATTATAAAATGTAGGAAAAATATCACATCAATAAGTATTTGAAAAAGTAATTACGAATCAGTAAAAAATTATATGAATATTAATAATCAAATTTATATATTTTTTCATGGATTTGTATTTTTTTTTTTTCGCCTTCCACTTGGGCACATTGTGATGTTTGCTCTATTAGGTCCAAGTAGCTGGCCCATTTGGCGTGAGCGGGTTTGTGGGACCCAATGCCAACGGTGATTTTCGCCCTACACTAGTAGCACCCTGGACTTATGGTGGTGACTTGTAATTTAGGTTAAAAAAGGCTGCGTAAAGGGAAATTATAAAAAAAAATTGGACCAATGTTGAGCATCATCAAAGAAAATTATAAAAAAAATTTACATAATATTTATGAGCATGGAATGGGGAATGTAAAATTCTTAAAGGAGATTTACCAATAAATCTCAAATGTTAAACTCATGAATCAATTGATCTCAATTTTTTTTCTAATAAACCATTTAGTCCTTGGATATTTTGAGGGACTTTAATGCCCTCATTTAGATGTTATTAGATGCATGCTCTTTATGGGGGTGTGTCACGTGACACACACAATGGGTGCCACACATCAACAAAGTACACCAAGGCTCTTTATGAGAGTGTGTCACGTGACACACACAATATGTCACGTGACACGCACAATGGGTGTCACACATCAATAAAGTACACTAAGGCTCTTTATGCTTTTTTTCTTGGAGTGTCACGTGATACACACAATGGGTGTCGCACATTAACAAAGTACACTAAGGCTCTTTATGCTTTTTGCCTTGGAATGATGTGTGTCACGTGACACACACAATGGGTGTCACACATCAACAAAATACACTAAGGCTCTTTATGCTTTTTGCCTTGGAATGATCTATGTCACGTGACACACAGAAGGGTATAATTGACCACTCAATGTTACCAAACAAAGGAAATAGGATCAACTGATAAGATATTTCCCCACTAATAGGACTAATCAGAACAATAGAAATAACCTTAGGACCAATCGGTAAGACTGTTTGTGAGATAGGATTTATTGGTAAATATCCCAATTCTTAATATATTTTTGGAACAATTACAAAATAAACACTGGAGTTTGAATCTTCTAATAAAATAAATCTTAATTTTTAATTTTATCAATATAAATTCTAATCTTTTGATTTATTTTTAATTTAAACCATTAAACTATTTTTGTCAAGTAAAATTGGTTAAAAGAAAAAAGTATTTTAGTTATGAAATTCAATATAGATATACATAAAATATCTAAAATACTAGTTTTCATTGAGTTAATGATTAAAATACTGATTTGTTTTTTTATTGATTTTACTTAACGAAAATTTACAAATGGTTTGGATTGAAAATAAATAAAAAAATTTAGGGTTTAAATTAAAAAAATTAATAACTCAAGGTTTATTTTGTTATAAGGGTCAAACCTTGGCTTTTTTTTTTTTTTTAAATAATTTCCACTAGATTTTTTTAGAGGACTACTATTAATACATACCTAATTTCTTTGGACCCCCAATTCTCACTTTTTTTTATTACAATTATACCCTGAAGTAAAATTACATTAAATGACAATTTTTTATAGAACATACACCCACGAAATAAAGATAACTCTGCAATATTATACACCTACCTCCCCTACCTAAACGTATTCCTCACCCATCTAAACCCAACGTGTTTCTCTACATCAACATTCATCTTCATTACTATCATAAACCCTACATGTATTCCTTTTCATTACAATTCTAAACCCTAATCCAAAAATCAATGGTTAAATTAGAATGGATGTCTGTTATTTTGTTTGTTATATTGAATCGAAATAGAAAAGAGTGAATTGAAGGTTAAGTTACACAATGCTGAACAAATGCTGTTCAACAACACAGTGTTAAAAAAATTATTTATGTTTGGCAACATAGTGTTGAACAAATGTTGTTCGGTAACTGTCACGACCTAAACCTGCCCCTGAAAGTTTGGACATGACCGGCCTAAATTAAGGCCTTAACTTAGTTACTTAATATGTTACTCAATCTAGGGGCCTGAACGAAAGCTAGATAATGAGAGAACTAATGAGAAAACAAACATTCATTGAGCTGTGTCTAAGTGCCAGGATTAAGATGCATTACTGTACATACATAACATTCCATGAATGATACACATTACTGAAAGCAAAAAAGAGTCAACTCGTAAGTTAAGTCTTAACAATACTTATATACATATTTGTGGTCCCAAAATTATAACAAAACATTTCTCCATAGGGGTTTCCAAAATATAACAAAGGGTTACTTTGGGTGATTCAGCGAAACGGGTTCAGTCACAAGCTTCTGGGCTGACCTAGGGTTGACCCACAAGTTAGTTACCAACAAAACATTCAGGAAAATAGAGTGAGCAGGGCTCAATGAATGATAGTAGTACAAAATAAAAATAACGAACATAACAACGCATATTAACCAATCATAATCCCACTCGTTTTTCCTTTTTCAGAACGACCTCCGGCTCATGTAAAATAGAACGGTTTCAGGCCCAATAGAATCCAAAACGGCCTTAGGCCCATCACAATACAGAACAGCCTTGGGCCCATCACATTACAGAACGGCCTTAGGCCCATCACAGTAGCAAAATGGCCTTAGGCTCATCAGCTTAGCAACAGAACGACCTCGGGTCCATGTCTCGTATATCAAAGTACAATGTATATCAAACATATCACTAATAAATTAAGGTACTCACAAGAGTCCATAAGATCTCAAATGATATACCAACACAAAATGTGACTAAAGTATGATATTAAGCTACTATCACTCACAGTGATATGGGTGATCGATGGTCCCCTCCTGTAGATGCCCTACACATAACACACACCTCGTAAGTACATCAAATATATTGCTTTTCCTTAGTTTTCTTTTATTTCTTAAATGTTCGATTCATTAAGTTGTGAGTAATTAAACATATTAAAGAAATATCAAACGGACATTTAGACACATCTGGAGGCTTAAACAGACCAAAAGAAGATTACAGAATTTCCCGACTTGAGCCGCACGTGCGGAAGTCCTCGTCGCACGTGCGGCCAAGTGCGTCGTACGTGCGGGCCACACGTGCCTTTTTAGTAGTATACTCCCAACCTTCTCCCTTGTTTTCCGCACGTGCAGCTGTAAGCCCCGCACGTGCGGTTGTGCCTCTCGCACGTGTGGCCATGGGCCCTGCACATGCGGTCGGTTGCTCTGTTTCCTGTCCGAAACTCCAATAATTCTAAGGCACAAGGGAGTAATCACATAGCTAAGATCAAGACAAATTCACCCCAAGAATAAAACATATAAACATATGAATATATAAGTTTAGTCTATTAAGATCAAGACTTCTTCATTGGGCTTGCACATCTCCAATCTTCCACAAATTCCTCATTCTCACCATGTAAATATATATTTAGCTATACATGCATATGTATCATATAAGCTCAAAACATACCAAAGAATGAGTTTTAACTTATCATAGAGGTCAATTTCCATCACACACACACAAGAGAGCCATGATCATTTGTATAATTGATTAGTCACAATTAAACCCTAGTTTTTATGGAGGATGCTTCATTTCAAGCTTAATTCAAGCCAATTGAAGAGAAATTGATGATTGAAAGTAACCTACACTTACTTTAAGTGGTATTCTTCAATTATCCCTAGCAAGATCTTCAATCTCTAAGTTCTTCTCTTTGCTCTCTTTCTCTCTTCTTCTTTCTCTTTCTCTTAGGAGCCCTCCAGGATTTCCACCCAATAAAAGATAGAGATGAGTTAAACAAAGGGACTTATATAACATACACTTTAGGTCTTGGCTTCTAAACCCGCCAAACGGGCCTTAGCGAATCAGATAAAATAGATTTTCAATTAAACTTCCCGAGTAGCTATAAAAATTCCCACTAGCATGTTCACATAATCAATTTCAGTTTATCGCGCCTCTATGGCTTTAAATGTCCAATTTAACATTTTAATTTTAACAGATGTGTGCCAATAATCAACAGATAGAAAATCATAATCAAACAATTCACACATGTAAGCATAACTTTGCATGGAATTTCACATTAAACATGTAATTTTTCAAAGATCTAGGGATATAAAGCATATAAGAGGGTCGGGTTATTACAGTAACACAGTGTTGAACAAATAATTTCTGTACGACAACACAGTGCTGACAAAATTGTTTACATTCGACAACACAATGCTGAACCAACCCTTGGGCTGTCGACCAATTGGACGACCGGTGATGTGATTTTGGCTCAGTTTTACAACAATGATGCAATGGTTTTGATAAAACGGACATCGTCATTCACTGATTTCGAATAAATCAAATAGAAGGGCTGTTATCGTCATTATTCTTTAACTGGAGAAAGAATGAGAGGGACCGTCTTCAACCACGATGGAGAGGGGTGTGCAAAATTAGGTATATGTGCACTTGGTATGATGATATTATGAATAGGGATAAATTAGGTATTAGAAGAGATGTTTAAAAAAATCTTATTGAAATTTAAGGTTTAGGGTGGGGGTTCAAAGAAATAAGAGGTCTAAAAAATTAAAGTAGATGCTAATAACAACTCTTTTTATTTTTTTCCACTTCTATTTTTTCATTTTTTTTGTTTATAATTTTACTTATAATTTTTTTTTCTTTATTTCAAACCTCCAAAAACCTTAATTTTAACCTTAACTCATTCCTGCATCTACCTCTGTCCCCATTTTCGAACCCTTCCTTATCCATTATCATCTCCGACCACCCTCATAGCTCATCCTTCGTCTTTCTTTACTCTCGTTCACCCCTTTCTAGCTGCTCTTGCCACTCCTTGCCCATTCCTTTGTCGATCTCTGTCTCTCTCTCTCTTTGAGGAAAGGATTAGAGGCCGCAAGAGGAGGGTCATCGGAGGTGGAAGGTGACTATGAAAGGGAGCTACACAAGAGAGGCAATGTTACCAAAGAAAAAGGGAGGTTGGTGTCGGGTTCAAAGAAGAATGCGTATGATTGGGATTATGATGGGTATTTAAAGGAAAAATGGTAGAGATCAATTTTGATAGTGAGAGTCTAAAAAAGTGAAGGATCTAATGTAATATGATGGGACAAATAGCAGCACTCAAGGCTTTAACTTGATTCGATTTGTCATACCATTGTCCCCAATCAAAAAATAAAAAATAAAAAATAAAAATGTAAGAGAGAAAATTACATACAAGCCCATGGAATTTATAAAAAATACAGGTCCTTAATTTAGTTTGAGAAATTTCAAATACCCTCAGTATGGTTTTTAACAAAATCGTAGAGGTAGAATTTTTATTTATAGAAAATATTAACCAATACACTGACTCAAAATCAAAGTCTTTATATAACCAGAAAAATTGATATAAATATTTTAAAATGATTGGTATAGATTTATTAATTTTTTCATAATTCTTATGTAATTAATTAATATTTTTCAAAAGCTTATACATATATTTATAATTATTACACCTATCTCATGCCCTAAACAAAATTTTCAGCTTCGAATCATGAGAACACAAATTGAGCCTAAAGAACTTAATTCATTTGTTAACCCTAACCACAATCTTGCCTTGAGGTCTACCTCTAGTGCATAGACCCAATGAACGTTCATTGTGTTTTAATGCCATCTTAATCCAATATATAGAAAATGTCATGTGAATAGGCTTCTAGGCCAGTGTCATCTCCCCACCTCTTTTGCAAGGGAGGTCGAAGATTCGACTCATCAGAGACGAGATTGGGTGGCACTGACAGTGCTCATTTAGCTTATATTTGTACAACCTACCACCATTAGCTGCTGAGTGGACTAGATATATAAACTGAATTTGGAATCCTCAAAAAAGAAAATGTCATGCTAGTCAACTAACATCAATCCAATATGGCACTCTAGTTTCAAATTCGCTAGAGAATTCAGATGAGTTTAACATGGGGAACTGTAAATCAAACATTCCATTTTAAAGTCTGAAAATTGGGGCGCCATTGAATAAAGTTACTACAATCAGAATGCTAGAAAAAAAGTATTTCTGATCAGAATAAATTCAAGATGGAATGCTACTAATCAAAGCCGAGTTCCACAATGCTGGTAGTATACAATACATGGTAGAGTCCAAGTTGTCAGTACCTTTATTGCTGATCTAACAGTTTCACCAAGATGGAAGAAAGCATGAAAACTGGTGCAAAATCATATCGGGTAGGAAATTACGTGTTGCATATCAGTAATCAGCTTATGAGTTTTCTTAACGTCGCTTCAGCTCGCTGCTCAAATTTTGGTAGGGCCCATTCATGCTGAATTATGTCAAGACCTCTTTCTCAGCATCAAAACTCTGAAATGAATAACACAAAAGGTAAGTAAGTATCCATTCATGATTCAAAGTCTTGTAATGAACCAACCTATATCCCATTTAATTATCCAAAAGGTGATACAAAGCTGAGGTTAACAAATATTATTGAACCATATTCTGTGTCTAGATAATAAATTGTACACAAAATAAACTACTCCCCCCAAATTCCATAGAAAAATATCAATTGTTAATTTGCCTGTGCCCCATCAATTAGTCGATCAGGCTATGGCTACTCTGTCTGTTGCATTTCCACCCCAATCATCCAACTGTTTTTCAGATGCCCAGAATCCGGATAACTATTTTGCCTAGCCCATGCTAACCTAACAGATCTGGACAAAAAATCCATTTGTAGCAAGTTAACAACACAAGCTACTTTAGCTCCCATCCCAGACCCCTACCTCATGCAAATTTATCAACTGATAATATATATATATATTTTCTTTCTTTCTTTTTTTTTTTTTTTTTTTTTTTAACAGTGAGCTCGTTTACATAATTAAAATTATGTTACTCTTCACATAGAGGATAGACGAGTGAAAATGATTACTTTTATTTTTTAATTTGAACTTAACATGACACTATTGCTGCTTGTTAAAACCAAATAGAGCATGAACCCATAGCTACCTTATTATAAAGGATATGAAAGCCATCCTTGACCAACAAGGGCTCTTCTACAAATTTATTCTAGATCCCATCGATCCTTTTGTTAAGAACTAAGATAAGAAAAGATATTTTTACATATCATATAGACTATGGTAAAATGATTTTTCTTGCTACTCTGGCCAGCTATGCCAAGCACAACAGCGACATCATAACCACATTTATGCTGAAGGACATGAAACTATCCTTAAACCAACAGGGCCCTCATCCATATATCTATTCAAAACTACATCCATTAATTTGCAACAAAACAAAGATACTGAAGTCTAGTAGAGCACATTGCACCACCAGAATCTGATACAAGGCAAGCATCATATGCCACAAGCATATTCACACCATTGTAAGGTCGATGGGGTCTCCAGCGCGGTCGTTATACCACAGGCAGCACATAGTGGCTGGTGGATCAGCTTCTTCACCTCCGTTGATAGGGGAGGAGTTCGGTGGGGAAGAGTAGGGACGACAGGAGGACCGTGAGGAATGGGGGGCAGAATCGGAGGCGGACGGGGTAGAGATGGGTACTGGCCTAGCTTTAGTACCCCTGCCATTGGCACTGGAAGCTGGGGAAATGGTGGTGGCCAACTCAAAATCCGATACAAAGCAGGACTTGGAGGGAAATTTCCAGACGGAGCATCCACTGACGTCAGATGAGGTTTCTGAGTGGGTGTTGGTTCGGATTACTGAGCTTAGTAAATTTTGGGGGGTTTCTTTTGAAAGACATGAGGAAGAGGCTTTGAAACTATTTTCGGCCATTAAGATGTCATGGCGAAGGGGTGTGTTAGGGGGGCAGGAGTTACAAAGCATGGGCCAGAAGGATAGAGGAGGCCGGGAATTACGCAGATTAGAATGTTCCATCAATTATGATAGTAACAGGACCGGGGATGGTCTGCAGATGAGGAAGGGGGAGTGGAGATCCTTTATTATTGCCATGCGTTTAAAAATATTGATTTGGAATGTATGGGGTTTAAATGATAAAGGAAAACGATTAGATCATTATTGAAGCGTGCTAGAACGGATGTGGTGTGCCTTCAGGAAACCAAAATGGAATGTGTGGGGTTGGATGTTGTCAGGGATATGGAGTGGTAGGTATGTGGATTTTCCAACTAGCTATAGGGGCGGCATGTGGTGTTCTTATATGTTGGGATAATCGGGTGGTGGTGAAAGAGAGGGAATAAATGGAAGGTTTTTCCTTATCTTGTTTGTTCTGATGTGTTGATGATGACTTTCATTGGGTGTTTACGGGGGTGTATGGACCGGTTAGGAGATCGGAGTGGGTGGCTTTTGGGGAGGAGTTATAAGCTGTTGCTTTTTGCTAGGAGAAGCCTTGGTGTGTGGGTGGAGACTTCAACGTCGTGCAAAGTCCAAAAGAGAAGGCAGGGGCAAGTCAGGTGACGAGGCCGATGAGGGCGTTCTCCTCTTTTATTGATAGGTTGGCATTAATCGATATGTCATTACAAGGAGGGAGTTATACCTGATCCGGAGGTCGGGCAATGTCTTATATTGATAGATTCTTAGTCACGGGGGATTGAGAAGAGCATTTTTTCTAGATGTTCCAGGTTCGATTACAACATCCGGTTTCCAATCATTGGCCTGTCCTATTGGATAGTGGGTGAGTGCGGCGTGGCCCGATGCCTTTTCGTTTTAAGAATATGTGGTTATAGGCTGAAGGCTTTGGCGAGATAGTAAATGAGTGGTGGGGAAGTTATAGTGTGGCCGGGGTGCCTAGTAGTCAGATGGCTCAAAAGTTAAAGTTGCTTAAATCTGATTTGAAGCGGTGGACTCAGGAGGTGTTTGGTTAATTTGAGGTACAAAAGGCGAGTACTTTGTCGATTTTGCAGGGGTTGGATGAGAAGGAAGAAATAGAAGGCTTATCGGAAGATGATGTGGTGTGTCGGGAGGGGGCACGGAAGGATTATGGCCGGATTACAAGGATGGAGGAGATTAGTTTTCGCCAGAAATCCAAGTGCTTGTGGTTGAAGGATGGAGACCGCAATACCAAATTTTTCCATCGGATGGCAAATACTCACCGGCGGGTGAATCAAATAGGGAGGTTGCGGGTGAATGGGTGATGCTTTCTTCAGAAGAGGATATCCAGAATGGTATCGTGCGATTCTACCAGCATCTTTTCAGGTCTAAGGAGGAGAGGTGGCGACCGGATTTGGAGGGAGTTACTTTTGATACTATTTTAGGTGAGACGGTGTTGATGCTGGAGCGCCCATTTGCGGAGGAGGAGGTCTGGGATGCATTGAGTAGGGCTGTTCAAAAAATCCGTTCAAACCGGTAATCCGGACCGAACCAGACCGAATCATACGGTTTGGTTCGGTTCTATTAAGAAATGGTTCGGTTTCGGATTAAGAAATATGAGAACCGTAAAAACGGTTCGGTTAATGGATTTTATGAAAAAACCGCGGTTTGAACCGAACCGAACCAAATTTTAAAAGATATATATATAATATCAAATGTTATTTTTATTAATTGGTTTTTTATAATTTTAATAATATTAGGATGGTATAGATATGTAATATTAAGTAATGCCTTAATATTATTAGTTTTATCATGAGTTAAATGTAATTAGTTTGAGTAATTATTTTACTAATATTAACAATTTATTCTTGTGTAAATAGAAAATTTTGGAACCGTAAACCAAACCGAAACCGAACCATTTTTTCGGTTTGGTTCTAGTCCGGTTTTTAAGTGTAATGGTCTGGTCTGGTTCTCAAAATCACAGAACCGTTAGGATTGGTTCGGTTCTTGGATTTTCTCAGAACCGAACCAATCCGGACCGTGTACACTCCTAGCATTGAGGAGTATGCCCAGGGATAAAGCCCCTGGGCCGGATGGCTTTTCCATGGCCTTTTTCCAATAATGCTGGAGGGTGGTGAAGGCGGACGTGATGGCTTTATTTGAGCAGTTTTCTTAGGAGGGGCAGTTTGAGAAGAGTCTTAATGCTACTTTTATTGTTTTGATTCCCAAGAAAGGGGGGGCGGAGGATATCAAAGAGTTTCGGCCTATCTGTCTTTTGGGCAGTGTCTACAAATTATTGGCTAAAGTTCTGGCCAATAGACTTTGAGGTATCCTGGAGGGGGTGGTGTTAAAGTCTTAGAATGCGTTTGTGGGGGGCAGGGAAATTTTGGATGCTATGCTCGTGGCTAATGAATGTGTCGACTCGCGGGTTTGGCAAGGGAAGACGGGCATTATCTGCAAGCTAGATATTGAGAAAGCTTATGATAACGTGAATTGGAAATTTCTGATGTATGTGCGTCAACGGATGGGTTTCGGAGAGTGATGGAGGCAATGAATTTAGTTTTGCATTTCTACGGTGCGGTTATCAGTTTTGGTTAATGGCACTTCGGTGGGCTTTTTTCCTACATGGAGAGGATTACGGCAAGGGGATCCCTTGTCTTCTTTATTGTTTATTTTGGTGATGGAGGCTTTGAGTCGTTTATTGTCCAAAGCGGTCCAGGGGGGTTTGTTATCTGATTTTGAGGTAGGGCAGGGACCTGCTCTCTTTTATGTTGATGATGCTCTCATCTTTTGTGATGCGGATGTGGATGCGGATCAGATTAGGCATTTACGATGTGTGTTACTGTGCTTTGAGGCGGTGTCTGGGCTCCGGGTTAATTTGGCCAAGTTAGAATTAATTCCTGTGGGAGAGGTGGCTCGTCTTTCAGTATTGGCAACTATTTTGGGGTGTAAGGTGGTTCCGTTACCAGTTTCCTATCTGGGGCTTCCTTTGGGGGCTATCTATAGGCGATAGGGGTGTGGGATGGAGAGGTAGATAGAGTGCAGCGAAGGTTGGCAAGGTGAAAGCGGCAATATTTGTCTAAGGGAGGGCAGCTAACTTTGATCAAGAGTGTCATTTCTAGTATTCGACATACTTTATGTCGTTGCATGTGATTCCCGTGGTGGTTGCTAAGCGGTTGGAAAAGTTGTAACGAGATTTTTTGTGGGGTAGTGGAGCGTAGGGTTATGTCATTATTATTTGGTGGCTTGGGATAGGATTTGCATTCTTAAGGAGCGGAGGGGCTTGGATGCCAGGAGGTTGGTGGGTTTTAACCGGGCTCTTCTAGGGAAATGGTTGTGTCGTTTGCTGTGGAAAGGGAGCGATTATGGAAGAGGGTGGTGGTGGCAAAGTATATGGTGGCCAGAAGGGGGTGGTGCTCGAAGGGGGTGGTCCATCCTCATGGTCGTGGGTTGTGGAAAGGGATTTGGCTAGGGTGGATGAAGTTTTGGGATAGGACTCGAATTAAGGTGGAAGTCGGGGATAGGACTCGTTTTTGGCAGGATCGGTGGTGTAATGAGGTGCCTTTGGCGCGTATGTTTCCTATGGTTTATGCTATTGCTACGGATAGGGAGGAGTTGGTGGCATCTGTTAGAGTGAGGCAAGGGCAATTATTTGTTTGAAATGTTTACCTTCATCGTGATGTACAAGATTGGGAGTTGAATCAACTGGTGGACCTGCTGGGTGTTTTGTATGCTGTCGAGGATAAGGGGGATGGAGCGGACTCTTTGGTGTGGGATTATTCGAGATCTAAAGGGGTTTTTTTAGTGTCTTCTTTTTATGGTATGCTTGAGGGAGGAAGTGGGGTAGTATTTCCTTGGAAGAGCATCTGGGTGACGGGTTCACCATCCAATGTGGCTTTCTTTGTTTGGATTGCTGCTTTGGGAAAGATTTTGACTATTGATAATTTGTGTCGGCGGGGGCATGTTCTGGTAAACTGGTGTTGCATGTGCTATAAGGATGGGAAAACTGTGGATCACTTGCTTTTACATTGCCCAGTTGCGTCTCGACTTTGGTATTTTATTGTAGGTTTGTTTGGGTTGGCTTGGGTGCAACCGGGGTCATTGGGTGTGGTTCAAAGTTTGGGTGGGGCTTGGGTGGGGAAGCGACGTCGGAAGGCTTGAGTTCTTGCTTCCCATTGTTTCCTTTGGCTGGCATGGCTAGAGTGTAATAGGTTTGTTTTTCAGAATGAGTGCCATTCTGTTTCCTGGCTAGAGAGTCGGTTGTTGCTGGTATTGTATAGTTGGGTTACGGGTTAAGTTGATCCAAGTGTTTTGATTTTTGTAGATTTTGTGGAGGATTTACTTAGATAATTTGGTTTGGCCCTTTGTGGGTGGTTTTTGTATTATTTGCATCATCTTGATGCTTTTCTAATAAAGTCCATTTATTTATCAAAAAAAAAAAAATGTAGGCTGACATGAAAAACATTTTGAGGGAGAAAATGAGGTCAAGCACAATTTGACAGAATCAGCATGTTGTTGGATGCCACAGCATAGTTCCCTTCACCTCTTTATTCCCCCACACAGCAAAATTTTCAATGCAGAAAAAGTAGATAAGATAATTCCCTATTGGTAGGGCTAGTAAATAAAGCAACATGGTAACATTTGGTTCATTGTTTACTAAGAAGCACCTACACATCAAAATAAGTGTTGTAGCCATGTCAGACACATGTATAGAACACACACAATGGGGACATGTATGTGACATGCTATGCGGCGTGATTATTTTTTTGGTTATCATTTTTGTCCAGGGGACACATGGACTTGGCAGTGTCTTATTTTAATTTTTTAAAGTTGATTTTGAGGGTCATATTATAATATTTGAAAACATAGGGGTTGAATTTAAAAGAAAACAAACATAATCTCTGGATGACTTAAATTCACTTTTTTTTTCTTTTTAAAGTAAATTAGAGTTAGTTTTCATTAATTTTGATTGTTTATGAATGTAATATTTATATAAATAGAAAATAAAAATATACCTATAAAAAAATATTTGATGCATCCCACCATGCATCAAATTTAGCCTTCTACACTATTTGCAATCAGTCGATCAATCTACAACCCGGCTGAATTAGCTTCATAAATAATGATTAAGTAGACATCACAAAACACGTGCATACAACCTATATGCAGTGTCCAGAACTCCACAGAGGATTCTATAGACTACATAGCCTTCGCCCAAAAAGTAGAGTAATAGTTTTAATGGGTTATGTAAATGAAACTTTGGGCATCATAACACCTCTTATTCTCAAAGACTTGATTGAGAGACTCATTGTGAATTCCGATTAATACTAAAATAGCACATAATTACCACAAGCAGATATACATATGTATATATATACATAAATAAAAGCCAGCCCCTCCTCTCTCTTTCTCAGTTTCATAACTTACAACCTCAAACTTGAGTTTTACAGATCACACATGATGATTTCAAAAACTAGCCATTGATGCAGCAACATCACTTTTAAAGCAATTTAGATTCAGTGGTTAGTTTCATATTTTCATTTTATATCCCTTGCAATACTTTCTCTAACAACAAAACCGAGCCCAGTTTCAACATAAATACATCCAATTTGAAATAAAAATCCAATACTAGCCTATCTGACACCACAATCAGTAAGAAAGTGATCAATTTTTGTTTCAGCTACCCATATACAAAATTTATGCTATCATAATCTTGGAAGTTTTTTATTCGGCGTTTGTTTTTTTTAGTCTGTCGGTTTTATATGGAGATTATATTATCTTAGAAGGTATGGGGCAATTTTTATTAGACTATTTATTATTGGGATTAGAATGTGAAATGATCATTTTGACATTTTATTATTTAATTTGTATTATATTTAGTAAAATTTAATAAAATTTAAATGTCTCAATGTAAAAATAAAATAATTTTGTTTAACTTTTTATTGATGTTTTATTTATTTAATTTTTTAAAATAATTTTTTATAAATATTTTATTGATGTTTTATTTTAATATTTTATTTAATTTCATTATTTAAATTTTAATAGATGTTTTATTAAATTTCATTGTTTAATTATTATTATTTTTAAAAATAAATTTATTTAAAATTTTAATTAAAAAAATAACATATATTTTTATTGATATTTTATTTATTTATTTTTAAAAAAATAAATTTATTTAATTGTGTAAAAAATAAAATAAAATAAAATTTTATTTAATCTAGCTAAAAATAATTAAAATATTAAAGATATGTTTAATATTGCTATTACTTAGTAAACAATTGAAAAATGGTAAAATAGTCCTTTATTCATTTATCATACCCAGTTCGTCCAATCAAACATTAAATTCACTAAAAATAGTCATTTCCAGACATTTAACCCCATGAAAAAATAAATACGGCATACACATCCAATCCAACCAAATAGTCTGGGGGATTCACAGTTCCAAGATTCAAGTTGGATGGATTCTAATCCCTCCTTATTCAGTCCGTCTAATCAAACACACCCATATATGTGTCCTCAAACTCTAAGTGAGAGGGGTATTAATGTTGGCTACTGTTTTCTCTAGTCCGAAATCGTATGGCTTGATTGCAGACAGATTTATTTGATGATTAAAATTGTTGAATATGTATATGTTGTTGAGTATATTATTATTGAAAAAAATTATATTGATGGCATATTGACAGTTATTTGATTAGTATGCATTTATTTCAATGGTAGTTATGATTTTAAAAATAAATCACAAATTCAAAAATAGTTTGATTAAGTGATTATTGATATTCAATTAAATATGATTTTTTTACAAACATAATGTATTCAACGAACTCTACATATTAAATAATTTAAATCATTGAGATGGGTTCGAAGGCCCACCGAGGCCCCAATCCAAAAATAGAGTGAGAAAAACTAAACCTATTAAGGTCTTTATAAATTGGATAAACTACAAATATTCTAACAGATTTAGTTAAAATATAAATTATTTCACTTTTTAAAATTTTTAACTTTATATTAAGTAGCTCATTTTATTAAATAATTTAAATCATCGAGATGGGTTCGAAGGCCCACCGAGGCCCCAATCCAAAAATAGATTGAGAAAAACTATACCTATTAAGGTCTTTATAAATTGGATAAACTACAAATATTCTAACAGATTTGCTTAAAATATAAATTATTTCACTTTTTAAAATTTTTAATTTTATATTAAGTAACTCATTTTATTAATAAATTATCAAGTCAACTAATAATTTTTAATGATATCATACATTAATTGCAATTAATAATTCAAATAATTTTATTATTGCATAAGTTAGTAGTTATGAATTTTATGTTTTAATTAATTTTATTTAATAAAAATATTTATAATTTTCGGAGAAAATCTATGTTTGATGTAAACTTCAATAGGGTTATATATTGTAATTTACCCTTGAAAATTTAGGTGGTGTTTCGGAATAAATTATTTTAGTTGATTTTTTGATTTTTTATTAAAAGATGTATGAAAGAGTAAAAAAAGTGATATGATTAGATCTTTTGATTTATTGACTATTTTAATCCCTATTCAACTTGCCAAACGGGCCTTAATTCGAACGGAGGAGGGTTGTATAATGATTAGAGGTGTACGTAGTGCAATTCAAGTGATTTGAGAGTAAAATTATAAATCAAATGGAGGATTGACGGATTGAAAATTTGTGATTTGGGCGGGTTTCGGCAGATTGACAAATTGAAAAATATTCTAACCAATTATCAAGCATTTGCATAATAAATAATACTAATTTGCATAATATTTTTCATAAATATAATGCAAACTTTACATAATATTTTTCACATATATAACTACTAATTGCTAGCAAATTTCACATCTTAAATATCTCTCACACTTATTTTTGTTTTGGTATTTCATTAGACATTAAAAAATATATGTATATATATATATATTAACTACAGCGGAGCGGAGTAGTTTTGAAGACGGATTATAAAATTTAAAGTTTAGTTTGCAGTTAGTGGATTGAATGATAAGAATTGATACTGATCGATATGATTTTAGTAGATTAGGCGATATTTTGTATAATCCTAATAACGATGTCATCTATTCTAATGGGTCAATATTTGGGCCAACCCAATTTTAATAAATCTGACTTGGATTGGACCCAAACAAATCATATCACCTAGTAATGAAAATCAAATTTTGAGGAAGCTTACTGAAGGTGTTAATAAATTCTTCTTTTTTTATTTGGTTAGATTACTGTCACGACCCAAACCCGCTCATGTAGGTTTAGCATCGTAACCGGTCAGTAATCCGTGGATTACCAAAGGCCTCTGAATAGATAAGCACAAGATAAGGGGCTGCGGAAGCAATTATACAAAATATACAGGGTCCAATGAGCTGTGATGACATACATGGGATAGAAGATTTCAAAACTTATATATATATATACACAGGCGTGTCGGTCGGAGGACCTCAATATTTACAAAACATTTACATAAGTGGAGTTCCCAAGACCTGACTTTACAAACATTCAGAAACTAACATAAGTACAAAAACAACCATGCAACTAGACTTCGATCGAAACCTCCTCGGGAGGCACAACGGTTGGCTGACAAAAGCATAAATGAAGGCCGTCAACTCTGGCCCTGGTCACACGCTGGCTCACCTACATACATAATATAAACTGTGAGCTAAAGCCCAGTGAATAATAACAGAGTAAAGGATTTAATGAATGATGTCCATCACAGAGTTAGAAATTAGATTCTTATTAGAAACAGAGTCTTACCCATATTCAGATTCCAAATCAAAAACAGACTCATAATCGTTTTCATAATCATTTCCATATTCAGATTTTGCATATAGTCATACGTGGTACATCCCTTAGCGTTAACAAATCCGATGGCCCATAAAGGGACAGCCTTGAAGGCATTCTGATGACTTATGTGCATAGAGACGTTTCTGATGACCCATGAAGGGACGCATATCATATGATGCTAAGGATGCTACGAATAACTTTCAGAATCTTGGACAACCATTCATTCATTTCAAACATAGCATAGCATTTCAGAGAACTAATTACTTCGTATCATAATATTCAGAAAATACTTAACATTAAACATAACTTTACAAAGTTATTACTCACAGATGATTGATAGCCCTAACTAGATGGTAAGGCGGCCCTTCACTTGTTCTGAGGCGCGTGACCTACATGAACACACATACGAACACACACTTGAAACACACGTTCGAATTGTACATAACTTATGTCGTTTGCTCTTAGTGTGTTTCTAACCCTTAATCCTCATTATAGAGTCTTAAACATGGCTTAGAAATGCCTAGGATGAAATGAGGATGGAAGAATGCGTTGGAAAACATTTCTCAAAATTTGCTGAAAATAAGGTTCACGCTCGAGCGTGGCTTTCCTCGCTCGAGCGGACATGCAGACAATGAAGCTTCATTCGAGCGTGAATTTCGTCTCTCGAGCAGACTGTAAACTCATGAAAAAATGCTGGATGCACGATTTTCAAGCTCGACGGGCGCTCGACCAACACTTGAGCGTGAGACTCAGACCCTCGCTCGAGCGTGAATTCCCTCGCTCGAGCGAACTGCAAAACACAAAAACTTCTGGGTATATGCATTTTAAGCTCGAGCGTAAACATCGTCGCTCGAGCAGAGTGCACGTACTCAGAGTGCACACTCGAGTGTAGAGTTCCACGCTTGAGCGTGGATCAAATTTCTGGAAATTCCAGATTTGGTCACCAAGCTCAAATTCAACCTTTGAAGCATCAAACTCAATTTTCTGGGCCCAAAACTTTGGAAAACACTCAATAACTCATAGAACATCATGTTTAAAGGATCATTTCAAGAAATCATGGCCCAAAAGAATATCAATTATGCACAAACCCAACTTAAATTCAAAATCAATTTATAAACCTCACATGCAAGTACATTTTTGAGCTAAGGCGCTCCAAAACATGATCAAATGCTACTAAATCACATGAAACTCATTGTGTTTCCAAAATTAGAATGGACTCAACACATGCATGAAGAAATTCTTGAAAATCAATCTCCAAAATACCATAAAGCATGCATGCATGTATGAATTCACTCTTAGTTCCCATCCTTTAGTTCAATTCACATGTTAATCCACCTAACACCATTAATTTTATGTTCTAATCAACCAAACTTCAAGGCTAGAGGTTAACATTCATACCTAGGGATTTCAACTCCTTATGCTAGAGATGGTCTTGAGTGATCTTCCAAGTTTTCCTAGCAATTGCCCTCCTTGTGAATCCAATCTTCAAGCTCTACACCAATTCCCCATTCTCTCACTCTCCCTCACGTTTTCTCCCTCTCAAAGCTCAAGTGTGATCAAAAAGTGAATAAAAGAGGTGAGTGGGGTTCAATTAGCCTAAGAAGTGGTAATTGTTCAAAATAAGCAAATAGTATTATTTTAATCAAATTTAATCGTTCCGAACCGAATTTTAATTAAACCTACCATAACATTCTATAAATCCTAATTAGCACATAAATCAATTCAATTTCCGATTTAGACGCCGATAAGGCTTTCAATTCGCAAATCGAAACAAAAACATGAACAGATCTTTCTACACCGGACAGATAAAGATACAAAATAATGCAAGACACATGCAAATAAATTCCAAATCCCTCCTAAATTACTGTTAGGCATAATTAAGTACGGATTAACATTAATCAGAGGTCGGGGTTGTTACAATTACACTTCTCTCTTTAAATTTTATGATTCTTTTGCTTTGATTGTTATTTTTTTTTTTTTTTACCTTTGAACTTTAACATTTGATTTTTGTTCTAATTTACTCTCAAAACAAACATTCTATAATATGATTGGATTTGATTTGTCAAATAGTATTTTGTTATTTGTGAATGTGGTTCCTTGATTTTGATTATTTGATATTTTGCTGCTAAATTTGACAGCTAGGTTTGTGCTAATCCTTTGTACTCTCTTCCCCTAAAACTCATTAATACTTTTATGTGGGCTTTTTTGCCCCCTCTAAACTTTACTGTGAACCTTTGAGAGTTATTTTTGTTTGCTATAACATTGTTTTCTAATTGGAATAATATAAGTTATTTTACTTGAAAGAGTAATTGGGTCTTTAATTCACTCAATATTAAAGGGGAAATTTAGTCAAAATCCCTTCATAATAAAATTTTAATACATTAAGAACAATTAAAAAAAAAATCTTGAAAAGTCCAGCACATATCATTATTATAAAATATTCTTAGTGAGTAATTTAATATTTTAAATTTTAAAATGATATGACTTTTGATCTAAATGTCGATTTTTAATAAAATTAGTATTTTTAGAATTCTCTTATTAAAATCTATCCCATAAGATCTAGATTGCCTATGAAATTCTTTATAAAAAAAAAGAGTTACTGACGAAATTGATGTAACAGTAAAATGTTACTCTATTTTACAATAAAGTTTGTATAATAGAAAAATAACTCAAAAACATACTACCAGAATAAAATTTTACTATCATTCTTGAACAGAGCATCAACAAAAATATATATATATATAAAAAAATAGAATACATATTAAAAGAGCAACCACAACAACCAAAAATGAAATTTTACTTTCATATTTATAAAAAGAACTTACTTCCCCCCATTTGGCACCATCAATCCACCCAAGTCACCACCACTAAACCATCTATCTCCTTGTACTCCTGAAATAAAGTACCAGAAAATTGATTATATTGTGTGTATAATTTTTTGATTGTGTGTTAGGCATTTGGATATAAATTGAAATGGAAATCTTTGTAGTTTCAAATCAACCATCGATGCTACAAACCTTCACTATGAACATCACCGGACCAATATCAAACTTGTTAGCGAAGAGAGGTTGCAAGGGAGGGGTTTCATGGTAGAAAGGTTGTAGCGGGAGAAAGGAAAAAGATAGGGGATGGGAGGAAATAGAAGATAGGTGATAAGGAGCGTGGTGGTGGTTGATGGGAAGAAAGAAAGGGAAAGGATGGAAGAGAGTAGTCGTTGATGGTGGTGGCTGAGAAAAATATTGCTCATTAAGTCAGTTTTTTTATCTTCTCACTCAAATCTCTCATGTCTATATGGAAGGGCAAGATTGTCCAAAAAGAAATAGAAGCATGTTTCTGCATCCTCCATCAAGTATGGACCTCCAAGTGAGGGGGTTTATGAAAAAAAAAAAATTATGGACTGTGTTTTTCACCAAAAAATGGCCCAATGGAGGAGTTTTGGTCAAAATTTCCACATAGAGTGAAATCAAAGGAAATTAGTTTAATATGGGGGGTTGATATTTATGGCATGTGCCCATTTAAAAGTATACTACAACCAATTTTTGTTTCTTTGTTGATAAGACAACAAGCTAAATTGTAAGTAATGAGTATATGGTTTCATTTGTTTTCCCTGTTGTTATTTTTCTCTTTTACATTGTTTAGTCGGATTTCTATAATGAAACCCAATAGTAGTGGGTATGTAAATGGATAGTGATCAAACCCAAAACACGCTTATTAGTAATCCAAAATTAGGAAATTACTCATTTCTCAAATTACATGTTCGTATATTTATGGGTCCACTTTCTTTGGGGTTTAATTTAATCACTGATCAGTTGATTGATTGATTTGGAATGGATAGTGAATGAAAATTAATCGTTAAATCACACTTTGTATCCGGAAAATTCTATTTTCACCCACCTACTTATCTTAGTGCATATCATTTCTCAGTACACATACTTATTAATTTAGTTTTTGGTTATTCTTCTCACTCCACACACTTCATGTTCTAATTATATCCTAACTCATATACTTGTACACACACCACTTAAACCCTTCTTCCACACATCTTTACTCCCTTCACCATTTCAACACAATTATGAATGATGGTTTAAAATCAGAGATTACCCAGATGGGTTGTTTCAATTAAGAAGTAGATTTTCCCAGGAAAATGAGAAGAAAAATTGAAGGGTTTAACGATATGTACAGGATTTAACGAAACTCACATTGTTTTCACGAATCACATAGCTGCCCTTGAATATGAATATACCTCGTTACACTTGTTAAGTGCACAAAGCAATGTCGCTTTTGTTTTTCATCACCTATTAAAAACTACACAATTTATTCACCAACAAGTGTTCTAAGAACTAGTTGTGTGAGTCAGGTTACATTGCTTATACCTATCAAAATTGGTTAACTTCCAAACAAGCCAAAGAGCAGCATTACTTCGCTAGCAAAGGATCTTCAAAAATCATGTTGGAATGAGAATGTTGAGATGGATTGGTGGCAAGGATGCCATGCCCATGTTTATACATACCAGCAGTGGTACCAGAAGAAATAACAAACAATGGAGAAATTAGGATTTAGTGTTTTTTTTTTTTTTAATTTAAAAGATATATATTGAGATTTTTTTTTTAAAAATAAAAAAGATGTGTACAAAAAAAAAATTGATATAATATTATGAGCATGTTTTGATGTTCATTATAGTAATTTTACTTTAGGTTATAATTATTATTAAAATAATATTTCATTATGTATGTGCACAGAGATAAGTAAGTGTGTGGAAATTGAATATCCCTTTGTATCCCTACATTTGTTTTACTAAATTCCACTTTAGCTCCTACGAATAAAATCACGACAGTAGGCACTTCTTTTTAATCTTACCATGTTCTCTCACTAACTTTATGATATTTATTAGTTGATTGGAATCATATAGGTGGAGGGAAAGATATCTATATGATCTTGGTTATGAGTTTATGAATTTTTTTCCCTTTTTAAAATTGATCATGTCCTTTGAATAATATTTTTTAATGGGTTACAGTAAATGATCATCTCTAAACCAATTTTCTTCTTTGTTTTTTGTCTTGATATATAGGATTTCATTTGATTTATATGCATGATGTAGGTCAAACAGAGTTGAAAAATCAAGGCTTTCAGCATCTCAAATAATTTTGAAAAACAGAGTTGGAAGGGTCTATGGACCGCTCGAGCGGTGAAACTTGCGCTCAAGTGAACTATGCATACAACACAGATTCTCAAATTTCAAACGGGTATAACTCTCTCGTCCGAGACTCCGTTTAGGGTCATTCTTGTATTCAAATTGAAGCCCCGAAAGTAAACTTTCCAATGGTTCTAGTCTCACATCAAGATTCAAAAGTATGGAGAGAGAAAATGATAAAAGAGTGAAGACTACCCAATAATAACTATTCAAATTTGAAATTTTTGATCCAATCTCGCCCAACCACTATGGTAACACCTCAACCAAGACTCAAATATCAACTAAGAAGGTTCTCAATCATGATTAGCAAGGAGTTAAATGTAATTCCATTATACCAGGAAGTATGGAGTGCTACAATTAGGGTATATGAGAGGGCTTTATCAAGAACTAGAGAGAGAAAGTGAAGAAATTAGGTTTATAGGAAGTTTTAGAGAGAGAAAGGGATGAAAAAGTGATAGAAAACAGCTTCCTCTTGACTTATTATACGCATAGACCACTCGAGCGATCAAAACTTCGCTCGAGTGTAAGACACAAAATCGGATGACCGCTCAAACGACCAAAGCTCCGTTCGAGTGTATAATGACCTCCTCCTAGAAGTTTTACAAATATAAGAAGACCGCTCTAGCAACCAAAGCTTCACTTGAGCGAAGCTCGACCCACTCCTAGAAGTTTTACAGACCTGAAAAAGTACTGGAGGGATGCAAAGACCACTCGAGCGATCAAAGCGTCACTCGATCGACCAAGAAAAGACAAGGACGACAATTCTTTTGAAAAACTTATTCCCAATTTATTTCAAACACAAACAACCACTCTAAACAACCAAACTCAAACCAACAACAAGGTGAAAAAGGTATAAGCAATAGCTAAAGATATAAAATCCTGGTTCTAAGAACATAAAATGGGTCAGGCCAAAACCAGAACCGTTATAGACTATTCAATCACATAAAAAAAGAGTAGAAATTATATTAAGAGATTATCTGTATCTATTATGCTATTATTTACAGCTATAGCGGTAACAAATTAACTACTATAATATATATGAAACGTTGTGCTAAGATTTATTTTTAATTAATTGAATTACAATTAACAAACTAACAAATATGTACTCTGATAAGGCTTTTTATATAAATACAATTGAAACTATTATAATTTTTAAAAAATATTTTATTATTTTTAATTTTGTGTGTAGTACAAGATTTTTTATAATTTTTAAGGATTTTTTTTTTTGGGTATGTGAGAGAGAGAATAAGATATTTGAAAATTTATTTTAAAGAAAAATTAAATTTTAAATATTTAAAATTTGACATCTTTGTTTTTCTATTATGGTGAATTGTTTCCTATATTCAGTGGCAACATAAATATGCATTTTGAAAAGAATTAGTATATTTTCTTTTTAAAATCCATAAATTATAGAGTAATTAGAATTTTATTTTTTTATATGAGTAAATGAAGGCTAACCAATGGAAAATTTTAAAATTATTTGAAATTAAAAAAATTAAGAAATTTGACATGACATGTTGGAGCCCTCATAAGGATTGTGGTAAAAAATTTCTTTTTACTTATATAATATATAGATGTGAAAGATTTTTAAATTTTTTTTCAATGTTAAATTTTGTAAGAGAAGATTCAAAAAAAATGAAAGATCCAAAAATAACTAACCTTAGTCTCATCACCTAATTCACACCCATGAGGGAACTTTTATTTTATTTTATTTTATCTTTTTTCTCAACCTCTGCTATCAACTCGTTTAGCAATTAACTATTCAGTGTGTTTGGTTTCAATTTTTTGAATTTACTTTTTTCAAAGTTGAATTTTTCTTCTCATATTTTTGTATTTGTAGTGAATATTTTTAAAATTTTAAGTTTTTTTATTTTATTAGATGTACCTTACTTAGATATATTTAAAAATTAAAATATTTTAAAAAATTAATAAATACAAGAAAACATAAAAAATGTACTGAAATTTTTTTTTTCTTATGTTTTTAATATTTAGTGAATTGTTTAAATTATTTTCACAAATATTATACTTTTTAAGTATATTTATGTTATATATATATATATATATATAAAAATAGAAAAAATTATTTAAAATATTAAAAAAATTTACAAAAAAAAATGATTTTTTTTTAAAATTTTTTTTAAGAAGTGAATTCTTAAAAATCAAAATCAAAATCAAATTTTAATTAACCAAAAAAAGTAATATAATTAAATATTTTATTGTAGTGACTATTTTAGGTCAAATAGAACTACAAATAGCCATCTCCAAAACTCAAATTCCTCATCTTCATCTTTCTTTGACTAACCCTAACCTAAAGCCACCTTCCAAAATCTGTCAAAGATGTCTGCTTTTCGTACCTCTGGATCCGAAACCTCTCCGGAACAAAAACAACCATCGCCGAAAACGCAGAAATTGGGTGATGATGATGACAACAAGGTTAAATTGTTTCCCTTCAAGGGTTTTGAGATAGAACAACAATTTGAGATGACGCGTGAGGATAATTTGAGGTACAACAAACAGGTCAAGGAGAGCGGGGTACGTGTGGGTATATATATATATTACAACATTTATTAATTAAAATTTGTGCAATTTTTCTTCTTAATCTCTTGGGAAGTGTGTTAGACAGATTTTGCATATAGTCATACGTGGTACATCCCTTAGCTCACTTACCCACTCATATACATTCTCAACTGATAGGTGAAAGTTCAATCATTAACATAGGCAAAGATAGGTGATTTACTCAAAAGATCATGGTTAAAATGTTTATATCTTTCCTATTATGGGGACTTGTAATGGTTATTTATTTCTTTTCTATTATAGACTTTAATGATGGTTGGTGTTGGCTTGAGGTTTGTTTTGGTGGACTTTCTTATATATGATTTATTGATCATTTTAATGTAACATATACTATTGCTAGTTATGACTCGTGCCTAATGGCATTTGTCATATTGACATGTTGAAAAATACGACAAATTATATTAAAATATTATTTGGTACAATTCTATGTAAAAATGCGTTAGGTGAAACTTTAAAAGAATTTCTTACTTCCTAAAGAATAAAACACAAATATATCATATTAGAATTACGAAAAAATTAAATAAATAATAATAATTAAAAAAAATCAATAATCTAATCATATATTATTGAGACATAGTCAATCCTAGAAGGCACCATTAAACTGAAAATCAATAATTTATCAATTATTATTTTTTAAATGTTGCTTAAGCAAAAACACTAAAAACAAAAAATGGCATAGTGTAACTATATAAACTAATTATGAAAATAGAAGTAATAGAGTTCAACAGCCATTTAGTAACCACTTATAGCTATTACAATCTATATAAACAAAATGCGAGACAAATTGATTAAAGTAAAAAAAAAAAAAAACAAAACAAAAAAGCATGCTCAATATTTTGGAGAACTTACGTATGAGTTCTAATAAAGGAATTTATTGTCCAATAAATCCTATGATAATTAATGATATTTTTCATCAAATATTATTAAAAAATATCACTAATTGTTAATTTTCAGTGACAGTTTCAAAAATTTGTCACAAAAAAGTCACTAATTATAATTTTTAGCGACAGTTTAAAAAAGTCACTAAAAGTCACTAATTTTTAACTTTCAGCTACAATTTGAAAATTTTATCACATAAAAACGTCACTAATTATAAGTTTTAATAACAATTAATAATAATTGTGACAAAAAAGTCACTAATTGTCAAATTTTAGTAACATATGCAAAAAGGCGTCACAAAAATTTATTTTTAGCGACAATTTTACTAAGATTAACTTTCAATAAGACTTAATGGGTATTAAGTCAAACTATTAAGATTTATTGATAGTTCACCCCAATATTTTTTAAATCTTAGGTCACATAATAAGTAATGAAATTTCTAATTTGTCTACCGAATATAATATGAAAATTATTCACATAAAATTTATGTACATGAAACTTGTACAAAATATTTGGTGGTGACATTTTTATAATTTTAAAAGATGATAATAAGTGTTTAGTTCGACAAATTATTGTATATAATTTTTGTATAAAAATTATGCATTGTAACCCAGCTTTTTCTTTTCATAAAGAAGAGGGGGGGCGGGGTGGAGATACCGAGCTAACGATTAATTAGGCTTATGTCACCCTATGAACCCAATTATATCTTTATTTCAAGTAAGACAATTTCAACTGTTAAATTGAATTAATCATCACCATTCACAATGACACATAGGAGATTTTAAAATATTCACTTGCTTTGTTAAATAGATGCAAGCAAAGTTCAAAGTTCTAATCTAATTTTCTATTTTTTTTAATTTTTAAATATAAAAAATACATTTCTAATTATATTATTGGTTCTTTCCATTTTATCAATAGTTTTCTTACCATTTCATTAAATACTCTAAAATCAATATGGTAAGTTTTTACTTTTTTCTTCGATTGTAAATGTGGAAAAAAACCTCCAATAATCTAATTTGCCCCATCTAATTGTATATATAATTTCATAATTAAAAAAGCTTTACGTAGAAAGTTTTAAAAAAAAAAAAAAATCTAGCCATATCTAATTAAAATTTTAAAATTTAGCCATATCTAATTAAAAAGAAATCTTAAATATAACTTTAGTCTTATATAATTTTAATTTTAAAAATATTTATTTAAAGATATTAATCAAGAAATTTAATTTTAAAAACTAAAAAATACATGTGGCCTCTAAAAAATTTAGGTGTCAAAATAACTCAAATAAATAAATAAATAAATGGGCCAAATAACTCATTGATTGTACATGAGCCAAAATAATTCTCTAAGGGCAGGGCTTGAGCCAAGAATTAGCATAAAAATCAATTTGAACTCAGTTTCTAGGCTAAAATATTGACACATTCTATCTAGCTCATATCAGTCACAACATAACAAACCATGATATAATTTAAATGTAAGTTTAAATTTATTATTATCACCAAATGATTCTACTAATTATCTCATAAATTTTTTAAATAAGATTCAAAGTTAGAACTAAAACATATTCTGTAGTTTAGATTGACTAAATTTTAGATAGTTTTTTTCATGCATAAATATACCTGAATATTCATTTAATAGTTTAAATATGAATATATTAAAATTTTATCCAAGTTTAAAAATTAAAATAAATAATATGTTCATATTTTTAATTTTTATTACAAAAAGTACTAATAGATATGTATTTACCAATTTAGTATGTAAATAGGTCAAGTGGTTTATGAGTTGGTTATCGAAGAAATTTTTTTTTTAGTGATTAATTTAAAGTCAAGTTGGCATAAAAGTCGAATTAACCAACTTCTAGATCACTTTTAATGTCTACCCTAACTCTAACTCGAGAAATTAACCATTATCCATTTTAATATGAGAGTTGCGACATAAGGATAAATTACAATTTTTAAACATGAGTAGGCAAATTTTTAGACAAAATAGACAAAAAGATAATTAGTACATTAACAAATGCGATTTACCATATCATCGCATAAATTTGGACATAGAATAATCTAAAATTACAGAGCTCATAAGATGAAATATATTAATTTTTATCATAAATGTAGTTTTTGTAATTTATAATTTTTTTACCAATTAAACTATGATATGTATTGTTTATTTTTAAGAACTTAGAACACACAATTAAATTTATAAAATAATTTTAAAAAGGTTAAAACTTAATTGATTTTAAATTATTTTTCTTATAAATTTTATGTTACTACTTAATTTATTATTATTTATTTATACCCGTGCATAGCACGCGTATTATGATAGTTATCTTAATATTTATAAATTTTCTCCTACCTATTGACACATACGGAGAAAAATAAATAAATAAATAAAAATATTGGGCAAATTGGACAAAATATCATAATCGCTATAATAGACAAAGCAAACATCTTACTTATCACATTATGATAGAGTAAAAATAGAACTACATTTTGTAATACACCCAAGTACACATGGTTTAATAATTTTTATCACAAGCAAGTATAAAGCAAAAGTTACTCACCATGGGTTTTGGAAGAAAATACAAGAAGAGTCTAGAGAAACGGCTGCCCAAGAAGAGTCTCCAGTGATAGGGGCTGCTGTGGTATTAATAGGCAATATGGTTGAATGAAGGTAATAGGTACGAGGGCGGGAAGGTTTTGATTTGGGGAAGGTTTTGTTTTCGGAAAGGTTTTTTTTTTGGGAAAGGTTTTTTTTTTTAAATCAGAAAAGGGCGGAAAGGTTTTGTTTTCAGAAAGGTTTTTTGTTTTTTAAATCAAAAAATTAAGAAATTATGATTGAAATAATGGAGCTTTTACAAGATTTGTGGGTTAAAAAGACCATTTCCCTTATACTAGTACTAGTATAATACCCGTGCTATACACGGGTTAAAATATATAATTAAAAATTATTTTTAAAATTAAATTATAACAAAAACTTTATTTATAATATAAAATAAAATTTATTTAATATTAATTAGTTCCCATATAATAATTATATTTACGATAAAATATAAATATATTTCGTTTTGTTGAATTTCGTAATTTTAGTTTTTCAATTTATCAATTATCTCATATCTATTATGTAAAATCAATTACCTTATCAATAAATCAAAATTGAAGAATAAATAATAAAAAAATAGATTTCGATGATTTTGATCCTTCTAGGCTGCTGCTAAGTATAACCTCTAGAACAATCTCATTAAATATTAGTTAATTATATTTACTAATATTTTGGAGGTTAGACCAATTGAATATTTTGCAAACCCTATAGCCATTTTCTTAATTTGAACTCCATATAGACCATTTTTAATTTTTGATTTTTTATATTTTTTAATTGTTTTATATTCAAAAAATTTAAAACTAATATACTAAATAAATAAATTAAACTGAATATGTACATAAAACAATTTAACTCTAGTCCATAGGCCTAACTTTTTTTTATTGTGTATTTGATTGAAAATGTGTTAGACCATTTTAATGGCTAGTACTTGGCTTATAGTTAGCTTGGTTCAAATAAAAGGTAATGCATGTACTATATGTGAATTTATAAAAAAAAATTCTCATTTGTTAATAAATTTATGCATAATCCTCATTTCAAATGAGAGTTTTATAAATTTTTAAGAGTTAGTCACAAACTTTAAAAAAAAAAAACAAACAAAATTAGACATGATACATTATAAATATGTATGAAACAACTTTATTAATAAACCATTTTTATTAAAAAAAATCTATACTTGACCAAATAGTTCTTCTAGCATTTGAAAATTTAATATTTATGAATATATTTAATATTTTCAAATACTTTAAGCATTTTTCACATTTAAAATTTATGAATAAATTTATGTAATTTAAAAATTTTATACTTTATTAAAACTTTTAGCATTACAAAATCAATAATTAAGTTTTATCAAATATGCGTTAAATTTAATTGTCAACCTATTTTTTAAACAAAATTTTTCTCATTCAAAATTTTGACAAATATTTATTTAGGAAAACTATCTACATATTAGTGCACCATGTTCACGTCGTTATTAAGCTTATGTAACTTAGGCCCAAATCTAAATGCACCTTGTATTTTTTAAATTTTGTTTAATGTTCGGCATGACCCATAAAATGGTTATAAATTATAAGTAAAATTTTAAATTATTAACTTAAAATAAGTTGTGAATTTATTTGGCGCAATGTAACTTTTGATAATCTATATAACATTTTTATTATGTAAATATATATAATGTGTAACACCCCCAAAATATAAACCATAAATCAAACCAAAAACATATATAAATACTACATGAATCAGAGTGTAACGTTCTTTCATTCTATAGAGTTAATAGTACAAAAGGTTTAACATAAATAAATGGTCTACCTATAGACTTACATCTTTCCAATCTTTTACTTGGTTACAATAAAAGAGAGACTCGCTCTATACAAATTAAGCCCTTGGCCATACAAAATAGGCATTACAAAAAAATATAAATGAAGCCCTTGCTCCAAACTTCCTCCAAATGTCTTGGGAGAGGCATGTCACCAGCACCTGAAAATAGTTTTTCCCAAACCGAGTGAGCCAAAGCCCAATAGGAATAATCTAACACAGCATATGACATTTAGAAAAGATATAAGTACATTATGCATATACAATGCCTGTAATGCCCTCAAAATAAACCCGTAAATCATACATTCATGACATCCATAAACTTAAGAGAATAAAACATATTTCCATTCATCAGAGTATTAAGTACAGAAGTATTACATGTTGACAATAAAAGTAAATGCCCTACGGGCTTATAACTTTCCAAGTCAACACTTAGGTTCAACAAAAGAAGAGTTCTAACTCTTTATACAAAATAAGCCATTGGCTTGAATCTACATGTAATACAAAAAGACAACACAAAAAGATCTTCCAGCCTCTAAGCCTCCCAAGCTACGTCCTTGGAGGTGGCATATCATCTGAATCTGAAAATGATGTCTCATATAGGGTGAGTCAAAACCCAGTAGAGATATACTAAACCAAATATGAGCAGTAACAAAAATATTAGCATATGATAAGTGGCTAACACTTGTAAGCCAACTTACAACACAATCCAGTTCCATGACAAATATGTACATGTTTCATTCCACTTTCCTTTACTTAACCAATTCAATTCATAAACATGGCTTAGAACCTGGCCAAACAGTTAAATGAGACTACATCTCATATTAAAACACTTCATTTATCCACAATTCAAATGAGACCACAACTCATAATAAAAACACTTCCAATACTTCAAATATCTACGTTATGCAAACGTAATTAGAATTTTGGGACTTTCACCTTGGACACTCTGGCCAACTTAGTTATCAATGGAGTCCATCCCCTATCTCCTCCCAAGCAGGTTTGAGAGTACATCCCCTATCTTCCCTCAAACCATGGAGTACATCCCCTATCTCCTCCCAAACAAGATACATATACAATGTATTTAAATATTCAATCATATACAATGATCAATCAATACATATATTCAATGTATAATTCCAACCATCATATTCAATGACATATTCCAAGTGATTAGTTTCAGTTTTCCCTAATCAACATACAGTGTCTACGACAATCAAGACTATCCTCCACCGATAGCCTAAAGCAGTTATCTCTAAACAGATAATAAATTTATCAAACAGATAAAATAACAACATTTTCATAGGTGAGTGATTAATTTATCCAACTACACCAATCAATCTCATAATTTCCCAATTTCACAATTTCCAACTCAATTTCATATTTTCCCAAATTAATTATACAAATTAATTTATCACAATAATTAGGGCATTTTCCCCATATTTCAAATATCAACCCTAAGGTTCAATTTCATCAATTTAACATTAATAGTTCCATTTTTCAAGGTCTCACATACACATGGAGTTTAACATTTGAAAACCCTATTTTTATAACCTCAAATTAAACCCTTACTTTCCCAACATTACCAATTAACACCATCTAATCAAAATGACTAAAATTTATGTCAAAACTCATAAGAAGGAGTAGGGTATCCCTACCTCAAATGAAGAGACCAAATGGAGAAAATGATGAAACTCGAAATGCTCCAAATCCAAAGATTTTCGGATCAAAGCGAAGCCCACACCGAGCCCTAACTTTTATACAAAGGAAATAGGGTAGAAACACATTAGAACTAAATGTATTCTTAGAGAGAAGGCATGTTGAGAGAAAGAGGAAGCAGTCGTTCTAGGGTTTGAGAAGAAAAGGAGTTCAAAAAGTAAGAGAGAAGATTACTGCTGCGAACTGATATATTCGAGGCTCGCTCAAGCGAAGGAGTGGTCGCTCGAGCGACCAGACACAAAGAAACCTCGCTCGAGCCAACAATTCAAAGCTTTAGGTCTGCAACCCAGAAGCACGCTCGAGCGAAGAAAAGCTTGCTCGAGCCAAGAAATGCAACCTTCAGGTCCAAAACCAGACGCAGACGCAAGCTCGAGCGCAAGACTTCTCGCTCGAGCTACCAGACACACCACTCAACTCTCGCTCGAGCGAAGGAACCCTGGCTCGAGTGAAGGAACTAAAACACAGAGCTCACTCGAGCAACAAAAGCCTCGTTCGAGCGAAGACACCAAAAACTGGGCAGCAACCATTTGTTTCAAAACACACCCAACCTGTTACAAACCTGCCCAACACGTCCTAAAACTCAAATACAAAGAATTGAAGGACGGAAATGAAACATATACAACAACAGACATCCGCGGAACCTAGTCTGGAATATAATAACCAATGGAGGGAAAACCGAGATCGCTATAACCTCCCCCCCTTAAAGAATTTCGTCCCCGAAATTAGTTATAAGTTTCAAAAACATGATTTCTCAATTCTCAACAATATTACAATTCAATATTCAATAACTTGACCCATTACTGGTCATCCCATTTCTATTCAAGAGGCAAATTACAACATATGTTACAACATGCATTATCAACATGCATCTCTTAGAAATTCAACAAATTCCAATACCATATTCCACCGTTTCATAACATATTCAATGTTAATGATATATTTGCACTTCTATAACACATTCAACATATACAATGCTAAATTATCTTCCATTTCCAAGGCATATTCAATAATCCCATTCTCTTTAGCCTATGGCATGGAGGTAGTAATCCCATTAGAAGTCGGCCTCCCCACAATTAGAAGTGAAAATTTTGACCCAGACATAAACGGAGAAGCCATAGCCTTGGAACTCGACCTCGCGGAAGAAAAAAGAGAAAGAGCACTGGTTCACATCGCCTCATACCAGTAAGAGTTATCCAGAAAATACAATAAGACAGTACATCCGAGGCAATTCAAGATTGGAGATTGGGTGCTGCGCAAAGTGATGGAAAACACCTTGGTACCCGAAGATGGCAAGTTAGGACCTAATTGGGAAGGACCATACAAAGTGGTTGGATTAGCAGGAAAAGGGGCATACCACTTAGAGGATGAAGACGGCAAGGCCATTCCCAGGCCATGGAACACTACCAATCTCAAACTATTTTATTTTTAGCTTTTCTTTAAAGTACTTGTAATTTTCCCTCTTTTCAATAAAACAAGTAGTTTCTTTTCAGTATAATAGTTTTTTACTGTAAAAGTTGTTTTAGTGAGCTAGGGGCATTGGAAGCAGAGTTGGCCGGAATAACCAACTTTGAGCTTTCTTCAGCCAAGATAAGGATCTGAGCTGAAGAGGTTGGCTGGAAAAACCAACACTCCTCCTAAGCCGAGGATAAGGATCTAGGCTGCAGGACGTTTGGCAGGAATAACCAAACACTTCATTCAAGGAATAACCAACTTTGTGTTCTCTTCAGCCAAGATAAGAATCTGAGCTAAAGAGGTTGGCTGGAAAAACCAACACTTCTCCTAAGCCGAGGATAAGGATCCAGGCTGCAAAACGTTTAGCAGGAATACCCAAACACTTCACTCAAGGTTGGCAGGAACAACCAACTTTGTGCTCTCTTCAGCCAAGATTAGGATCTGAGCTGAAGAGGTTGGCGGGAAAAACCAACACTTATTACTCTTTAGCCGAGATAAGGATCTAGGTTGAAGAGTGGTTGGCTGGAATAACTAACTTTGAGTACTCTTTAGCGGAGATAAGGATCTAGGCTGAAGAAAGGTTGGCTGGAATAACCAACTTTGAGTACTCTTCAGCCAAGATAAGAATCCAGGTTGAAGAGTGGTTGGTTGGAATGACCGAGTAGATTTCAAGGTTAAGACTGAGATAGGTATCTCGGCTAGAAAATGTTATACTTCATTCAGATTACAGTTAGAAAATAAATGCATGGAGTAAACTGAACAAACAGTTGAGGAAAACAAAAGAAGATTTCATTGATAGTGCAAAGCAGAAGTACAAAAGGTGGGGCCATAGCCCAGTTACAAAAGCTTCCAAAGATAGTATCTAAAGAAAAGAAAAGTACATGGTCATGCAAAGAGGTCATCTAAGTCAGCGTCCAAAACAACCCAGTCTTCACCCAGAGGTAGCTCGGTTGTGGCAAGTGTAGACGTGCCCGTGGGCTTCGCTCTACAGTTCGGACTCGATTTGTGTCGGTTCTAAATCTGAACCCAAGAGTCCAAATCCGGCAAATCGTTTTGAAGAAAAACAGATTTTTTGAAAAGTAGTGCCAAACATGGACTGCTTTGCGATTCTGAGTCGCCACCTAAATATTTTAAAATGGGAAATTTAGGAAACCCGACTCGGTCAAGGCCACATGTCCGTCATCACCAAAGTGGTCTTGGCTCGGGAGCTTGGGTACGATCGGGGAAGGTCAGCTATGAGCACTCCCTTTCGCCCGGTCCGAAGACCGACCTCTACTAACCGTGATATCCGTTTTTGAAAACTTTATGCGTTCTTATTCCGGTTATTTAACCTAGAATTACTATGTGATGCGCATAACACAAAAGTATAGACTAGATCGCCTAACTTGGAAATAAACATTGCATATCCGTTTTGTCTCGAAAAACGTGTTGTTTTCTTTTGCCACTCGCAAGTAGACTAAAATGTGGATTTCAATGAGTCGTTCCAACTCAGGCAATCCAACCTCCACCCACAGGCATTCAAACAGTTTATCATGTAAGCACTTAGCCGCATGGTAAGCATACTGTCATGGCAACACTTACACGCATGCGGTATGCTAAAGCATAAAAGCTCACCTCGTACTCCGTGCCAAAACAGTAAACTAGTTAGCAAAACAATGCATGACCTAGTTCATGTTAAATGACTAATGCAACACAGGCAGAAATGCAATCTAGAGTAGGCTCGGCTAACCCTAAACATGGCATGTGGAATGCGATCAAATAGCATGTATTCAATTTTGGAATTGAAAATTGCGATGCAGTTTGTATGATGTACCGAGCCCGGTGCATGTAAACAAATGCATGAATGCACACATGCATTGCATAAGGTATGCTAAAATAAGTATGCCCTAATCTACCATAAGGTGTAAATAAAAGGAAGAAAGGAATGGGGGTTGGAAGACATACACCCACTCACGCACTTATTACATTTTGCCCTCGCCGGAGGGACCGAAAGAATATACAAAACCGAATAAATAATTAACTATTCTAGCTAATTAAATATTACAAATCAACTAAATTAAATAAATAAACTAATTAATCTATTTAAGCGATAAATGCCTCGGAAGGAGGGCTGACTGCCGCGTGTGCCCGGGACTCGCTCGGAACTGCACTGCCGTGCAAGTGTGCCTCTGTTTCCTCTGCTCTCCTTCTCTGAAAATTCCCAAAACTTCAGGAGTGCCTCTCAGAGCACTGGGGAGCACCACCGGCTGAGGCAGGGAGCCACCGGCTGAGGAAGGAAGCCACCGGCTCTGAATTTCATTATCGGCTGCCAAGAGGCAGCCGGTCGGCACCAAAGAGTGCCGATCGGCCCTTTATCCCTGCAGAACACGCAGAATCGACAAAGAATGACAGAGGAAACCAAAGGCAAGGCAATGCAAATCAAAGCATGTATGCACCAAGCACATCCCTCATCATGCTATGGACTCAAGAGGGCATGTGCCTCGATTCTCGGGCCATCAATCGCGCATTTCCATGCGTGATGACCCTAAGAACCAAGGGTACAAATTTGATTTAAAATGCATACAAACCAAGCAAGCACATAAGGGGTGCTAAACCTCCATCATGACTTAGTCAAGAGGCCTAGCGTACATGCCAATGCAATGAGGTCCTAAGCATGTTATCTATTATGCACACATGGACAATGGCATGGCATTTATGCAAGCATACAAACAAGCATATAATTCAAGCATACAATCCAATGGAATAGTGGACTTAGACATGAATTAGGCAACTCTAAAAGGCACAAATCAGTGGCCAAAGTGCCTAGAAAATGAGACCAAATACACACACACATGCAAGTGTTAAGGCTCAAGGCTTAGGCATTCAAAAGCAACTCTCATGCACACTTAAGAGGCCAAACATAGACTGATAGCATGCATCAAAAACTCTGAAATCCATGTCAAACATGATGCCAAATCATGCAATGAAGCATGCCAAACAAAGCATGCAAATGGCCTAGGCCTAAGGCAAGTCAATAGGGCATTTAAACCACACTTGGCACAAACACATATGGCATGCACTTAACAACCAAAAATAGGTTCTTAGCATGTTAAAGCAAGGCCAAAGAGCTACTTAGATGGTATCTAAGAGTCATTAAGCTAAAGGCATGCATTGAAGCCAAAACATGGAGCATACAAGACATACTCTTAAAGCATTAACTAGGCCACTAAGGCAATCCAACAAGCATGTATGAAGGACTGAAATGGCATGTTAGATGGTTCCAATCATCAAAAACAAAGCTAGAATAGCATACCACATATTCATGCTTTTGAGGCCAACAAGCCAAATACAAAGAGGCTACCAAATTCATGCTAAGATTGGCCAAAATAGCTATGGACAGAGCTAAATCATGGCAAAATAAGCTTACAAGCTTCACAAATCTAAGCTTAAAACATGCTAGAAAATAGGGCAAACAACCTAGACATGTTAAGGCATAAAAGGGCATTACAAGGCAACTATACTAAGCATGTATAGGAGGCCAAAACCAACTTGAAAACATGTTATATCATGGCATAATAAACATGGAAAACAAGCCAAACATGCTCAACACACACTCAAACATGAAGCTCCTTAAGGAAGCAAAATTTGTCCTTTTTAAGGACATCAAGGAGAGGGGGTGGCCCTCTCCTTCTTGAGACTTCAAGGCATGCTCTTCACCACTGAAATCCCTCAAGATTTCAGTGGTGAAGAGATCCTAAGACCAAAGTCTCGGATCTCTCACAAAATGGCACAAAAGGTGGCCTTTTCAAGGCCTAAAGGTGGTCAAAGTTCCTCAAACCACAAAACACTCTTAATATACAATAAAGAGGGTCAAAAATCAGAACTTTTATGTGTTATATACTAAGCTCAAAAACAGTTCTAAATTAGGTAGAAATGAGTTGCAAAAATGGGGAAAAAAGTGCAAGTTTTGCTTACCCTTGTAGCCTTCTTCACAAAGGTTGTGGTTGATGCTTCCTTGAGCTCAAAATCTGTCAAGAACCTCCAAGAACAGCCTCTGGAACCTCAGTTTCAAGGAGAGGGTGAAACACTAGGTGTTTTAGTACAATAGTGTGAACTAAACACCTAGTGTACTAAGAGAAAAAGAGAGATATGATATATGTATCTAACTTAACCCTAAAAACCAGAGCTCCAGCTCTCTAACAATGTCTAATGCTCTGAAAAATGCTAACCCTCAAACAAGAGGGAGAGCTTTCCTCTTATAGAACTTGTAATGACTTACAAGCTAAGCAAGCAAGACTCATCCCCTCCATACACGTGTATGGAGGGGAAGCAAATGCTCAAAAGCTGTCTGAAAATATCTCAGAAAGCAGCTGTAAAGTGGTCGGCTGGGCAAAATGGTCATTTCGCCCAAAATAGTGCCGACCGGCACAAAATAGTGCCGATCGGCACAATATAGTGCCGGTGACAACTTCTGAAGGCGGTGGCCTCTAGCCACCGGTGGTGTGTAGGGATGCCTCACAAAGCATTCTCGCCTTCCAGGCAAAACACAAGTGTTTGGTGCAAAACCAAACACAAACGGTCGAGTTCGGAGGTCCTGAGGCACGGCGCGCGAGCCGAGAACTCCGGGAACTCCAAACGAACACAAACATGGATAATCACCGAGTGTTCCAACGGTGACGTCCAAGTCTTGAGGACGGTCAAAAATGGGGTGTCTACAGCAAGCACCCCTTGGTTGAGCTCGGTCGAAGGCGCTACGACAGTTGCAACAGGTGAAGGAGGGATGGAGACCACTGGAGTTGGGGAGATGGACTGGAGATCGAGCTGGGCGTTGTTGTCAGGCTCTTAGGAGGCATCCTTTTCCTCTTCAGCTTGAAGAAATTTTTGCTGAATGGCAGCAGCATACTCTATCATGGAGCTCGGTATGAAATACGGAGGAGGGTTGAGGAAGACCTCGGTCTCTGGGCCATGACCGAGCTGCACCACGACCGCCTTTCATCCACATTTGAAGAATAGGTCTTTGGCAGCCCCGTATTGTTGAATGTAAGTGGCCTCCCCTTCCTTGTAACCCCGGTCTTCCGCGTCATCTGCCTCTTTCTCAAGCTCGGCGATCTTTGCATCTTTCTTCTTCTCGAGCTTTGCCAGCTCATGTAGATATTTATCTTTTAACACGGCTGCAGCCTTCTGCTTGTTTGCTTCGGCCGAGTTGATAAGACCGGTCAAGCAGGTAACCTCGGTCTCTAGCTCGGCCGTTTTCTTATTAGTCTCGTCTAGCTCGGCCGATTTAGCATTAGCCTCTACCATGGCCTGCCTTGTGGTTTTTTGAAGCTCCAACACATGCTTGTGAGCGATGTGATTTTTCTGCATGGCCTTGCAAAAGGGTGGTGAGAAACTTTTAATAAAACCAAGCAGAGAGACGTACAAGTTAGAAAGACAAGCAAAGGGGTAATTTACCAGCACCATTGATTTCGTTGTCGACTGGATGGCCTTTAGCTCGGTCAAATGGTTTTGATGCTCCATATCAGGGGACAGGCACACGCTTTTAGCCAGGTTGAAAGCGAGCATGTGGTCTTTGTCAGCCACCACTAAATCAGTGTCACGGATAGCACAGTTCTGGAAAGTGATCTTTGGTGCCCACTTAGAAGAGCTAGCTCGGTCGGAGCGCTCAAGTTGTGGGCTCGGTGGATTGGATTGGGGAAGCACTGTTTCATTTTCATCGGCAAGGCGTGGCTCGGTTGTGGAAGTCCGAGCACGCTTGTTAGCCCGAGATGATGAAGGTTGATTGGTTAGAAGGCCTACCACGGCTTCTTGTGATTGGCCAGCTTGTGGTACCTCGACTTGATTTGTTTCGGTGAGGAAAACCCTTACTGCTCTCTTCTTGGCCATCTCCTGCTTTGCTGTTAATGGGACCAAATTGACTTGTGGAAGGGAAGGACCAGGTTCTGGTGATGGCTCTAAGAGGAAGTCCGTTACCCTGGTCTTCCTCCTGCTGCTGTACCTGTAGGTCGGGTCAAAGTTGAGTAATTTGGCCCAACTTCGATTTGGATGTCTTAGTGCGGCGCGAAGGGCATCAAGATTGGGGTAACTGTACAGCGACTTTAAATGGTTCAAGTCTGCATGAAGGAAAAAGACAAACGGTTAGTACGGTTGAAAATAAGAAAACCGAAGTAAAAGAAAGCACCAAAAGTGAGCCGAGGTATGTATACCGGCTACTCCATTATTCCAATTAATTCGGTCGCCCGAGATCTGCGCCTCTTGGTCTTCAAAGTTGCCAGAGACCCAGAAAAAATCATTATCATTTACATCTTTGTCAAGGGTGTTCTTTATTATCTTTTCTCGGCGTCTTCTTATTCTTTAATAATAGACCCAGCCATCTTCGTTCTGGCTAAGAGAATACTAGTGAAATAGCTCGGCTAAACCGAGGTTAAGGCCAAGCCGGCGATTTAACTCGGCGATGCCATTCATTATCCTGTACGTATTTGTGGAAAGCTGTGTGAGGCAGAGATTTGTTTGTCTAAGGAATTCACAAAGAAGAGGCTGGACGGGAAAACAGAGTCCGGTTTCTACAATGGAAAGGAGGGTGAAGGGAACGAAGCCGGTTTTTCCCCAAGGGGTAGTGTCTAGTTCGACTAAGCTAAGGTGGACATCGTCTGGGATGTTGTACTCCCTTTGGAACTCGGCCATGGCCCCTAGAGAGTTTCACTAAAAATCGATACTTCCCCATGTGGCCTTAAATTATGGATAATTTAGCTCGGTGTTGAGAAGGTGTTGGGTATCTCGGTTGAGCGTGCAAGGGAGTGCCTGGCCAACCTAGTCAGAGTCTGCAAAGTGAAAAGAAAAAGTGTTAAGCACAGATCGTTGGACCGTGCTAAAAGAAATAAAGGAAAAGTGAATAAAGTCCTAGCTCAGCTACGAGGGATGCTATCCGTTCTTAGCCCGGTTGGAGTGAAGGGCTTTTAGCCCGGTAGAAGCTTAGGGTGCAGCATTCTTGGTTCAGTTTTGACTAAGTCAGAGCAGGTTTGGTTCCAAGTGATAGCCTGATCATCGGTTGAGGCTTTCTAGTTCGGTGGTGTGCACACTCAATGCAGTTCCTTAGCTCGACTACAGTAAAACAGGAGGTTCTTTACTTAACTTAGTTCGGTCAGGTTTGCATCTAAATACAAACACCTCCCTAGTTCGGTTGAAGTATGATTTTGGATCAAAAGCATTGTTTCCCAAATTATTCGTGAATCTAGTGGATCTATTACATGGTTCTTGGGCAAAAGTGGCCATATCCCATGGAAACCATTTTAAAGTGTTTCGAGAAACATACATACTACACTATGTATTACAAAAACAGTGTGAAATAAACGGAAGGGAAACAGATTTGAGCCACATACCAGTCAAGAATGGAGGAACTGGAGATGGAAATGGCACCAGCAGCAAAACACGAGCTTTTGCAGATATAGTATTGAGGAAATTGAAAAACTCAGAAAGTAAAGAGAGAAGAAGGTGAATAGTGTTACGTTTGAAGAGTAGGGTTTTCGTGAAGAGTAAGACAAAAGGCGGGACTGTTCAAATTTCTCGGAGTACGAAGACGGCGTGACAGCTACACTGGGCCAATGAGCGTTCGCCACGTGTCCACAGAATGGGAAGCGATTCAGTTACAGCGGCTGAAAAGACGTTTTGACCGGATAGATTAGTAGCTCGGTGTGAATTTAGCCCGGTTGAAAACCATGTTTTAGCTCGGCAAGAAGAAGAGTAATCACAATCATGTTGTGCAAATGGAATTAAGGGGCAATTGAGAAGGTAATTTATAAGTAAATAGGGTCGAGCTGAGTAATGGGCCGTTCTATGGGCCGCGGTAGAAAAGGACTTGGCAAGTGGACCGTGGTGGTAGCACAGTCCAAATGGAATGATAATCACCACAGTCGGAGTGGAGTTAGCTCGGTCATAGTGTTTGGAGCCGAGGTATGATGAATTCTTACGGTGGACCTCGCTCTGGTTAGCGCGGTCGTAGCTTGCCGTAGATTAGCCCGGTTTCAACAGGCAACCGAGGTACAACTGAACGAGAGCCGAGCGAGCTTGGCGTTGTGCATTGGAGCACCAAGCTTGGTTAGCTCGGTCTTAAGTTAACGGCCCGGTTGGAGTATGCCTAACCAGGATACGGGCATTGAAGGGAAGATCTGAGCTGGGTTAGCTCGGTCGTACTGTCATCCAACCGAGGTAAAACCATCTCACTTGGTTTAAGCTATGAGGAGGGTGTTGAAGGATAAGCATTATCTTTCAGGAGTGTGATTCCTATGAGGACTCTACATGGAGGAGTAAGAGTCTTACCAGGATTGTGCCACGCGGAACTTATAAAAGCTCATAACAGAACCTATGGAAGAGGTAACACAACTTTGATTCTCGAATACACAGAGTTTTTTTGTCTATTTGTCTATTTTGTTGACTTAGGCATCGGAGAGGTATCCGGCATACACCCATCGGCTAGCTCACGTTTGAGTTTTTAGGGAGTAAAACGACGACGTATGGAGGAGCGCAAACTTGATCAACAGGATTATACGAGAACATTATTTCGTGCTCGTACAACTTCCATAAACCAAAACATATACAATGTTTTACAACTAAAGACATATTCAATGTTCTTAAAGTTTATCAATACAACAAAATTCCCAATACATGGTTAAACATTAACAAACAAGTCCGGATATTTCTCACGGACATCCAACTCACGTTCCCAAGTGGCTTCCTCAACCTCGTGATGTTTCCACAAAACTTTTACCAAGGGTATCATCTTGCCTCGCAAGACTTGATCCCGTCTATCCAAGACCCGCACCGGTCTCTTCTCATACGAGGCATCCTCATCTACCTTTAAGTCGGTCCAATCCAATACATGCGACGGATCCAACTCGTACTTCCGAAACATACTAACATGAAATACGTCATGCACTTTGTCACGACCCAAACCCGCCCCCTATGGGTTTAGCATCAGAATCGCCAAGAATCCGAGATTCAAGGCCCGCTAATACAAGAATATCTGATGTCTGAGGGGGCATGGCGGAAGCCAAAACAGTAAATAAACAATGTCCAATGAGCTGTGACAGTTTGTATGCAAAAAGACTTTTCATACATATATACAATCAGTGCAAAACAGTATGTACAACATTTACAATCATTCAGGACAGGGACTTAATCCCTATTAAAACAGTACAGTAACAGTCTATACAAAACAGAATAGAAAGGAGGAAACTAAAACATCCCATAGCCTTAGCTTGGAATAGGCTCGGAACCTCGCAGTGAGGCACATAGGTTGGCTTGACAAAACTGGAGTTTACCCCGACGCTTCTAGCAACGGTCCGGTGCCTGTACATCTACATATATATATGAACAGTGAGCTAAAGCCCAGTGAATAACGTAATGCGTAAAGAGGTTAAGAATTAATGTCCTTTCAGTATTGAAAACAGTCAATTGATTCAGTATATCAGTCATTCAGTCATAATAATCATATGTGGTACATCCATTAGCATAGCAAGACAAAGAACAAGAGGTCTTAAAAGATCGAATACCAATGATGGCCATCATAACGAAATGTGAAGTTCCAAGATAGGAACTGACAGAGATCTCTGTAATAATGAATGAATACTTGATAAATGAGTTGCTAAGGATGCCACAATACAGTTCAGAATAGAGGACATACATTCATTCAGTTAACAGTATCAATTCAGAAACAATATAGTTTAACCATTTAGAAGATATTCATATTTGAACATATCTTTACACAATTGTTACTCACAGAGTTCTGGGCCACAATTAAGCTAGTACGCGTCTCCAGATGCCAACCCTACACAGTTACAGATTGAACACACACTAAGCGACACAGTTGGGAAAATAATAACTTGATCCCTAATTTGCCTCGGTGTGGTTCTACATCTATATCCTCATTAAGATGCTATAAACTAGGCCTAGGAATGCCTAGGATGAAATGAGGATGCAAAGATGCACTTTAAAAGCATTTTCAGAATTTTCAGAAAACAGGGGTCTCGCTCGAGCGTAAGTTACTCCGCTCAAGCGGACATGCAGACAAAGCTTTCTGCTAGAGCGTAGACTTACCCGCTCGAGCGTACTGCAAAACAGTCAAAAGTGCTGGATAGGTGAAATTCACGCTCGATTGGGCGCTCGACACCCGTTCGAGCGTCAATTATTCCGCTCGAGCGGACTTCAAAACAGTGCAAAGTACTGCGAGCACGAATTTCACGCTCGAGCACCAGTCACCCCGCTCGAGCGTGAGTTCAAAATCTGGAATTTCCATATTTGAACCTCAAGCTCAAATTCAACTTTCAATGTACCAAATTCAATTCCTTTGGGCCCATTTCCTGAAAAACACTTGTAAATACATAGTATGACATGATTTAAAGCTCAATTTGTAAAATCAAGGCCCAAAGGTGAGGGAATTAAACCCAATTTCAAACAACACTTCAAGAACATGATGAATGTGTAACATGCAAGACTTTAAACCACTTTCAAGCTTTAAATACTTGCTCTAATGAGCCAATTCATCCAAAAACAATATGAAATCATGGACTTTAACATAAACATGAGCATGCATGCACCAATTGCCATGAAATCAACATCCAAATGCAAGGATATAAACATGCATGCAAAGATTAAGCTTCCATTCAACAATTTAGCACCAATTCTAGACTCTACTCTCAAATGGACCATGACCCATGCAAGAACAATCTTAAATACATCAATAAAAGGTTGAATTTTCTACCTTGGGTCCTCCAATTACAAGTCTAGAAGCTCAATCAAGCAAGAACTCCTTTAATTTTCTTAATTTCCAAGCAAAACCAAGCAAAACAAAATGAAAACCAACTCTTCTAGGTCCCTCTCTCTCTATAGTCGGTTTATGTCTCTCAAATGGCTGATGAAATGTGTTAAGGCTCACATATGTGAATCAACTAAAGGCTTAAGACTTGGCCCACCAAGTGGTAGTTTGGTAATTAGAGCCAACTATAATTTAACTTATTTTAATCTAATTTAATCATACTAAATCATATTTCAGATAAATATGCCATAAAATTTTATAAATTCTAATGATCATAAAACATCGATCAATTTCGGATTCGGCCGCCGACAAGGCCTTCAATTCACAATTTAAAACATAAAAGAAGAATAGATAATATAACAGTCAACAGATAGATATGCATTTAAACTAGCATATTCAATCAATCAGTTCAGTATTTCAATCAATTCGATTACGAATCATAATCAGTCTCAGTTTAGCAGTAATCAGTAGGGTTATCAGTAATCAGTGGTGAGGGTTATTACATACTTCGGACAACTACGGCGGTAAAGCTAAACGGTATGCAACCTCCCCAATCCTCTCAAGGATCTCGAAAGGGCTAATAAATCGAGGGAACAACTTCCCACTCTTCCCAAACCTCATCAAACCCCGCCTAGGTGATATTTTCAGAAAGACAGGATCACCCACCTCAAATGCCAAAGGCCTCCTCCTACAGTCGGCATAATTCTTTTGATGACTCTGGGCTGTAACAAGCCTCCTACGGATAAGCTCAACTTTCTCCGTCGTTTCCGCACCAACTCTGGGCCCAACAAAGGTGCATCACCCACCTCAGCCCAACAAACTGGAGACCTACACGGTCGGCCATACAAGGCCTCAAATGGTGCCATACCAATACTCGATTGGAAACTGTTGTTGTAGGCAAACTCCATTAAGGGCAAGTACCTCTCCCACTGCCCACTAAAGTCAAGGACACAGCCTCGAAGCATATCCTCAAGGATCTGAATAGTACACTCGGACTGCCCGTCAGTCTGAGGATGATAAGCCGTGCTAAAGGTCAATCTAGTGCCCAAGGCACTCTGCAAACTCTGCCACAATCTAGCAGTAAAATGTAGATCTCTATCTAAGACGATCGACACTGGGACCTCGTGCAACCTCACTATGTCCCGAATATACAAGTCGGTAAGATGATCTACCAAATCTCTCACGCGCATAGGGATAAAGTGTGCCGACTTAGTCAACCGGTCTACAACCACCCAAATAGCATCACTACCCCGTTGAGTCCTCGGAAGACCTACAACGAAGTCCATCGTGACATGCTCTCATTTCCACTCGGCAATAGGCAAGGGTTGTAACAAACCCGCTGGCCTCTGATGTTCGGCCTTCACTTGTTGACAAGTAAGGCACTTAGATACAAAAACTGTCACATCTTTCTTCATACCCCGCCACCAAAACTGGCGACCCAAATCACAATACATCTTAGTGCCTCTCGGATGCACCGCAAGGCGTGAATGGTGAAACTCTCGGAGTACTTCCTCTCGGCAAGTCTCCGGTACAAACAAACGGTCTCGGTACCTCACACTCAAGTTAGGATACATAGTCAAACCGTTCTCAACCTTCCCATTGGAGAACTTTTCCCATAGGGATTCTACCTCAAGGTCACCTCTTTGTGCCTCTAACACCCGATTCACAAGTGTAGGCTACGCAACTACAGAAAACAAGGCCGCAGCCTCAACAGATTCACCTAGAAATAAATCAAACTCGCCAAGTGCACCCAACATTTCCCACTCCCGGATGGCTATACGAGCTACATCACCAATGGATTTCCTGCTAAGGGCATCGGCCACAACATTGGCCTTTCTTGGTTGGTAATGCAACTCGAAGTCATAATCCTCAATAAACTCCATCCACCTCCTCTACCTCAAATTCAAGTTCTTCTGTGTAAACAGATATTTCAGATTCTTATGATCCGAGAACACCTCGAACCTCTCACCATAAAGGTAGTGCCTCCAAATCTTCAAGGCAAAAATCATAGCTACTAACTCTAGGTCATGTGTAGGGTAATTCCTCTCGTGTATTTTCAACTGTCGCGAGCCATAGGCTACCACTTTCCTCTCTTGCATCGACACATAACCCAAACCCTCTCATGAGGTATCACAGTACACCGCATAACCCAACCTTCTCTCTGGAATAATCAACACTAGAGCGGTGGTAAGTCTAACTTTCAACTCTTGGAACGACTTTTCACAAGTCTCACTCTACACAAACTTGACCCCTTTCCGCATCAATCTAGTCAAAGGCGAAGCTAGCTTGGAAAAATCTTTCACAAACCGACGGTAATAACCGGCCAATCCCAGAAAACTGTGGATCTCAAAAACACTCTTAGGCTATGCCCAATCTTGCACTGCCTCAATCTTGGATGTATCAACAGACACCCCTTCCCCGAAGACTACATGGCCTAAGAACTTAACATCTCTTAGCCAGAACTTACACTTTCCAAACTTGGCATACAACTTATGGGCTCTAAGCAACTCAAGCACCACTCTCAAGTGTTCCTCGTGCTCCTCCTCAGAACATAAACACTGCCGGTGCATTGGTGAGCCTAAAAGGCATCACCAGAAACTCATAATGGCCATACCGCGTACGGAATGCCGTCTTCGGAATATCCTCCTCTCTGACCCTCAACTAATGGTAACTTGATCTCAAGTCTATCTTAGAGAAAAAACGGGACCCTTTCAACTGGTCAAACAGATCATCTATACGAGGCATAGGGTATTTGTTCTTAACCATAGCCCGATTCAATTTCCGGTAATTGATACAAAGTCTCAAAGCCCCATCTTTTTTTTTAGCAAAGAGGACTGGTGCTCCCCACAGCGAAGTACTAGGGCAGATGAAGCTCTTATCTAGCAACTCCTGGAGTTGAATCTTCAATTCACTCAACTCGGCTGGGGCAAAACGATATGGTGCCATGGAAATCGGCGCCGTGCCGGGCACTAAATCAATGAAATACTCCACCTCTCGATGGGGTGGCAAACTAACAAGACCCTCGGGAAAGACGTCCGAGTACTCACAAACCACTCTGGGTAACTCAATCTGGATCTCATTACACTCACTACTCATAAAGCTAGCGAGAAGACCACTAAGCTCACTCCGCCCTCGCGGATCATACACTGGTGGCAAAACACTACCAACCCGATCCCCCAAGAAATGGAAACAATCCCGCTCAAGGTACATACGGTGACCCTCTAGGGGTAACAATCAATAACAGTCCGGTATGACGATAACTAGTCTATACCCAAAATCACATCAAAACCCGACATAGCCATAACTACAAAAGAAAATGGAAGCCGGCAGTCGGCGACCTCTATATCACAGCCCCGACACCCTTGTTTCAAAATCAACTCACCCCCAACAGGTGATACAACACAAATAGGAGATGCTAACTGCGCCAACTCCAAACCCAAAACAGATGCAAATGCAGCAGATATAAAGGAATGGGATGCACCCGTATCAATCAATACATTAGCAACCGAGTTGCAAAATAAAAAGGTACCTCTCACAACCGATGGAGCCGGTACAAGATCTTGCGCAGTAACAGCGTACACACGCCTTGAAGGTCTTTGATCTACCTGCTCATCTCTCGAAGCAAAAGACTGCTGCACAAACTGAGACAAATGAGGCTCCCTGATTAGCCCTCGAGGCCTAAATAGACTGAGCTGGCTGATAACTCTGCCTCGACCCAGATGCACCAGATGTGCCACTCAACTGCGGGCAAAACCTCTTCAGGTGCCCGCCTGACCACACTGGTAACAAGAGAGTGGTTGACCTCTGCCCTGACTCTGGCTTTGAGATCGAGTCGAAGATGAAGCTGCTCTCTGACCTCCACCCCTCTGTGGGCAAGCTGGAGACTTGTGGCCAGAGTCAGGGCAGATGCACCAGATGTGCCACTCAACTACGGGCAAAACCTCTTCAGGTGCCCCACCTGACCACACTGGTAACAAGAGAGCGGTTGATCTTTGCCCTGACTCTGGCTCTGAGGTCGAGCCGAAGATGAAGCTGCTCTCTGACCTTCTCCCCTCTGTGGGCAAGCTGGAGACTTGTGGCCCAGCTGACCACACTTCTAACAAGTAATGTCTTCCTGACTGCCCCTCCCAAAGCCTGAACTCGGCACTAGAAAGGTGGATCTCACAAAAGCACCCTGGGACTGCTGAGGGTTAGAATCTCTCTGGCTTCTACTATCCCCCTTGTTATCCTGACTCCTCTTGAATCCCCTCAACCTCTATTCCTCCTCATGCATAATAATCTCCATATGGGCCGCAGCATCCACATGGCGCCCATATTCCCGAGTCATGGACCCAACAACTCTCGTCTTGAGCCCGGTCCTTAACTTCTTCTCAAATTCAAGACAACGACGTTCCTCAGACGCCACTAGCTCAAGTGCAAACCTAGATAAGCTAGTAAATGCGGCCTCAAACTTGACCACTGATGTACTCAGCTGCTTGAGCTGACAGAACTTATAGCGATCCTGGGTTTACCCCTTGTTGTACAGTGATCCGGACGTGTGTCCGTGGATGTTAGTAGTTGATTATTATCTTGTTTACATCCTTTCTTATCTTGTATCTGAGTTATAGGATGTGTTGGGCAGGTTTGTTACAGGTTGGTTGAGCTTAGGAACCAAAACTAGTTGCCCAGATTTTGGCCTGTCCGCTCGAGCGGAGATTTTGACGCTCGAGCGGGAGCCTTTTGTTGCTTGTCCGCTCAAGCGGGGGTTCGGGCGCTCGAGCGGGGAATACACCCATCCAGTATTTCCTGTGTAGTGTTGACCGCTCGAGCGGGGGATTTGCCGCTCGAGCAGGAGGTTGAGAGTGACGCTCGAGCGGGGAGTTGGGCGCTCGAGCGGGGACCTGGCATGTCGAGATGCTGGGAGTGTGCATCCGCCGCTCGAGCAGGAGTCTGTGAGTGCCGCTCGAGCGGGGGTCTGGACGCTCGAGCGGGGCGACTGGATTAAAGCTCCGTGTTTCGACATTTTAAATCACTTTTTCACATTCTCTTCTCTCTCCTACTTTTCCAAGAACACCATTGTTAAGCTTCTCACTCTAAAACCGGCCCTTCTCTCTTAGATTTGATCTAGTAGGAGTTGTTTGCTCACTTTTGGTCTTTACAAAAGTTGTGTTGATCGTCGAGGGCTACATTTTAATCTGAAAATTTCGGGATTTGGAGCACTTTGGTTTTGGTCTTCATCTCCGTTGGAGCTCAAACTTTAAGGTAGGGATAACCTACTCCTCTTTATGAGCTTTGTCTTTAAATTTTGGTATTTTGAGATGTTGGGATTGTTGTGAAAGTTTGGGAAGGTTTGGGGTTTTTGTGTAATTTTTTACAAAAGTTGGGGTTTGATTTATAATGGACCCATGAACATATTTGGCTTAGAGAAATGGAATGAATGTGGAATCATCAATGAAAACGGAACCTAAGGGTTGTGAATGTTAATTATGGAAAATGCCCTAATTACATTAATTAATTAATTGGGATAATTAATTGTGAGAAATAAGGAATTGAAATGGAAATGTTGAGATTGGGAGTGTATAGGATTAAAGGGTGTAGTTGAATTACTGATCACTCACCGAATTGAAATGTTGATTATATATCCATTGGTTGCATTTATATTCTGTATAGAAATAACTGCTTTGGGCTATCGGTGGAGGATAGTCTTGATTGTTGTAGACAATGCATGATGATTAGGCAAACTAAAACTAATCATTGAAATGTGTCATTGAGTATGACAGTTGAAAGAATACATTAATTTTATGTGTTGATTGATGATGTGTATAATTATTGTTTATATGCATTGTGTTATGTTGGAGGAGATAGGGGATGTACTCCACGGTTTAGGGGATGATAGGGGATGGACCTCTAAACCGGATGTTGTTTGGGAGAAGATAGGGGATGGACTCCACAGATATAGCTCATATGCTTATCTAGTAATGTGTTGACACGGCTCATACGCTTGTCTTTTGGAAGTATGATATTGCTCTTAGGCATATCTATGGAAGTATTGATATAGGTAGTATGCTTATCTTATATTGAAATGGAGAAAATGTTTAATATAAGTTACTGTCTCATATAAGTGGTTTGGCCAGGTTCTGAGCCATGATTATAAATTGAGAATTGAAAGGAAATGGAAAATGAAACTGTGAAGTGTTGTAAGAGAAAGTATCAGTGTTGGTCATCTCTCAACTGTTAATCTTTAGTCATTGTTCATGGTTGGTTTAGTGTATTTCTACTAGGCTGTGGCTCACCCTATATGGGAACATTATTTTCAGGTACAGGTAGCATGCCACCTCCAAGGACATAGCTTGGGAGGCTTAAGGCGGATGGACTTTTTGTTGTTTATCTTCTTTTGATGTATTACATGTAAATTCAAGCCAAGGGCTTAAGGTGTAGATAAGTTAGTACTCTCTTTTTTGTAACCAAGTGTTAACTTGGAAAGTTGTAAGCCCTTAGGGCATTTGCTTTTGTTGTTAACATGTAATACCTTTTGTAATGAAACTCTGATGAATAGAAGAATGTGGATCTTTTACATATCAATGAATGTCTATATTTATGGGTTTAATGTCGTTATTTTGAGGGCGTTACAACTTGGTATCAGAGCGTACCGGGTTCGAATACTTTGGGTACGTGGGAAGTGATTACGATCACAATGGGTTTGTCTCGCTTGGAAGAGACTTAGGTGTAATGTCATATACCATGTGCTTAATTGATAACATGCTTATGTGATTATTTGGGTGTGGGATTTAATTTCTAGGATGTTGATTGGATCATTGGGTTTCTGGGAGTCTTGTTGGAAAAGCACTTGATCAATGCTGTTTCTAACCGGAACTCTAGTAACGCCTCGGGACTATCATTATCCGGAGATGAAATTCGTAAGTGCTTATGTGTTTATGTGCTTACGTGGAATGAATTACAGTTGTCCATGCATTGAGATGTGAGTGTTTAATTTCAGCACATTTATGAATGTGCTAATATTCTTCGTTTCCTCTATTAGGATGTTAGGTCAAGGAAAAGGCGGTAGGCGTGGTAGGCCTAGGAGACAGGAAATGCCTATACTGGACGAGATTCTGGCAGTACATGAGGGAGTTGGTCAGGCCAATGTGGCCAAGCCAGCAGGTCAGCAGGCTATGAGTGCCTTGGCCCGAGAGATAGCAGGAGCTTTGGGAATTCTCAGGGCTGGGAATCAGGCAGTTGAGGCAGGGCCTTCTTTCTTGAAGAGGGAGTTCTTCCGGTCTAACCCGGAGGAGTTTGTTGGGGATCCAAAGGAGCCACTGAAGGCAGACGAGTGGTTGGAACAAATGAGTAAGACGTTCGAGATGCTTGGCATCGAGGATAGAGCACTGAAAGTGACCTTGGCATCCTTCCAGCTGAAGGGAGATGCGAATCAATGGTGGAAGTATGAGAAAGTCCGTGTGGGTGGTACTTGGGAAGCGTTTGTAAATGCTTTCCAGGAGAGGTTCTTATCTGCAGTTGCCAGGGAGAAGCTGAGGGATCAGTTTAGCCGGCTCAAACAGGAGGGTTTGTCTGTGGTCGAGTTTGAGGCTACATTTACTAGCTTGTCCAGGTTTGCACCTGAACTTGTGGCGAGCGAGGAACGCCGTTGCTATGAGTTTGAGCGGAAGTTGAGGCATGGCCTCAAGTTGAGGGTTGGTGGTTCTTACATACGCGAGTATAGACATTTGGTAGATGCTGCAGCTCATATGGAGCTTATGATGCAGGAGGAAGATGAGGAGAAACATAGAGGCTCCAAGAGGGGTCAGGATGGCCAAGGAGATGGTAGGAGACAGAGAGGTTATAACCCTCAGCAGTCTCAGGGCGGAGTTGCTAGATCGACCTTTCCGGTGCCGAGTGCAGGCTCGGGGAGAGGTAATCAGGGGGGTTTGACTTGTTACTCTTGTGGCCAGCTGGGTCACAAGTCTTCAGTTTTCCCACAGAAGGGCGGAGGTCAGAGAGCTGCATCTTCTTCAGGTAGACCGCAGAGTCAGAGTTTGGGCAGGGGCAGCCCTTGTCTTGCTATCAGTGTGGACAACCTGGGCACCTAAAGAGGTTCTGCCCACAGTTGAGTGCCACTTCAGGAGCGTCTGGTTCTAGGCAGACGCAGGGTTTTCAGCCAACTCAGTCTGTGCAGGCCTTGAGGGCCAATCTGGGGACTTCGTCATCCCAGTCAGTGCAGCAGTCGTATGCTCCTAGAGGTGAGCAGGTGGACCAGGGGCCTACAGGGCGCGTGTATGCTGTTACTGCACAGGACCTAGTACCGGCTCCATCAGTAGTGAGAGGTACCTTTCTATTTTGCAACTCAGTTGCTAGTGTATTGATTGATACGGGTGTGTCTCATTCTTTTGTATCTGCTGCATTTGCATCTGTGTTGGAGTTGGAGTTAGCGCTATTAGCATCTCCTATTTGTGTAGTGTCACCTGTTGGGGGTGAGTTGATTTTGAAACACGGATGTAGAGGTTGTGATATAGAGGTCGACGATCATAGGCTTCCGTTTCCTTTTGTAGTTATGCCCATGAAAGGCTTTGATGTTATTTTGGGTATGGACTGGTTATCGTCATCTGCAAGGCTTATTGATTGCTACCGCCAGAGGGTCACTTGTTGTACCGTGAGCGGGGAGTGTTTCCATTTCTTGGGAGACCGGGTTGGTAGTGTTGTGCCACCGGGGTATAATCCGCGAGGGCGGAGTGAGCTTAGTGGTTTACTTGCTAGCTTTGAGAGTGGTGAGTGTGATGAGACCCAGGTTGTGTTGCCGAGGGTAGTTTGTGAGTATTCGGACGTCTTTCCCGAGGATCTCGTTAGTTTGCCACCTCACCGGGAGATTGAGTTCTCTATTGATTTAGTGCCCGGCATGGCGCCGATTTCTATGGCACCCTACCGTTTTGCTCCAGCAGAGTTGGTTGAGTTGAAAGTTCAGCTCCAGGAATTGCTAGATAAGGGCTTTGTTCGCCCTAGTGTTTCACCGTGGGGAGCACCGGCCCTCTTTGCTAAAAAGAAAGATGGTGCCTTGAGATTGTGTATCGATTATCGGAAGTGGAATCGGGCTACGGTTAAGAATAAGTACCCTATGCCCCGTATAGATGATTTGTTTGACCAGTTGAAGGGTTCCCGTTGTTTCTCTAAGATAGACTTGAGATCGGGTTACCACCAGTTGAGGGTCAGGGAGGGGGATATTCCGAAGACGGCATTCCGTACGCGGTATGGCCATTATGAGTTTTTGGTGATGCCATTTGGGCTTACCAACGCACCGGCAGTCTTTATGGACTTGATGAACCGGATCTTCCGGGAATTCTTGGATCGTTTTGTAGTCGTCTTCGTGGACGACATTCTTATCTATTCACCTTCAGAGGAGGAGCACGAGGAACACTTGAGAGTGGTGCTCGAGTTGCTTAGAGCCCATAGGCTGTATGCCAAGTTTGGGAAGTGTGAGTTCTGGCTAGGAGAAGTCAAGTTCTTAGGCCATGTGGTTTCCGAGGAAGGGGTGTCTGTTGATACATCCAAGACCGAGGCAGTGCAAGATTGGGCATAGCCTAAGAATGTGTTTGAGATCCGCAGTTTTCTGGGATTAGCTGGGTATTATCGCCGGTTTGTGAAAGATTTCTCCAGGTTAGCTTCACCATTGACTAGACTGACTCGGAAGGGAGTCAAATTTGTATGGAGTGAGACTTGTGAAAAGTCATTCCAGGAGTTGAAAGTTAGATATACCACCGCTCCGGTCTTGATTATTCCGGAGAGAGGGTTGGGTTATGCTGTCTATTGTGATGCCTCACGAGAGGGTTTGGGTTGCGTGTTGATGCAAGAGGGGAAAGTAGTAGCTTATGGCTCACGTCAGTTAAAAATTCATGAGAAGAATTACCCTACGCATGACCTAGAGTTAGCAGCTGTGATCTTCGCCTTGAAAATCTGGAGGCACTACCTTTATGGTGAGAGATTCGAGGTGTTCTCAGATCATAAGAGTCTGAAATATCTGTTTTCACAGAAAAACTTGAACTTGAGGCAAAGGAGATGGATGGAGTTTATTGAGGATTACGACTTCGAGTTGCATTATCACCCGGGGAAGGCCAATGTTGTGGCCGATGCCCTTAGCACGAAATCCGTTAGTGATGTAGCTAGTATAGCCATCCGAGAATGGGAGATGTTGGGGGCACTTGGCGAGTTTGATTTGCTTCTGGGCGAATCCGTTGAGGCTGCGGCCTTGTTTTCTGTTATTGCGCAGCCTACACTTGTGACTCGAGTGTTAGAGGCACAGAGAGGTGACCTTGAGGCAGAATCCTTCCGAGAGAAGATCTCCAGTGGGAAGGTTGAGAAGGGGCTGACGGTGTATCCCGACCTGAGTGTGAGATACCGAGACCGTTTGTTTGTGCCAGAGTCTTGCCGAGAGAAGGTACTCCGAGAGTCTCATCATTCGCGCCTTGCAGTGCATCCGGGAGGTACTAAGATGTATCGGGATTTGGGTCGCCAGTTTTGGTGGCGGGGTATGAAGAGAGATGTGGCAGTTTTCGTGTCTAAGTGCCTTACTTGTCAGCAAGTGAAGGCCGAGCATCAGAGGCCAGCGGGTTTATTGCAACCCTTGCCTATTGCCGAGTGGAAGTGGGAGCATGTCACTATGGACTTCGTTGTAGGTCTTCCGAGGACTTAGCGGGGTAGTGATGCTATTTGGGTGGTTGTAGACCGGTTGACTAAGTCGGCGCACTTCATTCCGATGCGCGTAAGAGATTCGGTAGATCATCTTGCCGACTTGTATATTCGGGACATAGTGAGATTGCACGGGGTCCCAGTGACGATCGTCTCAGATAGAGATCCTCGTTTTACTGCTAGGTTGTGGCAGAGTTTGCAGAGTGCTTTAGGCACTAAGTTGACCTTTTGTACGGCTTATCACCCTCAGACTGACGGGCAATCCGAGCTTACTATTCAGATCCTTGAGGATATGCTTCGGGGTTGTGTCCTTGACTTTAGTGGGACGTGGGAGAGGCACTTGCCCTTAGTGGAGTTTGCCTACAACAACAGTTTTCAGTCTAGCATCGGTATGGCACCGTTTGAGGCCTTGTATGGCCGACCTTGTAGGTCCCCGGTTTGTTGGGCCGAGGTGGGTGACGCACCTTTGTTGGGTCCGGAATTGGTTAGGGAGACGACGGAAAAAGTCGAGCTTATCCGTAGGAGGCTTGTTACAGCCCAGAGTCGTCAAAAATCGTATGCTGACCGTAGGAGGAGACCGTTGGTGTTTGAGATGGGTGATCACGTCTTTCTGAAGATATCACCTAGGCGGGGATTGATGAGGTTTGGGAAGAGTGGGAAGTTGTCCCCTCGGTTTATTGGTCCTTTTGAAATCCTTGAGAGGATTGGCGAGGTTGCTTATCGTTTAGCTTTGCCGCCACAGTTGTCCGGAGTTCATGACGTGTTTCATGTGAGTATGCTTCGGAAGTATGAGCCGGATCCATCACATGTACTGGATTGGACCGACTTAGAGGTAGATGAGGATGCCTCGTATGAGGAGAGACCGGCTCGGGTCTTGGATAGGCGTTATCAAGTCTTGCGTGGCAAGACCATTCCTTTGGTAAAAGTTTTGTGGAAACATCACGGAGTGGAAGAAGCCACTTGGGAACGTGAGTTGGAAGTCCGAGAGAAATATCCGAACCTATTTGTGGATGTTTGAACATATGTTATATATATTGTTGTATTGTTGAACTTTAAGACCATTAAATATGTCTTAAGCTGTAAAACATGGTGCATGTTTTGGTTAATGAAAGTAGTTGGAAACTTGCCTCAAATGGAAGTTTGTGTAACATTGCATATGTTGAATATATAGTAGAAATGGAAATGTATCATAATTATTGCTTATGATATGAATTGTGAACCATGTATGTTGGAAATGGTTGAAATAGGAAGAAAATGCATGTTGAAATGTGTGTATTGTGAAATGCCTCTTGATAAGAGATGGAATGACCGGTAATGGGTTGAATTGTTGAATGTTGTAATGTAACATTGTTTAAAACGGAAGAAAACTTGTTCTTAATTTCGGGGACGAAATTCTTTAAGAGGGGAAGGTTATAGCGATCCCGGGTTTACCCCTTGTTGTACAGTGATCCGGACGTGTGTCCGTGGATGTTAGTAGTTGATTATTATCTTGTTTACATCCTTTCTTATCTTGTATCTGAGTTATAGGATGTGTTGGGCAAGTTTGTTACAGGTTGGTTGAGCTTAGGAACTAAAACTAGTTGCCCAGATTTTGGCCTGTCCGCTCGAGCGGAGATTTTGACGCTCGAGCGGGAGCCTTTTGTTGCTTGTCCGCTCGAGCTGGGGTTCGGGCGCTTGAGCGGGGAATACACCCATCCAGTATTTCCTGTGTAGTGTTGGCCGCTCGAGCGGGGGATTTGCAGCTCAAGCGGGAGGTTGAGAGTGACGCTCGAGCGGGGAGTTGGGCGCTCGAGCGGGGACCTGGTATGTCGAGATGCTGGGAGTGTGCATCCGCCGCTTGAGCGGGAGTTCCCGCTCGAGCGAGTTCTGGAGTGCCGCCGAGCGGTCTGACGCCGAGCGGCAAATCGGGTTTAAAGCTCCATGTTTCGACATTTTAAATCACTTTTTCACATTCTCTTCTCTCTCCTACTTTTCCAAGAACACCATTGTTGAGCTTCTCACTTTAAAACCGGCCCTTCTCTCTTAGATTTGATCTAGTAGGAGTTGTTTGCTCACTTTTGGTCTTTACAAAAGTTGTGTTGATCGTCGAGGGCTACATTTTAATCTGAAAATTTCGGGATTTGGAGCACTTTGGTTTTGGTCTTCATCTCCGTTGGAGCTTAAACTTTGAGGTAGGGATAACCTACTCCTCTTTATGAGCTTTGTTTTTAAATTTTGGTATTTTGAGATGTTGGGGTTGTTGTGAAAGTTTGGGAAGGTTTGGGGTTTTTGTGTAATTTTTTACAAAAGTTGGGGTTTGATTTATAATGGACCCATGAACATATTTGGCTTAGAGAAATGGAATGAATGTGGAATCATCAATGAAAACGGAACCTAAGGGTTGTGAATGTTAATTATGGAAAATGCCCTAATTACATTGATTAATTAATTGGGATAATTAATTATGAGAAATGAGGAATTGAAATGGAAATGTTGAGATTGGGAGTGTATGGGATTAAAGGGTGTAGTTGAATTACTGATCACTCACCGAATTGAAATGTTGATTATATATCCATTGGTTGCATTTATATTCTGTATAGAAATAACTGCTTTGGGCTATCGGTGGAGGATAGTCTTGATTGTTGTAGACAATGCATGATGATTAGGCAAACTAAAACTAATCATTGAAATGTGTCATTGAGTATGACAGTTGAAAGAATACATTAATTTTATGTGTTGATTGATGATGTGTATAATTATTGTTTATATGCATTGTGTTGTGTTGGAGGAGATAGGGGATGTACTCCACGGTTTAGGGAATGATAGGGGATGTACCTCTAAACCGGATGTTGTTTGGGAGAAGATAGGGGATGGACTCCACAGATATAGCTCATATGCTTATCTAGTAATGTGTTGACACGGCTCATACGCTTGTCTTTTGGAAGTATGATATTGCTCTTAGGCATATCTATGGAAGTATTGATATAACTAGTATGCTTATCTTATATTGAAATGGAGAAAATGTTTAATATAAGTTACTGTCTCATATAAGTGGTTTGGCCAGGTTCTGAGCCATGATTATAAATTGAGAATTGAAAAGAAATGAAAAATGAAACTGTGAAGTGTTGTAAGAGGAAGTATCAGTGTTGGTCATCTCTCAACTGTTAATCCTTAGTCATTGTTCATGGTTGGTTTAGTGTATTTTTACTGGGCTGTGGCTCACCCTATATGGGAACATTATTTTTAGGTACAAGTAGCATGCCACCTCCAAGGACATAGCTTGGGAGGCTTGAGGCGGATGGACTTTTTGTTGTTTATCTTCTTTTGATGTATTACATGTAAATTCAAGCCAAGGGCTTAAGGTGTAGATGAGTTAGTACTCTCTTTTTTGTAACCAAGTGTTAACTTGAAAAGCTATAAGCCCTTAGGGCATTTGCTTTTGTTGTTAACATGTAATACCTTTTGTAATGAAACTCTGATGAATAGAAGAATGTGGATCTTTTACATATCAATTAGGGGTGGGCGCGGGTCGGTTGCGGCCACGGAACCTCCAATCCGTCATCCGTCCACCAGATTGGCGGATTGGAGAAAATCAATCCGCATTCGTCCGCCAATCCGGCAGATTGGTAGTTTGGCGGATGGATGCGAATCGGTTTGGCGGTTTAAAATTTTATAAATTTTCAACATAATTCAACTTGTGCACTTTCTCAAAAAAAAGAAAAAAAAAAGAAAGTATTACAGTCAATGACTTAAAAAAGTATTACAATCGCTGTATACCTTATCTAAAGAAAGAAAGTTTAAGTTTATAGAATATCACGATCACTGCATGCATCATCTACATATTACAATCACAGCATGATTCATCCACAATAAGTATTACAATCTGTGGTTCCTAAAATATAATAACAATTCAAACCACCAAAACCATGAACAGAGCAGTAGTAGAGATTGTATGTCTCTGTATTGTTATATCTATATATGTTTTTGAAAACAAAAACCAACCAGCATATATCATATTTTCTATTTATTATTTTTAGAGTTAGATTTAAAAATCAAAAAATATAGATAAATAATACGTTTATTTTTTTTCAATTCAAAAAATATATTCAAGCTGAAAACTTTTTTTCAACAGAATATTTAAACTCATTTTCAATTGAAAACACAAACATAATATTTAAACAAATTGAAAATACAAAGTTTTATAAATTACTAGTGGTGCTCACGGTTTGGCGGTTCGGTTGCGGCCAAAGAAATCTCAAATCCGCCATCCGTCCGCCAAATTGGCGGATTGGAGAAAATCAATCCGCAACCGTCCGCTCATCATCACGCATCCGTCCAAAATGCGGCGGATCGGTTTGGTTCGGTCGGTTTTGGCGGATCGGTAAATCCGCTACTCACCCCTATCAATGAATGTCTATATTAATGGGTTTAATGTCGTTATTTTGAGGGCGTTACAGAACTGATCTCTCAACTTCTCCCTGACAACGAGAGACAGAAACTTCTTTTGAAAGGCACCAACGAAAGCCTCCCAAGTTCCACCAATACGACCTCACACAAACTTCCACCACTGACCCGCATCTCCCTTCAGCTGGAAAGACACCAAGGTCACCTTCAAAGCCCCGTCTTCGATGCCAAGCATCTCAAACGTCTTCGTCATCTGCCCAAGCCACTCATCAACCTTAAGTGGCTCCTTAGGGTCCCCTAGAAACTCGTCTGGGTTAGACCGGAAAAACTCTCTCTTCAAAAAGGACAGCCCTGCCTCAGTTACATGGGCTTGGACTTGATTTTCAGCTCTGAGAATGTCCATGGATTCCCTCAAAGCTCCTTCCATCTCGCGGGCTATGGCGTCCATGGCCTGCTGACCAACACCCTCCTGCTGCGCTGGAATCTCATCCGATATAGGCATCTCCTGCCTCCTGGGCCTACCTCGCCTACCACCACGTCCTCGTCCTGACATCCTAATAAAGGTAATGAAAACATTAGCACATTCACAAATATGCCGAAGCTATTTCACTCGCGTCCTAATACATTGGACAACAGTAATTCATTCCACGTAAGCACATAATCACATAAGCCCTTATGAATTTCATTTCCGGATAATGACAGTCCCGTGGCGTTGCTAGAGTTCCGGTTTGAAACAGCATTGATTAAGTGCTTTTCCAATAGGACTCTCAGAAACCCAAGGATCTAATCAACATCCTAGAAACTAAATCCCATATCCATATAGTCAAGTAAACATGTTATCACATAAGCACATAACATCATACATAAGTCTCTAACAAGCGAGACAAACCTATTGTGGTACTAACCACTTCCCACGTACCTGAAGTATTCAAACCCGGTACGCTCTGATACCAAGTTGTAACGCCCTCAAAATAAACCCATAAATCATATATTCATGACATCCATAAACTTAAGAGAATAAAACATATTTCCATTCATCAGAGTATTAAGTACAAAAGTATTACATGTTGACAATAAAAGTAAATGCCCTATGGGCTTACAACTTTCCAAGTCAACACTTGGGTTCAACAAAAGAAGAGTTCTAACTCTTTATACAAAATAAGCCATTAGCTTGAATTTACATGTAATACAAAAAGATAACACAAAAAGATCTTCCAGCCTCTAAGCCTCCCAAGCTACGTCCTTGGAGGTGGCATATCACCTGAACTTGAAAATGATGTCCCATATAGGGTGAGCCAAAACCCAGTAGAGATATACTAAACCAAATATGAGCAGTAACTAAAAATTAGCATATGATAAGTGGCTAACACTTGTAAACCAACTTACAACACAATCCAGTTCCATGACAAATATGTACATGTTTCATTCCACTTTCCTTTACTTAACCAATTCAATTCATAAACATGGCTCAGAACCTAGCCAAACAGTTAAATGAGACTACATCTCATATTAAAACATTTCCTTTATCCACAATTCAAATGAGACTACAACTCATAATAAAAACACTTCCAATACTTCAAATATCTACGTTATGCAAACGTAATTGGAATTTCTGAACTTTCACCCTGGATACTCTGGCCAACTTAGTTATCAATGGAGTCCATCCCCTATCTCCTCCCAAATAGGTTTGAGAGTACATCCCCTATCTTCCCTCAAACCATGGAGTACATCCCCTATTTCCTCCCAAACAAGATACATATACAATGTATTTAAATATTCAATCATATACAATGATCAATCAATACATATATTCAATGTATTATTCCAACCGTCATATTCAATGACATATTCCAAGTGATTAGTTTCAGTTTTCCCTAATCAACATACAGTGTCTACAACAATCAAGACTGTTCTCCACCGATAGCCCAAAGCAGTTATCTCTAAACAGATAATAAATTTATCAAACAGATAAATTAACAACATTTTCATAGGTGAGTGATTAATTTATCCAACTACACCAATCAACCTCATAATTTTCCAATTTCACAATTTCCAACTCAATTTCATATTTTCCCAAATTAATTATACAAATTAATTTATCACAATAATTAGGGCATTTTTTCCTTATTTCAAATATCAACCCTAAGGTTCAATTTCATCAATTTAACATCAATAGTTCCATTTTTCAAGGTCTCACATACATATGGAGTTTAACATTTGAAAACCCCCTTTTTATAACCTTAAATTAAACCCTAACTTTCCCAAAATTACCAATTAACACCATCTAATCAAAATGACTAAAATTTATGTCAAAACTCATAAGAAGGAGTAGGGTATTCCTACCTCAAATGAAGAGACCAAATGGAGAAGATGATGAAACTTGAAATGCTCCAAACCCAAAGATTTTCGGATCAAAGTGAAGCCCACACCAAGCCCTAACTTTTATACAAGGGAAATAGGGTAGAAACACACTAGAACTAGATGTATTCTTAGAGAGAAGGCATGTAAAGAGAGAGAGGGAGCAACCGTTCTAGGGTTTGAGAAGAAAATGAGTTCAAAAAGTGAGAGAGAAAACTGCTGCTGCGAACTGATATATTCGAGGCTCACTCGAGCGAAGGAGTGGTCGCTCGAGCGACCAGACACAAAGAAACCTCGCTCGAGCACACAAAGCCTCACTCGAGCCAACAATTCGAAACTTCAAGTCTGTAAACCAAAAGCACGCTCGAGCGAAGAAACCCAAAACATACAACTCGCTCGCTCGAGCGAAGGAAAGCTCGCTCGAGCCAAGAAATGAAACCTTTAGGTCCAAAACCAGACGCAGACGCAAGCTCGAGCACAAGACTTCTCGCTCGAGCCACCAGACACACCACTCAACTCTCGCTCGAGCGAAGGAACCCTGGCTCGGGCGAAGGAACTAAAACACAAAGCTCGCTCGAGCAACAAAAGCCTCACTCGAGCGAAGACACCAAAAACTGGGCAGCAACCATTTGTTTCAAAACACACCCAACCTGTTACAAACCTGCCCAACACGTCCTAAAACTCAAATACAAAGAATTGAAGGACGGAAATTAAACATATACAACAACAGACATCCACGGAACCTAGTCCGGAATAAATAACCAATGGAGGGAAAACCGGGATCGCTATAATGCCTGTGATAAAACATTCAGAAATTCATATAATCGTAAGATACTAATTTCAAGTCTTAATCCATTGTTCTTCAATTTGTTTTAGGTTTATTTATTCTTCTCAATTCATGAGTCAAATTCATTATCTATCAACATCCCAATTGAGACTATAACTCAATGGTTTTCCAATCATACAATTAACACATAAACACTCCAAACTGTCATTTTACGGATATTTCGTCCATAGGATCGGCACCCATGTATAATTTCAGGACTTTCACCCAGGGCACTCCGGCCAACTTAATTTCAATGGAGTCCATTCTCTTTCTCCTCCCAAACAATGGAGTACATCTCCTTTCTCTTCCCACACAATCATACATATATAATGTATTTAAAGATATAGTCATACATGGAGTACATCCCATTTCTTCTCCCAAACAATCATACATGTGCAATGCATATAAAACATGATCATATTCAATAATAACCAACCATGGATTAGTTTCAATTTATCTAATTCTCATGCAATTTCTACAACAATCAAAGCTATCCTCCACCGATAGCCCAATACAAATATTTTTAAACAGATATACAATCTCAAGACAAATAATTTGTTCAAAATTTTTAAAGGTAAGAGGTATTACATACTCAATTCCACCATCTATTTCAATACTCATCCAATTTTATGTTTACAACACTAAATTCATTTATTTATACAAAATAAATATTAATATCATTTTAGGGCAAACTCTTCATTTTCCTAAATATCAAATCAAGTACCAAAATCAATAATTTTTACACACATGGTCTCATATTCAAACCCCATACCCATTTATTTCTCATTCATCACCAAAAAAAAAAAAAAAAAAAAAAAAATCTCTTTTCAAATTTGAACCCAAACCCTAGGTTTGCTCAAAACATCCCCAAATTACACCATTGTTATACAAATAATAAATAACTAAGCTAAATATCATATGAAGGTGTAGAAAATCCCTACCTCAAAGAAAGAAGATGAGCCAAACAAGGATGAGACTTCAAAGACACCGAAACCAAAGTCTATTCAGATCAAAATGGAGCTCTCAAAGTGTTCTACCCTTCTCCCAAAGACACTAGAAATTTGAGAGATCAACAGATCTAGGAGAAAATGTAGAAAAGAGAGAGAGTATTTTAAAAAGAGAAGGTCAAGATTTAGGTTTTTGAAAAGTTTTAAAAGAGAGAAGAGTGAAAAAGTGAACAAAAATATCATGATGGTGATGGTGATGGTGATGGTGATGGTGATAGCGGTAGTAATGGTAGTGGTGGTGGTGGTGGTGATAGCATGATGGTGGTAGTAGTAGTAGCAGTGGTGGTGGTGGCGGCAACCACAGTAGTAATGATTTTGGTGGTGGTAGCGGTACGATGGTGGTGGTGGTGGTAATGATGAGTTTATAATAATGTTTTATAAATTCAATCAGAATTAAGTAAATTTGATCTAACTTAAAAAATATATAAATTTTAGCCTACATTTTAATAGACATTTAAATTTTTAAGTGATATCAATTATAATTATCAAACGAGTTTAATTGATTATCATTTAATACATTTAGTTTTAAGTACTGAATCATGTCATCAAACACTCATTTTTTAATTTATTTAAATCACATCAACTTTTTATTTTTTTACACGTATTTTCATAATAAGCTAATAAGCCCAAAAAAAAAAAAAAATCACTTTCCAAAATAGGCCTCAGAATAACATCTTGTGGTTTAAATTTATTTTATACATGGATCTCATACCACACAAATTCAATCAAAACCACAACAAATTCAGAATAAATAAGAATAGATACGTAAAATTATTCAATACATAAGCATCATTTTGAGGGTCTAAAAAAAAAATTCAGTAAAATTATTCAATACATAAACTTCATTTTCTTTTCATCATCTAAAAGAAAAGGAAATAGTTAAGAATCAGATTTACAGTCTTAGAAATTGTCAAGAATTAATTTACATGATGGAGATCAAATTGTTAAAATGTAGAATCAAGGAATGAAATGACTTGCAACCATTAATTATTATTTTTGGATATATTTTGAATAAAAATTTCTGGATTTGTAATTCCATCAAAAAAAGAGAAAAAAAACATTTGGACATCCAAAGACGATGTTGGTTTGTCATGAGTCATGAATACAGTATATTTATTTGTACATCTCAATGCATTTTTTTGAGAAATTATATGTTGGTAGGAGGTAAAAAAATTACCAATACATAGGTGATGCAAGTAATACTTGCATCTCCACAACTTTTTATTTACACTCCACTACAGACATACTTGCATATCATATATCTGTAATTTTTTTTAATCTCCCATCTACATATAATTTTCCCCATTTTTGTTTAGATGTGTGTCACTTAGTGAATGATTCACTACATTGCTTCACCTTAAAAAAATAAATAATATGTAAACCAAAAATATATATATATATTCAAAATAATATGGTTATAGTTTGACTTGTCATTTTAAAACAATGCTTACTTATAAAAATGTACTATTACATCATCTTTATGAAGAATTAATAAAAATGTTTTTTTCACTATATATACACGTACGCATCGTGTAGATGTAGTGTTTAATTATTAAGAAATTTTAGAGTATCATATGCCATTATTTATCGTGTGTCATTGTTAATATATAACATAGTAAAAAAAATTATAAATAAAACAATATTGATTTATCTTTGTTAAGTAATTGCAAAAATATGAAATGACTCATGTAATCCTATGTTTTATTAATAATGTTACATAATATTTGGGAATTTTTTAAATAATTTTCCGGTATATATACGTTTTTTTTGGATAAATTAAGCTGACTTTTCTTGAGATTTGAATATATATATATATATATGATAAGTCTTAATATTTTGATATAATTATACTAACTTTTCTTTTGATAATGTTGAACAAACCAAAACTAATATAGATAGTGTGAAGGCAAAAATATATATTTTAATATAAAAATATGAGAATGTTATTTTTTTATCTATATAATTAACAAATTATTAAGAAAAACTAAATTTAATATCATGTGAGTTAACATTTTAATACAATTTAGGGCTAGTTTGGGGTGTACTAAAAAAGTGCACTTTTTGGCTTTTTCATCCTAAATTGAGAAAAATTATTTTGAAATTTGATGATTTTTAGAAAATGTATTAAAAATCTAATGTTTGTAACATGACTCGATGTTATTAACATTGTATCCGATGTTATTAACATTGTAATGGGAACACTATGTACCTATAAGAAAATTTGTAGGACTAAATCGATAAGTTATTAATTTGATCAGATATATTTATTTCTCAATCATATATATATATAACATCATCCATTTTTCGTACATAACTGATCTGATCATATAGTTTTCGATATGATCAATGTTGATTTTACAAACTAATATAGATACTCGATGAGTTCTACATTTAACGGTTCAGATTATCAAAAATATGAGAATATTATTTTTTATCTATATAATTAACAAATTGGGCATTAAGCGCAACTAAATTTAATATCATGTGAGTTAACATTTTAATACAATTTAATACTCCAAATACTCCATCTCATATTATTTGTTTATCTTTTTTTTTAAATGTCCCAAAATATTTGTCCATTTTAAAAAGTTAAAACATAAATCATTAGATAATTCTAAAACTATCCTTTAAGAGTAATTATAAATATATTTAATAATGTGAATAAAATGGACAATATAATAAATTAAGGGACTGACTTCTTTTCAGTCTGTGATCGAATTGGAAGGTACTGTTGGGCCCGTGGGGATCCACTACTGGTCTCGTTTTAATAATCTGAACCGTTTAATGTGTAGAATTCGTCAAGTACTATATGCCTGTAAACAATCACGTTAATCGGATATCGATAGCTTAAAAAAAAAAGATTGTGAAAAAATAAACGGTTGACAGAAATTTAATCCGATGAGATAGCTATCGATATCCGATCAACGTGATTTTTTACAAGCATATAGTACTCGACGATTTCTACACATTGAACGTTTCGATTATCGAAACAGGACCCGTGGTAGACTCCCACGGGCCCAATAGTACCCTCTAGTCTGATCACGGACGGAATGGAAGCCCAGTCCTAAATTAATATATTTGATTTGATTTTAAAATAATAATTACATATTACACTAAAAAATTAAAATCTCAAAAAAAAAAAAAAAAAAAAAAACTATTATCGTTAAACGGAGGAAGTATAATTATTTTAAATATTAAAATATAATTTAGGGACAGTGATTGAAAGCTCTAGGTATAGAGTTCTAAATAGAGCTCTATACTTGTGGCATTGAAAAAAAATTAAAAAAACAAAACTAAAACATCACATCATAAATGAGTCTCATCCATTAAAATTTTCTTAGAGTTTTCCTTTTAGAGTTCCAAGTATTTTTCATAATTTGTATTTATTCTTTTAGATGAGTAATGTGTATGTACTTTGTAAAATGGAAAAAGTTTGATTACTAATTAATAAAAAAAATTAAAAAAACATTTTTTATATTTGGTGGTAGTGAAAAATATTTTTTATAAAAAAAAAGTTTAATGAAAAATATTTTTTATAAAAAAAATTAAAAAAATATTTTTTTATATTTGGTGGTAGTGGTGATGGAACGAAGGTGAAAGTAGAGATTGTAACATAGTGGTGGGGTGATGTCGGTAGTGATGATGGTAGTGGCTATGGTGATGGTAGTGTGATAGTGAAGGTGAGAATAGTGGTGATGGTGTTGTGAAATTAATAAAAATTGAATTGAAAAAACATTTTTTGTTTTTTAAAAGTAACAAACAACAAAATTCGTGGGGGACTAAAGGAAGAAAATGAAGGATGGATTTGGTGTGGTAAGGCATAGATATCTTAAAATGAATGGTTCAGATTTGTTAAAAGGTATAATTAGATTTTGGATAAATTAAAATGAATGGCTCAAATTTGTTAAAAGAAAGATGGTTTAATGTCTAAAATATCTGTGGCTAAGAGATCAACAAACAATTCCTTATTTATGCCATGATGCAATTTAATATGGGTCTTATAACACTTTTTTCAAACAGGTTCTTTCACATTTTATTTCTTCAAACAGGCTCTTATAACATTGTAAACAGGTTCTTATAACATGTAGGGGAGAGAGTGAGAGTGAGAGTGAGAGAGAGAGATGGTTGTAATTTTTTTTTTAATCTTCCACGTTCTTCCACATTTTTTTTAATTACTAAAACTTATTTGATTGTCTCAAAATTATATATTTGATTATTATAAAACAAACTTTTTAATTAATTAATTAATGTGTATTTGATTTTGTTGTTGAATCAAATAAAATAAAATAAGATTGAATGTATATTTAGCTTTTGTTGTGAACCCTAAAAAAATAAAAATAAAAAAAGTTGTTAACATTAAATATATTAAAAAAGAAAGAAAAAAGATTGAAGGTATATTTAGCTAAAACCTTAAAAAAAAAAAAAAAAAAAAGTTGTTAACATTAAATATATTAAAAAAGAAAGAAAAAATATTGAAGGTATATTTAGCTTTTGTTGTGAACCTTAAAAAAAAAAAAGAAAAAAAAAAGGAGTTGTTAACATTAAATATATTAAAAAAAAAGAAAAAAGAAAAAAATTTGAAGGTATATTTAGCTTTTATTGTGAACCTTTAAAAAAAAAAAAAAAGGAGTTGTTAACATTAAATATATTAAAAAAAAAAAAAAAATTTGAAGGTATATTTAGCTTTTGTTGTGAACCTTAAAAAAAAAAAAAAAAAAAAAGGTTGTTAACATTAAATATATTAAAAAAAAAAAGAAAAAAGATTGAAGGTATATTTAGTTTTTGTTGTGAACCTTAAAAAAAAAAAAATTTGTTAACATTAAATATATTTAAAAAAAGAAAAAAAAATTGAAGGTATATAGAGCTTTTGTTGTGAACCTTAAAAAAAAAAAAAAAAAAAAAAAAAAAAAAAAAAAAGTTATTGTTAACATTAAATATAAAAAATAAAAATAAAATAAAAATGAGGATTAAAGTGGGTTGGGGAAAATCCAAACCCATTAGGATATGGGGAGGGTGGTACCCATGGGGAATGAAGAATGGGGAATGGGAAAAATTTATTATAGGAGAATGGGGATGGAGAATTAATATCCACCCCATTAACCCCCATTGCCATCAATGATTAGAAAGTTGGACGGTGGAGGTCCCCACTATAATGGGTCCACAAGAATTTCAACGGTGTTGATTGGATTAATGGGGGTGGGGGGCATGCCACGTCCACGTTAGTGGCTCTTTAGGTTGAGCAAGGATCCTTTCTTTGCTTTTTTTTATTTGACCTCCTTACCATGTCAAGATTTATTTTAAAAAAAATTACACTTTATTAAAAAATAAATTATTTTTTAAATTTTAATCATTGCAAGAAGAAAAGAGGCTAATAGAAACACCAAGGAAAGGATCTTAGTGCTTGATTTCACATCATTGATCAAGGATATGGTTGAAATGAGTAAATACGAGCAATCTCAAGGGATTAGAAAAAAGAAAAAAAAAATCTTTATTGTATATTATAATCAAGTGACTTTTTCACAAAGTGACTTTTTATGAAAAGTTTTGTAGGAGTTTATACATTACTAATTAAATTTTTTAAATTTTGAATTAAAATATAATTTTAAAAAATATTATCGACTAATCCATTAAATCAATAATTATAAAAATATTAATTATCCCATAATTTATGCTTCTTAAAAAAATAAATAAAACAATCTCCTTTTTTATTTGTCAAAATCTATTCTCTCTCATAAAATATTTTTTTTAAAAAAAATTTAAAGGAGCTTCAAAATTAATATAAAATTGTCAATTTCATGGTTTTAAAAATTAAGAAATACACATATAATAAAATTACTAATTCATCTATCTCATATAATTTAAAATTTTGAAAATATTTATATGAAAATTTTGAAATAAAATTGTAATCATACCTATATCATATGAAATTTAAATTTTTTGAAAATGTAAGTTTAACTTTTGTTCATATTTAATTCAAAACTATCTATTATTACACATTTTAAAATTTATTAATTTAAATTTATTCATATCTTAGGTGATCTTAATCATATCTAATTTAAAATTCTAAAATGTTTAGATGAACGTTCAAAATATTTAATAAAATTTTAATAATGTTATGTAATTTTTTGCACACTTCTACAATTGAGATTCAACTATTTAAATAAAAAATATATGAATTTTAAATTTTATGATGTATGACATAATTTGCATATCATAACTATTTTATTATGTGTAAATTTTGAAATAAAAATATTTTTATCGTTCCATGCAAATTAAGCCTTGGTTTGGCTATCATTTTAGGGCTAAAAAAGCACAAAATGATAAAATAGGCTAAATAAGTTAATAAGACAAAATATCACATTCAATCCATAATCATTACACTTTTTCTCTCACAAAAGTTAAAAAAAAAATCAAAAAATCCAAACTAAACGAGATTAAAAAAGTCCCAATACAAAGAAATTGGCTATATTAACCAATGTCAAACGAACTTTAAGAATGTATCATGTCAATTTTTTAAATTTGTTTATGAATAACTGTCACAGGTTTTTAAATTATTATTTAAAGTGTGGATTCTAAGTAAATTTATTAATAAATAAAAGGAAAAAAAAATGCACCAATATGATCAACCAAAACCAAGGGTGTGTGGAAAGATCTAGAAGTTGCCTTGAGACATCAATTATTATTTGAGGGGTAGGTTCAAGATTGGGGTCATTAGTACTCCATTTTTTTTTTAATATCTAATTTAATTTTTTATTTAAATTAATTTTGACTGATTGAATTTTACAAATAGATAAGGTGATTGAATTTTACCAAATGAATAATGGACTAATTGGTAAATTGACAAATGTGTTTAATATTATCAGATGAATTTGGACATAAGCTAACCAAAATTATAAAAAGCATGGATGAAATGTATTTATAATTTATCATAAATATAGTTTTGTAATTTATTCTATTTTTATCAATTAAGTTATGACGTATGTATTTGTTGTTGAAAATATAGAATAAATTGTTACTAACATAACAATAAAAAAAATAAAAATAACAAAACTTACTGCCGTTGTGATGAATATAGTTATAATTTATTTAATTTTAAATTAATCTTCTTTTATTATTATTTATTTTTTAAAATAATTTTTAATTATTTATTTAAACCCATACATAGCACGGGTATTATATTAGTTAGAATAAATTATAAATATACTTCATAGATTTGCTCAAAATAAGAATTACTTTATATGATTTGGAAATTATATACCGCCCATTTAAATTTCTAATTGCATAATAAATTATCCATTTTATTAATAAATTATCAAATCAATTAACTATTGTTAATGCTGTCAGAAATATATTTTAATTAAGACTTGAGGTAATTTTGTGATCGTATAGAAGAGTAATTATGAATTTTATTTTATTTTTATTAATTTTGTTAAATAAATTTTTTTGATAATGAGGTATTTATAATTTTTAAAACCATAAGAAGTAATTTGTCTTTTAAGTAAATTTCAGGAGGTGTATTTGTGATTTGCCCAAAAAATTATTAAAAAATTGTATTGATTATTGTTATAGTTTGACTCAAAATTTATTTTAGTTCATATTATTTTAATTTGAATAATTCAGTCTATATATTTTAAGTTCAATTTTAATTTAATCTTTTCGTCTAAACTTTTGTTAATTTTATCTACATACACACCTTAAAAAATTGACAAACTGTTCAAAAAATGTTAATTTTAACTTCTAATTCGGACAAAATGACCAAATTAAAATTACACTTGAAGTATAAGGACTAAATTATTCTATTTAAAACTATAAGAATTAAAGTAAAACTTGAATCAAAATATAAGGCTGAAAAATGTAATTAATCTTAAAAACTTTATATAATACTTATATATTAATATGGAACCATACACCCATTAAAGATTGGGTAAAATTTGTAACAATTTTTTAAAAATATTTAATATTTTTGAATAATTATTCAACTTCATAGTAGTAATATAATAATGTGACAAATTTATTAATTTATTTAAGTTATGAAATCTACATAAATCAATTAGTAATTTGAATAAATTTAAACGTTATAAAATGTAGGAAAAATATCACATCAATAAGTATTTGAAAAAGTAATTACGAATCAGTAAAAAATTATATAAATATTAATAATCAAATTTATATATTTTTTCATGGATTTGTATTTTTTTTTTTTTTTCGCAGGCCCATTGTGATGTTTGCTCTATTAGGTCCAAGTAGCTGGCCCATTTGGCGTGAGCGGGTTTGTGGGACCCAATGCCAACGGTGATTTTCGCCCTACACTAGTAGCACACTGGACTTATGGTGGTGACTTGTAATTTAGGTTAAAAAAGGCTACGTAAAGGAAAATTATAAAAAAATTTGGACCAATGTTGAGCATCATCAACGAAAATTATAAAAAAAAATTTACATAATATTTATGAGCATGGAATGGGGAACGTAAAATTCTTAATATATTTTTGGAACAATTACAAAATAAACACTGGAGTTTGAATCTTCTAATAAAATAAATCTTAATTTTTAATTTTATCAATTTAAATTTTAATCTTTTGATTTATTTTCAATTTAAACCACTAAACTATTTTTGTCAAGTAAAATTGATAAAAAAAAAATATTTTAGTTATGAAATTCAATATAGATATACATAAAATATCTAAAATACTAGTTTTCATTGAGTTAATGATTAAAATACTCATTTGTTTTTTTATTGATTTTATTTAACGAAAATTTACAAATGGTTTGGATTGAAAATAAATCAAAAATTTAGGGTTTAAATTAAAAAAAATTAAAAACTCAAGGTTTATTTTATTATAAGGGTCAAACTCTGAGATTTTTTTTATAATTTCCACTAGATTTTTTTAGAGGACTACTATTAATACATACCTAATTTCTTTGGACCCCCAATTCTCATTTTTTTTTATTACAATTATACCCTGAAGTAAAATTATATTAAATGACAATTTTTAATAGAACATACACCCACGAAATAAAGATAACTCTGCAATATTATACACCCACCTCTCCCACCTAAACGTATTCCTCACCCATCTAAACCCAACGTGTTTCTCTACATCAACATTCATCTTCATTACTATCATAAACCCTACATATATTCCTTCTCATTACAATTCTAAACCCTAAACCAAAAATCAATGGTTAAATTAGAATGGATGTCTGTTATTTTGTTTGTTATATTGAATCAAAATAGAAAAGAGTGAATTGAGGGTTAAGTTACACAATGCTGAACAAATGCTGTTCAACAACACAGTGTTAAAAAAATTATTTATGTTTGGCAACATAGTGTTGAACAAATGTTGTTCGGTAATTGTCACGATCCAAACCTTGGAAGGATCAAAGCCAAATCCACTCATTTGCATCATACGCTGTGTATCATCCGTGGCTACATCAGAACATCATGTCAGTTTCTTTATAATATCCACAGAAATAGAAACTATCAATCACACACCCTTCTTCTAAGAAGATGATTGACATGCAAACATGAAATGTTCGCAATATATATTATATATATAAAAAAAAAAAGTCATAAGGATACTGACCATTTTCTTCCCCCAAAATGAGACTAAATAAACCCCTTAGCCCAAACATATTGAGAAAATACCTGATAAAAAGTTACAGTCAATCATCATTGACATTCATCCAATACAATTGATATTTTATATTAGATGCAAAGTATAGCAGTTGAATAGCTGGAAGAAGAAAGCTGCTTATTGACAAGGCTGGACAAGTACCATGAGCGACTACTGACATAGCTAACATCGATGGTGCTATAGTCAATACCATTTCGCAATATTGACCTAAACCTCTGAGTCAGTGGAAAAGGTATCTTGGCTGGAGAGAAAAAAAGTGAGTCATCCATATCGTTAAAATTTATGTTTCTTCCTAACATGTCAGAGATCAAAGTTCAATGGCAGAAATAAAAAACTGACTTGCTACAAATCCGGAAAAGAAAAAGTTAACCCAGACAAAAGTAAGAGTCTGACAAACAAAAGCAATAAAAAATAAATAAGACGGTCAGATCCCAATGCCAAAAATTGAATCAGAAAACAACAAAAATTGAAAAAAGGGTGATAAACTACACAAAAATGCAATACCTGGGGTACGATCATTGAAAGATTTTTCTTCATCATATCCATGGCCATGTTTGGAAATATTTGTGCCTGTGCATTCTAAGCCTGGCCCTTGGGGACAAAAAGTAACCCATTTTCCTGCAATGTAACATCAATACATATTTCGATGACATTAGAATAACAGCAGTAAGCTACAAATGTTTTGTACTACAAGCTATGAAGCACATACACCACTTTGGAGATCATGTACCGGTGTGTGACATGTGTGGGTCACGCTAAAAGAATCAAGAACATGTTGGGACACATTATATCCTTTATTTTATTTTATTTTTTTTCAACGGAGTAGCATACTCCAGGTTGATAAATTTGGTGGGAATAATTATTTGACCTAGAATAAACATATGTTATTAAAAAATATGACATAATAAATATATAAAATCATAAAATCATATGTTTTGCAATATCCCTCATGTGTTGTGTCCCACATTTTCTGAAAATTTGCGTGTTTGCATGTCTGTGTTGTGTTTTTGTCGTGTCACATGTCCGTGCTCCTTAGGCTATAAGCTAGTCACTAAATGAACTCCCTGACCTTACTTACATATACCACCTCAAACATTAAGCATTTCAACTTTGCTAGGATTTTCAAACTCTAAACTTATGGCATGTTTTGTCATCCCAGGATTGAGTGGTTCAACTGAATTTTACATGGCCTTTTTTTTTTCATCAACTGAATTTTAAATGGACTTTGGTGTTACAAATCCATCAACTAGAATGAAGTCAGCAAGAACTGATGGCAAAAAATTTATTTTACGAATTCACAAAGTTGCAGTGTTCAGTGCTCACTTTCTCACTAATCTTTGCATCAGTAGCTGATATTCTTCACAAAAACTGTGGCAATTAAATTTCTAGGGACATCAAGATGCATCCCTTGTAACATGCACTATCAAACTAATACTAATAACTAAGAATAAAAAGTTCCATAACTCATATACCTTCCTACAGAGAATACTAACATATGTAGGCTGACATGAATTGGAGGTACTTTTTGTTATTATTCTCTCTAATTATTTCCATATTTAGAAGAGATTTTCCGGTAGGATGTGGTAATTACCTGGAATGCTTCTGGTGAGGGAGGAGATTGGGCCATGTCGGCGGATCCTCTTTCTTATCGGACGATCCTTTGAGATTGAGGAAACTACAGAGACGTCTGGAGGTCATCGATGTTTGTCCATAGTGAAGCGAGGGCAAGGCTTGCGTAGGGAAGTCAAGTTGGTGGGGTTTGAAGTGCGATGGATAGGTGAGAAGATGCGATGAACGACGAGGAACTAAGGTCATCGATCCGTAAATTTGAAGCGGCGCAATGTGGCGGTTTGGATTCGTTCAGAGGAAGATGGTAGTTCTACGTTTCATATCGTGGTTACCTCGGAGAGTAAAAGAACTCAAACTTTTCTTCCCATTTCAGATTTTGGGGATAGCTGGGAGGGTGTGGCACTGGTTTTGGAAGGATTTGCTACATGGGATGGTTGGGTGACCCAGATTGATGCGGATAAGAAGGCGCCGAAAGGGTGGAGAGTTGCCACAGCAGCTGCGGAGGTAGTTGACTCGATGGAGGTCAGTGATGTGGTGGTGCAAGATGTGGCAGAGGCGGGGTGGTTTGATCTGTTGGAGAGGGCGCTGGTGGGTCAAGTGGGCACTACAAGAAAAAACACTTTTGGCGACCACCTATTTTTTTTGGTCGCAAATAGTCCACTTTCTGCGACTAAAATTTAACTTTTGGCGATCACAATTTTTTGGTCGCGGAAAATCACCTTTTGGCGACGAAAAAAAAGTTAGTAGCGGAAAGTATACCTATTGGCGACCAAAGGCTTTTTTGGTCGCGGAAAATCACCTTTTGATGACCAAAAAGAAAAGTTGGTCACGGAAAGTATACCCTTTGGCGACCAAAAAAAAAAAGTTGGTCGCGGAAAGTACGACCAAAAGCTTTTTTGGTCGTGGAAGATTACCCTTTGGTGACCAAAAAAAAAAGTTGGTCACGGAAAGTATGCTATTGGCGACCAAAGGCTTTTTTGGTTGCGGAAGATCACCTTTTGGCGACCAAAAAAAAAAGTTGGTCACGGAAAGTATACTATTGGCGACCAGAGGCTTTTTTGGTCTTGGAAGATTACCCTTTGGCGACCAAAAAAAAATTGGACACGGAAAGTTATGGCATGATAAATTTTAAAAAAAAAGGATACTACTGTAATTACATGCTATTTTTCTATTTAGGCATTAAAAGTTTTATAAAATAATATATAACCCAATTTTTATGGGTTATATATATTTTTTGCCAAATATGAACAAGAAGCATGTTATTGGCAGAGTGGCAGAGTGGATTGGGTGGATGGTGACTCCTTGGTCAGGAGTTCAAGTCCCAGGGAGCACAAAAGAATTATTTTTTTTGGGTCAAGGCGCTGACTTTTGGCGACCAACTTATCTTTGGTCGCGAATGGTCACTTTTAGCGGCCAAAGGCTTTTTTGGTCGCAGAAAACTATCTGTGACGAGGCTTTAGCGACCAACTCGCGACCAACATATTTTGGTTGTGAAAAGGTTTTAGCAACCAAATATGGTACTTTTCGTGACCAAAATGTTGGTCACGAAAAGTGTTTTTTCTTGTAGTGGGGAGAGGTGGGGAGTAGAAGAGTTGGGTTATCAGCTATAGTAGAATGGGTTGCCTGTTGGTGGAAGCGGGTCGGGCGAGTGGAGATTCGTTCTATAGGGAGACAGGCCTTCTTGTTTGTTTTTCCAGCTCGGTGTGAGGCCAAGGATATGTTGCAGCGCAGATGGGTGATTGATGGACGTGATTTAGCTTTGTGATGGTGGTCACTGACTGTGCTTTGTGACAAGAGGAAGACGTTAGGGGTGGTGATGTACAAATAGGTTAAGGTGATGGGTATACCTTTGCACCTCCTTGGGGAAGCAACTTATCAGGTTGTTGGCGATCGGTGTGGGGGTTTTGTGGAGGCCGACGAATAGTCGACTGATCTAGAAATGGTTCGGCTGCTGGTTCGCAATAGGGGAAGCATTCTTGCTAGGGTTTTGCTCTGCTCGGAGTCGTGGTTATACTCGCTACCAGTTTGGCCGGAGTCGGGGCCGTCGTTTGAAGCTTCCCAGCTGGCGTCAATATTGAATAAGGAAACCCTAATATGGAGGCGTGAAGATCGGCGGATTTGGAGGTATGGCAAATTTGGGGAAAATCAGAGCTTTGGGAAAAAAGGTTGTAGGGTTGGGTTTTTTGGCAGACCAAATGCAAGGACTCTAGTCAACAAATTGGGCCAGGAAAATTTGGGCCCCGTGGTCTCTCCAGTCAAGGCAGTGGGCCAGAGGTTTTTGGGCTCTACAACTTGGAAGCCTATGCATGTGGGCCAATCTCCTTTGGCTGGCAATCCAGTCATGCGACCTAGTGGGTTTTTGAAATCTCCTCAGGCCCTAGCTCAAGAGATACCTGGCCTAGTAAAGGAGGTGGGCCCACAGGTGAATCCAACTATTGACCAGATCTTTGGGTCATTACACGCTGCTATTAGGTCCGGTCATCGAAATTCCGGCGGTGAGGCGCCAATGTTGGGGATGGATGATACAACAGTGCCATTAAGGTCGGCGGGGTCTCCAGCGCTGTCGTTATACCACGGGCAGCACATAGTGGCTAGTGGATCAGCTTCTTCACCTCCGTTGATAGGAGAGGAGTTCGGTGGAGAAGAGTAGGGGCGACAGGAGGACCGTGAGGAATGAGGGGCAGAATCGGAGGCGAGGCAAGAGATGGAGTCGCCTAGCTTTAGTACCCCTGCCATTGGCACTAGAAGCTGGGGAAATGGTGGTGGCCAACTCAAAATTCGATACAAAGCAGGACTTTGAGGGGGATTTCCAGACGGAGTATCCACCGACGTCGGATGAGGTTTCTGAGTGGGTGTTGGTTCGGATTACTGAGGTTAGTAAATTTTTGGGGGTTTCTTTTGAAGGGCATGAGGAAGAGGCTTTGAAACTATTTTTGGCCATTAAGATGTCATGGCGAAGGGGTGTGTCGGTGGAGTTACAGAGCACGGGCCAGAAGGATAGAGGAGGCTGGGAATTACGCAGATTAGAATGTTCCATCAATTATGATAGTAACAGGACCGGGGATGGTCAGCAAATGGGGAAGGGGGCGTGGAGATCCTTTATTATTGCCATGCGTTTAAAAATATTGATTTGGAATGTACGGGGTTTAAATGATAAAGGAAAGCGGTTAGATCATTATTGAAGCATGCTAGAACGGATGTGATGTGCCTTCAGGAAACCAAAATAGAGTGTGTGGGGTTGGATGTTGTTAGGGATATGGGGTGGTAGGTATGTGGATTGGGCCTTCCAACAAGCTATAGGGGCGATATGTGGTGTTCTTATGTGTTGGGATAATCGGGTGGTGGTGAAGGAGAGGGAAGAGATGTGAGGTTTTTCCTTATCTTGTTTGTTCTAATGTGTTGATGATGACTTTCGTTGGGTGTTTATGGGGGTGTATGGGCCGGTTAGGAGATCGGAGCGGGTGGCTTTTTGGGAGGAGTTATAGGCTGTTGCTTTTTGCCAGGGGAAGCCTTGTTGTGTGGGTGGAGACTTCAACGTCGTGCGAAGTCCAAAAGAGAAGGCAGGGGCAAGTCAGGTGACGAGGCTGCTGAGGGCGTTCTCCTCTTTTATTGATAGGTTAGCATTAATCAATATGTCATTACAGGGAGGGGGTTATACCTTGTTCGGAGGTCGGGCAATGTCTCGTATTGATAGATTCTTAGTTACGGGGGATTGGGAAGAGCATTTTTTCTAGATGTTCCAGGTTCGATTAAAATGTCCGGTTTCGAATCCAACGTCCAGTTTCGAATCATTGGCCCGTCATATTGGATAGTGGGTGAGTGCGGCATGGCCCGACGCCTTTTCGTTTTAAGAATATGTGGTTATAGGCTGAAGGCTTTGGCGAGATGGTAAATGAGTGGTGGGGGAGTTATAGTGTGGTCGGGGTGCCTAGTAGTCAGATGGCTCAAAAGTTAAAGTTCCTTAAATCTAATTTGAAGCGGTGGACTGAGGAGGTGTTTGGTTAATTGAAGGTACAAAAGGTGAGTACTTTGTCGGTTTTTGCAGGGGTTGGATGAGAAGGAAGAAATAGAAGGCTTATCGAAAGATGATGTGGTGTGTCGGGAGGGGGTACGGAAGGATTATGGCCAGATTACTAGGATGAAGGAGATTAGTTTTCGCCAGAAATCTAGGTGCTTGTGGTTGAAGGATAGAGACCGCAATACCAAATTTTTCCATCGGATGGCAAATGCTCACCGGCGGGTAAATCAAATAGGGAGGTTGCAGATGAATGGGGTGATGCTTTCTTTAGAAGAGGATATCTGGAATGGTATCGTGGGATTCTACTAGCATCTTTTCAGGGCTAAGGAGGAGGGGTGGCGACCGGATTTGGAGGGAGTTACTTTTGATACTATTTCAAATGAGACGGTGTTGATGTTGGAGCGCCCGTTTGCGGAGGAGGAGGTCTGGGATGCATTAAGGAGTATGCCCGGGGATAAAGCCCCTTGGCCGGATGGCTTTTCCATGGCCTTTTTCCAACAATGCTGGGGGGTGGTGAAGGCGGACGTGATGGCTGTATTTGAGCAGTTTTTTCAAGGGGCAGTTTAAGAAGAGTCTTAATGCTACTTTTATTGTTTTGATTCCCAAGAAAGGTGGGGCAGAGGATATTAAAGAGTTTCGGCCTATCAGTCTTTTGGGCAGTGTCTACAAATTATTGGCTAAAGTTCTGACCAATAGACTTCGAGGTGTCCTGGAGGGGGTGGTGTCAAAGTCTCAGCATGCGTTTGTGGGGGGCCGGCAAATTTTGGATGCTGTGCTCGTGGCTAATGAATGTGTCAACTCGCAGGTTTGGCAAGGGAATGCGGGGATTATGTGCAAGCTGGATATTGAGAAAGCTTATGATAACGTGAATTGGAAATTTTTGATGTATGTGCTTCAACAGATGGGTTTTGGGGAGCGATGGAGGCAGTGGATTCAGTTTTGCATTTCTACGGTGCAGTTATCAGTTTTGGTTAATGGCACTCTGGCGGGCTTTTTTCCTACATGGAGAGGATTACGGCAATGGGATCCTTTGTCTTCTTTATTATTTATTTTGGTGATGGAGGCTTTGAGTCGTTTATTGTCCAAAGCGGTCCAGGGGGGTTTGTTATCTGATTTTGAGGTAGGGCAGGGACCTGCTCTCTTTTATGTTGATGATGCGCTCATCTTTTGTAATGCGGATGCGGATGCGGATCAGATTGGGCATTTACGATGTGTGTTACTGTGCTTTGAGGCGGTGTCTGGGCTCCAGGTTAATTTGGCCAAGTTAGAATTAATTCCTATGGGAGAGGTGGCTCGTCTTTCAGTATTGGCAACTATTTTGGGGTGTAAGGTGGTTCCGTTACCAGTTTCCTATCTGGGGCTTCCTTTGGGGACCTATAGGCCACAGGGGTATGGGATGGGGTGGTAGATAGAGTGCAGCGAAGGTTGGCGGGGTGAAAGCGGCAATATTTGTCTAAGGGAGGGCAGCTAACTTTGATCAAGAGTGTCATTTCTAGTATTCCGACATACTTTATATTGTTGCATGTGATTCCCGTGGTGGTTGCTAGGCGGTTGGAAAAGTTGCAACGAGATTTTTGGTGGGGTGGTGGAGCGGAGGGTTGTGTCATTATTATTTGGTGGCTTGGGATAGGATTTGCATTCCTAAGGAGCGGGAGGGCTTGGATGTTAGGAGGTTGGTGGGTTTTAACCGGGCTTTTCTAGGGAAATGGTTGTGGCATTTGCTGTGGAGAGGGAGCGGTTATGGAGGAGGGTGGTGGTGGCGAAGTATAGGGTGGCCAGAAGGGGGTGGTGCTCGAAGGGGGTGGTCTACCCTCATGGTTGTGGGTTGTGGAAAGGGATTTGGCTAGGGTGGATGAAGTTTTGGGATAGGACTCGAATTAAGGTGGAAGTCGGGGATAGGACTCATTTTTGGCAAGATCGGTGGTGTAGTGAGGTGCCTTTGGCGCGTATGTTTCCTATGGTTTATGTTATTGCTACGGATAGGGAGGAGTTGGTGGCGTCTATGTAACACCCCGTATTTTGAGATATTAATATTTAGTGAGTAGTATTGGTGGTTTATTATAATAATTTAGTGGTGAAATTTTTAAATAGAAATTAAAAAATAAAATTATTTATTTGTATTCATCACATCTCTTTTATATCTATCTCATTACTATTTATTCTTATTTAATAAGAAATTTATCAATTTTTTTCTAAATTTCCCCATCTCATAAAAAAAAAAAAGAAAAAAAAAAAAGAAGAAGAAGACAAAACCGTAGGCAACAACCCACAGTTTTTCACCTACCACAATAAACCAACCATTTCCTTTATAACTTGAGCTCCTCCTCTTCTTTTCATACCTCCCCTAAATTTCATCTCTCTGTCTCTCATTTTTCTTTTCACCTACTCTCGGCTCTCTGTCCATTTGTGATGTAAATTTTTGAGTTTAGACATAAGAATATTTAAAATGAGAGTTAGTAATTTTATCAAATGAACAGAATATCAACAATTCGAGAACAAATGATTTTACAAAATCTATTAATAATCACATTAATCAAGTGGATTACAAATTGTGGATAATTAAAAATAGAGAACTCTTTGCAAAGAGATTTAAATAGAGCATATTGTATACAACCCGAATTTACCTCAAAATAATTAATTCCATCACCATAAATCTGGAATTGCTTCATGGATCTCCAAAAATAATTCTGATCTCTTGTAAAATTACTAACTCTCATTTTAAATATTCCTATGTCTAAACTCAAAAATTTACATCACAAATGGAGAGAGAGCCGAAAGTAGGTGAAAAGAAAAATGAGAGACAGAGAGATGAAAATTCAGGGGAGGTATGAAAAGAAGAGGAGGAGCTCAAGTTATAAAGGAAATGGTTGGTTTATTGTGGTAGGTGAAAAACTGTGGATTGTTGCCTACGGTTTTGTCTTCTTCTTCTTCTTCTTTTTTTTTTTTTTTTTATGAGATGGGGAAATTTAGAAAAAAAATTGATAAATTTCTTATTAAATAAGAATAAATAGTAATGAGGTAGATATAAAAGAGATGTAATGAATACAAATAAATAATTTTATTTTTAAATTTCTATTTAAAAATCTCACCACTAAATTATTATAATAAACCACCAATACCACTCACTAAATATTAATACCTCAAAATACGGGGTGCTACAATCTATCCCCCTTAAAATAATTTCGTCCTCGAAATTCCAATCCGTAGTGTTCCAAAATTTAATCTCAACAAAAACTCCAAATAACATGGTTCCGCTACACACTCTGATATAATTTTTTTTTTTTTTTTCACCTTAAATATCAACTCTTTTTTTCTTTTTCTTTTTTTCATAATACTCACCACCCAATAGATCTTATGTAAGACCTAATCCCTATGCTCTGATACCATTTTGTATAAATTCGTAGAAAGCTCAAAAATTGTTGCCAAAATTCCTGGATGAACTAGACATCATTATCAACAACTTTGTAGAAGAAATCATCTCGAAATTTTGGATATAAAATTGTCTAACAATTCGGGCAACATTCTGGCAGATTCAAAACAGATTAATTATTTTCAATCTTCTCTTTAAATGTATAAACTACACATGCAAGCTTATTTCTTTACAATAATAAGATGATTTTAAGACTATCAACATCTTCAAACACTTGATATACACATCACAAAATTCCTACACATATATATATAATTTCTATTTATGAGTAGTCATTTTAATCACAAGGACATAATCTGAAAACTTCACTAATAAAAAGAAATGAAAGGGTTGAGAGGGTTTTCTTACTTAATAGTAGGATTCAAGAGGGTGACGAAATGGTAGAAAAATTTTGCTTCCTTGGCCTTCCTCTCTTCTTCCCCTTCTACTGAATTTTTTTTTTTTTTTCTTTTAGTTTCACCCGTCCAAGACATGCATAAGCTAAGCCTTGTATATATACAAATCCTGCTGAGCCTTTCCCCTCTCACTCCCTCTCTCTTTTTCTCTTTCTCATTATGCTTTCCATTACAATTCTCCCTAACCCAAGAATGATGATGGGATGGAATTTTCCAAGCTTACATGCAAGCTTGCAGGTGGCACATACCTGCCGAGAATCTAATTCTTCCCTTTTTGCATTAACACACTACGTAACCCTTCTTTAGAGGCATCACAATAAACAGTGTACCCAACGTCACGTTCGAGTATGATTAATATAGGAGCGCTTGTCAATCTTTTCTTGGGGTCTTGAAATGATGCCACACGCTTGCTCCATTCAAACTTTACTCCTTTTTGTGTTAGGTGTGTCATCGGCTTGGCTAATTTGGAGAAATCTTGAATGAATCTCCTATAATAACCTGCTAATCCCAAGAAACTACGAATCTCAAACGTATTCTTAGGTTGCTTCCACCTCATTACTGCTTCTACTTTAGCATGATCTACTGATATTCCTGATTCAGACACAACATGACCTAAGAATTTTACTTCTTTCAACCAAAATTCACATTTGCTAGCTTTAGCATACAATTGGTTCTCTCTTAGAATTTGCAAAACGGTTCTCAGATGTTGCTCGTGGTCTTCCTCCGATTGTGAGTATATCAAAATATCATCAATGAGTACTACCACAAATTGGTCCAAATAAGGTGTAAAAATTTTGTTCATTAAACTCATGAATACCCCAGGTGCATTTGTTAAACCAAATGCATTACCACAAACTCATAGTGGCCATAACGGGTTCGAAACGCAGTTTTGGGTATATCTTCTTCTTTGACACGAAGTTGGTGATATCCCGACCTAAGGTCAATTTTGGAAAAACATCTTGAACCTCTTAATTAATCGAACAAGTCATCAATTCTGGGTAAGGGATATCGATTTTTAATGGTGGCTCGATTTAGTTGTCAATAATCGATGCATAATATTAAGGTTCCATCCTTCTTCTTTGCGAATAATGCTGGCGCTCCCCAAGGAGACGTACTTGGTCTGATGAACTTTTTATTCAACAGTTCATTTAACTGCTTCTTCAATTCTTGAAGTTCAGCTAGCTCCATACGATGTGGTGCTATTGAAATCGGTGAAGTCCCAGGTTGAAGCTCAATCGTGAAATCTACGTCTCGTTTTGGGGGTAATCCCAGTAATTCATCAGGGAAAACGTCAGCGTACTCGCACGCCACATGGGGTAACCTTGGATCCCTTCGATTTTCGTCTTCCAAAATTAAGCTTGCCAACCATCCAGTTAGTTGATCATGCCACCGCAACTTGCGACACATTGGAGTTAGAGAATCTTGTCTATCTCCTTTAAATTGAACTTTCGTGCCGTTAAGGGAGGATGTTGTCACTGTCTTATGGTAACAATCAATAATGGCTTGATGAACTGACAACCAGTCCATTCCTAGGATGACGTCAAAATCAGACATATCTATAACTCTTAGATCACAGATCAAACATGAACCGGAGATTTCTAGCTCACAAGATTTACATACTAGATTTACTCGAATTTGACCTCCTAAGGGTGAAGCGACACTCATAGCTATCTCTAGCGTTTCTGGCTCTAAACCCAAACTTGTCACACATGCAGTGGATATAAACGAATGCGAAGCTCCAGAATCAAACAATACTTTAACCCAAGAATTCATAAGGATTAACATACCTTGAATTACTAATGGGTTATCAACATCTTCTTCTTCTTGGAGAGCATACATTCTCCCTACTGCCTGTTGGTTAGTCCTTCCTAGTTTCTTTCCATTTCCAGCTCCTTGTGGTTGTGTTCTTGGTCGGCCTGCATTCCTAGAGGCTTGTGGCTGCCCCTTGTTGGTCTGAGTATTTTGAGTAGGCTTAGGACCTTGCCCTGGTTGGCATTTGTTGTATTGTTGTGCCCCTCGCTGATCCATAAAATACTCCTCACCTTGAGGACACTCACTTCGACGATGCCCCTGTTGACCACATCTAAAACATCTTCCTTTTCACTCATTTAAAATGTTTCCTCCTGCCGGTTTCCTCGATTCTGCCTTTGTTGCTGTTGCATCCCTCCAGCATAAGGTGTTGGTGCAGGATGGTTTCTAGTGTTGCGGATTGGACCTCCTCCGTGTGGTTGGTTGTTGTTCCTTGATCGTTGATTTCGAGTACGTTCGGAATCTACTAATTCTCGCTCCACAATTAAAGCTCGATCCACCATTTGAGCATAGGTGGACAGTTGCACTGCGATCAATCTTCCCCTAATGTCTGTGTCCAAACCCCATTCAAATCGCCTAACCTTATCCTCTTCATTTGCTACTATGTTGAAGCGTACTATGAGAGAGCTTCAAAACGGTTCGCATATTGAGCGACTGACATTTTTCCTTGTTTTAGTAGGAGGAACTCTTAAATCATTTCTTGTCTTAGCGAGTTAGGAAAATACTTTTCCATGAACAGATCTTCGAACTGTCTCCAAGTTAATGTCTCTACTTGTCGAGTACTTTTGATCATTTCCCACCAATGATCTGCTTCCCCTTCCATTTGAAATGCCGCCATGGTCACTCTATCTTGTTCATTTCGGATGTCGGAAGTATCTAGCAACTACTTAATTTGTCTTAACCAAGCTTCAGCTTAATAGGGGTTTGATCCACCAAGGAATTTGTAAGGACGTAGCTTTTCAAATTTTGCTATCATTTCCGATTTGTTTTGATCTTGGTTTCGGGGTGGTATATTGCCTACCCTATCAGTAATCGCGCATATAATTCGAGCGACATCGCCATCAAACACTCCATCACCATTGCCGTTGTTATTATTTCTTGTTTGTCCAGCCATTCTGCATGATGGGATTTTTTTTTTTTTTTTGAGACATCATAAGACTTTAAATAACAATAACTTGCTAGATAAAATTTTAACTACAAATTAGGAAATTTTAACTTCTTACATAGTCCAAGTCCAACAACAAAATAAAACTACAAGTTCACACACAACGTCACAACATAGTTAAATACTAATACAAGAAATAACAGGATTTTATTTTGATAAAATCTTGACTCTAAGTTAGCCAAGGTTCGATATTAGCAGCAACTCCAATTTCAGCCTCAGTCCCTTCCTCGACATAATCTGGCATGAAACGACAGGGCAACAAAATATATGCCATGAGTTTTGCAACACAGTAAGAAAACATAACCAACCTACCATTCTTTTTTAGATAAAATAATAAGATTATAAACACGAAATAATAATATAATTGTAAATATAAATTACAACCAATAAAATAATTCAAATAATTTTAATAACTTAGGTGACCTTTGAAATCTCGCCAGAGAGGTTTAACTTACCAACCACTAAGTCATGGCCACGGTAAATTTGGAAATCCCCCCTTGGTCAAATATTCAAGAACTACCAAAGATGCCCACGCCCAGAGTTATATACCCAAGCCGTGACGTCCGTGGTCTGCCCCAAGGGAACGGTCTGCTAGGGGTACGTAACTTCCCTGCGTGCCACCCGCACATCCACCCTTATTCCAAAACCAAATACCGATAAGGGTTCAAAGAATCCCTGTGTCACCTTAGGGTTTCGCGACACAATTTACTTAAAAATTATTTAAAACCAGGGCTCACCCTGAATACCCGGTATTAATCCTTGATCAGTAACTTTATATATTAAACACAAATTATTCAAATCTCAATCACCAATAATGTTATACCAACTAAAAAAAAAACTCCCAACATAAAACATTATACATGTCACACAATAATAATTCAATGTCCAAAATTTAACAGAAAATTAATTTAAACCATGGTATGAACATAATAACTTAGATATTAAAATTATAAATAAATTATTTACACAATCCTAAAATTCGTGCAATTGAACGGAATACTCAATAGGGATGTTTAGGTTACTTTTCAGAAAGAATTTCAGAAAAATAAGATGTAAAAAAAATCCTATAAAATTTCCTGCAATCATTATGACACAGATTTGTCACATTTCCTTACATTAATTCCATGCTTAATTTTATAGATCTAATCCATAATCTAAAAATTTATCATGAAACTAGACTTCTCAAATTTCATCTTTTAGTTAGAAATTACCAGATTTGGCTTAGTAACAAATTTTTCAAAGGGTTCTCTATTTTTAATTATCCACAATTTGTAATCCACTTGATTAAGGTGATTATTAATAGATTTTGTAAAATCATTTGTTCTCGAATCGTTGATATTCTGTTCATTTGGTAAAATTTTCTACAAATATTTTTTGTGTTAAATGGTGATTTGTTTGACTGAATGACATGGAAATACTCCGTACATAGATCGAGTGAATCTTATTAATTGTTTACACCAATATGCCCGGATAAGCGTGGAGCTTGGGTGAGGTGGGTGAATAAATGAATTTATTCACTGGTTATGTACTGAGTAGGACCGGGTATTTAGTCCTAAATAAATTATGGTTGATTTGTTGTGCAATTTGGTAAATTGCTTTATTATCGTATCGTTGATTTAATGCCATAAATTGTTAGATTCCTGTTAATTTATTTTGTATCCGAGCCTTGTATTCCTGTCATATTGTATACTTCCCGAATTAATTAATTTTTCAAGTGCAGAGCAGATTTTACGAAGATCAAAATTGAGATAAGAAAGATTTATTAATATAGAGATTTGGGACCCGCCACTGTAATTATTAAATTTGGAAATAGTTTTAATATTGTTTATTTCGAAGATAAATGTACTATAGAATATTTTGGATAATACGTGTCACGACCCCAAACCGCCCCTAGTAGAATGGTGCCGTGATGGCCAGTAATCCGAGATTACCAAAGGCCAACTTACAAAATCACACACAATCAGAGTATACATATGGGGCTAACGAGAGCGGAAGCAATAACTTAATATACAAGTGGTCCATAAGAGCTGTGCATAAGTCAAATGAAATGGCATACATCCTTACATAACTTTACAACTTATGAAATATACATTACATCTTAACAAAACAAGGCTTCTCAAGCCGACATAAATACAATACAATACAGGAAGTACAAGGTTAAAACATAATCTTATCAGTTGTCGACATTCTTGATGCCGACCTAACATGCATGCAAAACATCGGGCACAAAACACACCTCGGCGAAGCCGACTTCTAGCTTGGAACCTACATATATACATAGAGAGGGTGAGTCTGGAAACTCAGTGAATGGTACAAGTAATAAAGGGGTTAAATGAATGATATCCGAGGTCTTTGTAAAACATACATATCATAGCTTATTCAAAAACATGTACTTATAGCGTAGCTTATTCAAAACATATGTATAACATGGCTTGCATCAAAACATATACTTAGCAAAACTAGTACAAAGCATTCTTGGCATAACTTGTATCAAACGTGTACTTGAAACTTGCTTACTTATCAAAACATAGGATGAACCGTATTCATCAATCTTGGCCTTACAAAACATATGCGCTACTAACGTTTAAAGTCCCCTAGCACGCACGGACTTGTGCCACTTATGCTTAAAGTCCCCTGGCACGTACGGACTTGTGCCACTTATGCTTAAAGTCCCCTGGCACGTACGGACTTACTTGATGTGCTACAAATGCTTATAGTCCCTTAGCACGTACGGACATGTGCCACTTATGCTTAAAGTCCCCTGGCACGTACGGACTTACTTGATGTGCTACAAATGCTTATAGTCCCTTAGCACGTACGGACATGTGCCACTTATGCTTAAAGTCCCCTGGCACGTACGGACTTGTCTAACACATCATCAAAACAGAGCTTATACTTGATACATAAACTTAAACTTGACATACCAAAATAGGGATAATCATTCATGCTTACCAAATACTTTTCAAGACAAAGCAAAGTAGAGTTTATCAAAACGTTAGAACATAACTTTATTAAAAGTACCACTCACCTAGTTCTTGGAACGTCGGGGTCACAACAAAGGTCCAAGTCCTACAAACACATGACAAAGTCTACTGAACACACTTCTCAAACAAGTCTCTCATACATGCAAATGATCTCGGAAAAACATGCTGGAAGTCAAAACACTGTTTTACATGTCGGGAGGACATGCTGGGCACTAACCAGGTCTTTGCCGAGGTCCCACACCTCCTGGCCGAGGTGTGGTTACCACGGCTTCGGCGTGCGGCTGCAGGCCGAGGTTCAAACAAGACAAGTGCAAGTGATCATGCAAGGTAGGCCAAGGTGAGATACGATGCTTGGCCTAAGTGTGAGGTCTAGGTAAGAATGACCTCGGTGACTACACTTCGGGAAGTGAAGTCTGGAAATCTGGGTTTCCACCCGTGAAGAACATGAAGAACATGGACATGAAGAACATGGACATGATGAATGCCAAAATCATAACTTGCTTATACAAAAATCTGGGTTTTCATGCCATGAGTTCGAAAACATGGACCTGGGTACCCATACTTGAAGATCATATGAAAACAAACACAAAAACATATATCTTGGCTTGAGCTTTCGGATCAAAACATGACTTTTCTTGAAGAACACTTGAATATCATTTTCTCTTTCTAAAACCGAACTTCAAAACAATGCATGGCTTACAAATCGTGTTCAATCATGCAATGCAATAACATAAACATAAAGAGCTACATGAGCAAATCAAGAATCTAACCTTAGAACACGAATCTAACGGTTTGATCTCTAGGAATCAAGCTTGGATCTCTACTCCCTCTCTAGAACTCCTTCTCCCTCTTCTAGAGCTTCTCTCTCTTCTTCCTTAGAACAAAACACAACAAATGATAGGTTTCTCTCTCTGCCGGCTGACTTAACACTCAGCTCGGACACGTGGCATTACCGGGTTGGTTCTCTTCAAAAAGGGTGATAGATTGACAAGACAGGTGTAAGGCAAAGCGTATTCAACAAGCTTGGTGGCAAGGGAACCTCGGCAAGTGATGACATCGGCAAAATACAAGACATCGGCAA